>CM052444.1:33496294-33509306 GCA_028533085.1 Varecia variegata
AATGATGTTTAAACAACCAAACAGAAAACAGGAAAAACAAATGGGAACTAGCAGAGGGAAAAGGAAGAGGCTGCACTCTAGCCACAGGGGATTCTTAGGATTTTTCTACATTCTGTATATTTCTTCTCAAACCTCCAAATGTCCATAAATGTTTAATAAAACTGACATTTCCAGAAGCTGCTGCCTCCTTCTCAAATTTCCTAGTTCTCCTGGGAATAATCTCTGCTCCCTACCCCATCCCCAACCTCTCATGCTTGGTTTCAATTGTTTGTTTTTATTTTCCCTGCCCCATCCCTGTTGTTTGGTTTTTGGTATAAGCTTATATAATATAGTGGGAAAAAATGTACAATAGAACATCCCAGCAAGTCACTAGCTGTGTGACCCAGGATAATTATTTGGCTTTGGTAAGCTTGTTTATGCACCTGTGAACAAGATACCTGCCTTACTTAATTCTCAGGGATTTTGTGGGAATCAAATGAGATCCTGGAAACCTTTGTAAACTGTAAGTTGGTATACAACTAAGTATTAAGGTGCTTACTATTTGTTTCTAGCTTTTGTCTAAAAGAATGCACTTTACAAACTAGCACAAATCCCATTCACCTTTCTAAATACACACACAACTTTGTTTTGCTGGTACACTATTTTAGGTATACTATCGATACCTCATTAATTTGTTGGTATGTCAATTCAGGCACACCACTAATATCCTGGAATTCTTAAATGATTGTTCAAAACCATAATGTATCATTTTCTCCTGGGGGATCTCTGACAGCAAAAAACCAAGATGCCCACAAGTCATTTCTTCCCTTTCTTAAGAGGCTAAAGATATGATCAACACCAGCTTTGCCAAAACTCAAAGTGCTTCCGTTTATTCCAGGGGTGTCTTCCACTTCTTTTAAAAGAAAAATTAGCCAAGCGCAGTGGCTCACGTCTGTAGTCCCAGCACTTTGGGGGGCTGAGACAGGAAGATAGCTTGAGGCCCAGAATTCAAGACCAGCCTGGGCAACATTAGCAAACCCCCATCTCTACAAAAATTAATTAACCAGGCATGGTGGCATGCATCTGTGGTCACAGCTACTCCAGAGGCTGAGGCAAGAGGATCGCTTGAGCCCAGGAGTTCAAGGTTACAGTGAGCTGTGATCGCACCACTGCATCTTTCAGTCTGGGTGACAGAGCAAGACCTTGTCTCTAAATAAATAAATAAATAAATAATAAAAGAAAAATTATTCTGAATTCATTTTAATATAAAAGCTAATAGATTCTATATATAGCTTTTAGGGGATAGGAGAGGATGCTTAGTCACAACTCAATGAAGTTGGGAACATCTAAGCTCAAGATTCATTAGGTAAAATACTAAACTATTCATTATTCATTAGAGAGTTGCAGCTGCGTACCCTGCTTAAACTTTCTGGCTGTTACAAGAGTCAGACAAGACATTGTGTCATTCATTTCAGAGATACAGCATAGCCCAAAGCTTCTCATTTAATTACACTTTTGTTCTAAAATTTATCAGCCTCCTGCATTTTGCTAGCTCAGTTTACCCAATTATTTTCATAGTTCAATTCCATCAAGATTCCTGGTACTTTAGAAAGCATTTTGCAACCTTTCCACTATGCATTTTCACAAGCATTGTACACTTTCATGGGTTTACCCAGGACTGAGTCCATTTTCCACAATTGTCACCTTGACCTGAATATTGTTTTTCCCCTTTGAGTGGGGCCTGCATCCTCACTTCTATTTCCTTACCAGCCTGACCATTCTGAACATATGAATTTGCTATCCCCAATCTAAGAAATTGTTGGACAAATATTCATGTGTGGGAGTGAGGTGGGAGAAGGAAAGGCATGGTCAGGCTATGCACATGGAGCTTTTCACGGTTCCTCAAATAGACCAACAGTGATTGAATTCATCTAACTATGTTAAATTCAGTCATAATCCCATGGAATATTGTTATGTGAATACTAAATTGTATTAGCTTTCAACAATTTGCATAATGATATAAAAATGGGAAGGAGAGAGATGAATAAAATGGTTAACATAAACAAGTAAACACATATCTATAACAAGCAAATAGAAAATTTGCCAAGTTACTGAAGTCCTCATTTCTGTAATTGGTCAAGAAGCCATAATTGACATCTATGTTCTGTAATTCCCTGCTCTCTCAGCCAGAACCTCAGATGGTCAGGGTTCTTTACCTGGTGGAGTGACCCAAACTTCCATTTCTGACTCAAAGCCTGAGTTCTCAATTGTCTTGCCTTTTTTGTTGTTGCTATATTTGTCCATTAACCTTTACCATTAGGCATGAAAGTACTAAGTGGCACTCCCAGAGAAACCCCTGGTTTCCAGAAATAGCTTTTCTCGTCTCCACTGTGCAACAACAACTCAATTTCCCCTAAGTAATCAGGATTGTAACTGCACCAGACCAAATCTGGCTCAACTTTTATGTAACAAAGTTGTGAGCTGTTTTTCAGTTGCCATGGACCCCTAGGTTGAAGGTCATGTAACCTGAGCATGCCCAAATGAACCAAGCCTGCAACCATGGACAAAATCTAAGTGCTTGGGGTTGTCTCCAATTAGGTTATCCCTAATGTGTGCTCCTTACTTGTGCCAAATAATAAAACCACCTGCTATAACCAACTTGGCTGTGTCTATTGGCCTGATAAATGCCAAGTGAGTGCACCTCCCCATTTGGGAGGTAACAAGATCAATGGAGTATAGCAGTCGCCACTTATCTATGGAGGATATGTTCCAACACCCCCAGTGGATGCCTGAAACCACAGATAGTACTGAACCCTATATATACTATGTTTTTTCCTATACGTATATACCTGTGATAAAGTTCAATTTATAACTTAGGCACAGTAAGAGATTAACAACAATAACTACTAACAATTATAACAATATGCCGGCATCACTATTCTTGTACTTTGGGCCATTGTTAAGTAAAACAAGGGTCACTTGAACACAAGCACTCCCATAGTTGATCTGATAACTTAGACAGCTACTAAATGACTAACGGGTGGTAGTGTGTACAGCGTGGATACGCTGGATGAAGGGATGATTCACGTCCCAGGTGGGATGGAGTGACAGGGTGCAAGATTTCATCATGCTACTTAGAAGGGCATGCAATTTAAAATTTATGAATTGTTTATTTCTGGAATTTTCCACTTAATAATTTTGGACCGAGGTTGACTGTGGGGAACTGAAACATCAAAAAGCGAAACTTCACATAAGGGGATGGGGGGAACTACGGTAATCCTTTTATTTGCCTGTTTGGTCAGTAGCGTATAGAACCCAAATGGCCTCTTGACATTCTTGTTAGGGTGTGAAGTCCGTACGCCTGCGAGAAAGAATTCTTAGACAGAGTTTAGGATAGAAAGAAGCACCAGGTTTATTTTACTCTTTCTCCGAAGAGAAAAAGGGCACAGCACCAGAAAATAAAGAGAGGCACTGGCCCTGAGGCCAAACGTCTCTGTTTGTTAAGGCAGGTTGAAGAGCGGTAGGGGGAGATTTGTGATTGCAGCCCAGTTAGTAAAGGATAGCTGGGAAACTGCTGAGTTCATCCTTCCCTGTCTCTCACGTAGCAGGTTGATAACAGGAATTGGTTTCTTCTTTCTTTTTGATAGCGAGAAACATCTGGTGCCGTCTCTTCTTGAAGAGCTCGTGCTTCTGCTGTCGGCCCAGGAACCCTTCAAGTCTGTTTAAACAAACTCAAAAAAACTTTTTGTCTGTAGGTTGTGAATCTAAAATGACACTTGATCAGATTGTTTACCCTTTTCGTCCCCCTCTCCTGGAGACTACATTCCCTTTTGGAATGTGAATTAACCAGCTCTGGCGAATGTTAATGAAGATTTACTCTTTCCTTTGTTAGCTCAGCTTCTTTTCATTGCTAGGTAAACATCTCTGTAGGAGAGATATTCATGTTACTAACCTTAGAAACAGAGTTCATACCACTCTAAGTGGCTGCCAATTAGAAATTCATTTTCCTTGTTAGCCAGTTGATAAGACAGTCCTTTCAATTCTCATCCTCCAAGTGTACAAAACCCATTGCTGTGTTTACTGGTGGATGCAATCTCCATTTGGAGACTAAGTCCTCCAAACCAGCAGAGCTCAAAGTCACTGGGAAACAAAAATTCTATGAGTGGGTTATCAGGTGTAATAATAAAAGAGCTTTTCCCACTTCTACCCCCTGACTCCTTTTTTTTTTTTTTTTTGAGACAGAGTCTCACTCTGTTGCCTGGGCTAGAGTACCGTGTCATCTGCCTAGCTCACAGCAACCTCAAACTCCTGGGCTCAAGCAATCCTCCTGCCTCAGCCTCCCAAGTAGCTGGGACTACAGGCATGTGCCACCATGCCCAGCTAATTTTTAAAAAACTTTTTTAGAGATGGCGTCTCACTATGTTGTTCAGGCTGGTCTCAAACACCTGTCCTCAAGCCATTCTCCTGCCTCAGCTTCCCAAAGCATTGGGATTACAGGTGTGAGTGAGCCACCTTACCCAGCATAAGTCAGATTTATCTTTCTACACCTAAAGCCCTGCTAACACTCATTGTGTAATTTAGTGGTTTTTTTTCTCTTGGAAAATAAAGTTAACAAACATGACTATTAAGAAACCATACCCAGGCCAGGCATGGTGGCTCATGCCTATGATCCCAGCACTTTGTGAAGCCGAGGCAGGAGGATCACTCAAGGCCAGGAGTTTGAGATGAGCCTGGGCAACATAGCAAGACCTCTTATCTACAAAAATAAAAATAAATAAATTAGCCAGGGTTGGTGGCACATGCCTATAGTCCCAGCTACTTGGAAGCCTGAGAAAAGAGGATCGCTTAGGCCTAGGAGTTTGAGGCTGCAGTGAACTATATGATCATTGTGCCATTGCACTCAAGCCTGGGTGACAGAGAGAAACCTTGTCACAAAAAAAAAAAAGGAAGAAAGAAAGAAAAGCAAAGAAAAAGAAAAAAAAGAAAGAAAGAAACTATACCCAAATCTATGTTATATAGTCCTTCCCAGAAGACAATTGAAATAATATAACATGCAATGTTTGCAAAGTTCTTGTGAGAAATTTCTGGTAAAGAGCAGAGACTTTTCCATTGAGCCCTGGTTCCATTGAGATAATGGAGTTTTCAGTGGATTTTCTCCCACCTACTTATCCATGCTCAGCAAATAAAAGGGATCAGAATGCCTTCCTCTAAGGACATAGTCACCCAGTTGTGGGCAAAGCTAGATGTGTGTGCTTCCCCACAAAAGTAAGGAGTCTTGGACTGGGCAGAAGTACACACACACACACACACACACACAGAAATCTCAAAAGCAGCAGAGGTTGATTCTAGTGTGTGTAGTATATGAATGTTGTTTAATATTGCTTTAGGTGTAGAATAAAGGTTTGACAGAGTCTCTGATTCACCTAAATCTTTTCACTTATTCTAAAAGAACCAAAATTAGGAATGATCTAGAAACTCACCTCTGTTTTGGGCAAGACCTAAAACTGGGATCAAACCAGACCTGGTTGAAATGCCTGCTGTAGCTCTATGTGACCTAGGACAAATCACCTGACTCCAGAACCTTGTGTTTTGTAAAATTAATATCTTATGTTATACATAAAAGAAGAAATGGAAGAATATATGAAAATGTATGTAAACTATGTCACTAAGTACTTGGCATAGAGTAGAAGCACTATCCATGCTAATTCCTAGTCATCCTATACTTCTCCTTTCTTCCTCTGATCAGTTGAAGGAAGTTGAAGGAAACTCTCCCCCAACACAGGCTCAGGGAACAGGTATTCATTGTTCAGGGGTTCAGTCTATCACTGTCTGCTTCACAATTCAGACACCGTCACAACTCAAGCATCCTTTTGTCCTGCAAAGGCTTTCCTTTTGGGGCATTAAGCACGCTCCCAGCTGAGCTCCCACTGTCTATCCTGCAGTCTCTTCTTGAGTGCCCAGCCCATGGTAAAAACTTACAATCTGGCAGTGAGGTTTAGGTACGCTTTAGACAGAATAGGGGCAGAGGCAGGAGAAAGACAGGATTCCTGAATCTTTAGGCTAGTTCTGGACATGGCTTTCCAAAACCTTAGGGCAATAGTTCTCAACCCCCTTGGACCTCATGACCCTTTTACTACCCTGAAGTTAAATTCATATGCAATATAAACTATATACTTAATTTCAAAAAGTAAATATAATACTCTATTATAAAGGTGAAATAAAAGATTAATTTATAATAAAATTACAAGTATTTTAATACTTAAAGTTCAGGCATGACTACACTAGAAGCATATAATGTAGAAGTCAGAGCCTCAGACCTATACATAATCTCACTGTGAATGTAACAGCAACAAATGCAAACTGATAGGGGTGTAGGTATCAGCTACTCAAATTGCACATGTAGTCATTGATGACATGGATGTCTGAATTGGTAAAGAATTCTTAGTAAAGTTCTGAACAAAACAAATTATGTTCCTTTAATCTACACATTAGTTGTATTTCTGGGAAATTTAAGATCTAAAATGGTGAAAAAAAATACTTTGCATTTATATGTAAAATGGAGTTGGGTTCCCTCAGTAACATGTTTTCACTTACATTAATATCCAATGGGACTTTTATTTATTTATTTATTTAAGACAGAGTCTCACTCTGTTGCCCAGGCTAGAGTGCCGTAGTGTCAGCCTAGCTCACAGCAACCTCAAACTCCTGGGCTCAAGTAAGTGATCCTCCTGCCTCAGCCTCCCAAGTAGCTGGGACTACAGGTATGTGCCACCATGCCCGGCTAATTTTTTCTGTATATATTTTTAGTTGTCCGTATAATTTCTTTCTAATTTGGTAGAGACGAGGTCTCACTCTTGCTCAGGCTGGTCTCGAACTCCTGAGCTCAAATGATCCACTAGCCTCGGCCTCCCAGAGTGCTAGGATTACAGGCGTGAGCCACCGCGCCCGGCCCCAATGGGACTTTTTAAAGTCATGCGGCATGTGAGACAATTCTTTTCTGTGCAGCACTGTCCTGGTCATTACAGTATTGTCTAGCATTCTTGGCTCCTAAATACCAGGAGCCTCCACCCCCACCACACCGCCAGCCCCCATTGTAAAACTAAAAAAAAATCCTCACAGATTCTCAAAATATCCTCTAGAGGGCAGTACATTCTCCCATTGAGAACCGCTTTAGGTGACTAAATGAGACCTGGGGGCTTTCTATCAGTTAGAGAAGAGTTTAGCTTAGCTTCAGGATATCCACACCTATTCACTGTTATAGGCTAACATGAGCCTGTTGACCCTTTCTTTTGTTTTTTTTCTTTCTTGTGAGACAAGGTCTTGCTCTGTCATCCTGGCTGAAGTGCAGTGGCACAATCAATCATAGCTCATTGTAGCCTAGAACTCCTGGGCTCAAGTGATCCTCCAACTTCAGCTTCCTGAGTAGCTAAGACTACAGGTGCACACAACCCTCCTCCCCCATTAATTTTCTTCGTTTCTTAGAGAGGAGGGCTTGATATGTTGTCCAGACTGGTCTTGAACTCCTGGCCTCAAGTGATCCTGCCACCTAAGCCTCCCGAATAGCTGAGATTAAAGACACCAGCCACTATGCCTAGCCCTTCTTTCTTTCTAGGCCCACATATTAGCCCTACCTCCCGAGTCTGAGCTCCATTTCTCTATCCATTTCACTTCCAACTGCTTTTAATTCCAGAGAGTCTGGCCACATGTTCCCTGGAGCACCAGGAGGGGCAGCTGGATGAGAAAATCAAGGCACTGGTACAAGTCTGGGAAGAGTCTGCTGGAGCAGTCAGATACAGCCAGGATCTTGTTCTCCTCTGGAAGGATGAGGGACCAGAGAGGGTTCACATTGTACCTGTCTAGACGATGAGGGACCAAGTAGGTATGCCTGAGCTCAGCTAAGGGGAGCTCTGCCCTCTCTGCCCTCTAAGCTAGGCTGCCAACATCCTGGACAACCAATCTGCTGGTCACTTACCCAGTGCCTTATCAACACAGTACAGAGAGAGGGCAGAGACTCTGGAGCCAGACTGACCGAGTTCTGCTCCTGGCTTAACCATTAGCTTGCCTTCCACAGGTTATTTAATATCTCTGTGCCTCAGTTTCTTCAGTAAAATGGGGACAATAGCAGTATCTATGTCATTGAGTTGTACAAATCAAATGAGTTAATATATGTAAACGTGCTTAGAACAGGATCTGACATGCAACAGTTTACAAGTCTTAGGTACTACTGTTATTACCATTTATGTCCTGCAGGGAGCGTAAGGCTTGGGAATCACCCCAACTTGGGGGATGAGCATCCCTGGGGACCCAAACCCTGATGAAACATAGGTCGATGGAGAGTTATGTGCAGGTAAGAACTCTCTCAGTGATCTAGTGGGGATGGCTCCTCTTGCTTCATTCTTAAATACCTAAGTGATTGGTGAGTAAGGAAGGCCTGTGATAATGATGACCATGGTGAGGATGGTTGTGACAATGACTGAAGCATGATGCTGGGAGGATGGGTTCAGTATAATCTGATGACTGCAGGAAGGAAGTAGCTGAGGAGGGAATTAGGAAGCTTTTCCTACAGCCTCGTGAACAGGCTGGCTTTCTGCCTATCTGTCGACTGCCAGTCAATGCCTTTGCAAATCTGGAGTCAGAGCTGCCACCCAAACAACCAGAAAAAAAGGCACCAGTGGTATCCATCTTAATACAAGAAGCAAACCTCCTGACCCCAAACTCTCGGTTTTCAGAGGCACAGACAGCAGAGGAGCTACATTTGTAGAGAAGATGATGAAGAAAAGGAAGACAGCAGCTCACTGGAGAGTGATTCCAGTGATGGCTCGTTCTCAAGAACTGAGTACAGCAGGGACAAGGAAGCTGCCAGGAGCCATTACCACTGCAAACAATTCCAGAAATAAGGGAAACTCAGCCAGGGCAAGAAGGGTGGAAAGAGAGGCAAAGAGATGGGCAGGAAAGGCAGCTCCCAAAAAGGACAGTAGAGCTGGGATTAATTGCAAAAGAAATGGAAGAGACGCAAGTGGAAAAAGCTGGCTTTGTATTGGGGCAAGATTAAGTGGAAGTCAAGGATCCTACCCAGCAACAACACCAAGTCTCTAAAAATAGGATTACAAGGTTGTCCAGGGAGCAGAATTCCGATACCTTTAGCTGCCTGAATTGCCACCAAGACCTCCATCTCCAAATTTGGGCTTTGGGAACATATTTAAAAGTATATCCCCTGCTCAGATCACCAGACCTCTCCATGTCTGTCAGAACTATAATCCCAGCTCTGCTACCCCTACACAGTTGAAAAAGCACCAAAAGAGATATCAGTGATATGGATGTGATATTGTGATATAATAAGAAATATATATTTGGTCTTCCTCCCCCAGTCCTGGCACAGAGCTCCGAAAACACTTAGAATTTTCTGAGTAAGCCAGGTGCAGTGGTGCGTGCCTGTAGTCTCAGCTATTCTGGAGGCTGAGGTGGGAGAATTGCTTGAGGCCAGGAGTTCAAGTCGGTTGCTATGATCATGCCTACAAATAGCCACTGCACTCCAGCCTGGACAACATAGGCAGATCCCTTCCCCCAAAAAACAATTTTTTTTTTTTGAGACGAAGTCTCGCTTTGTTGCCCGGGCTAGAGTGAGTGCCGTGGCGTCAGCCTAGCTCACAGCAACCTCGAACTTCTGGGCTTAAGCAATCCTACTGCCTCAGCCTCCTGAGTAGCTGGGACCACAGGCATGCGCCACCATGCCTGGCTAATTTTTTCTATATATATTTTTAGTTGGCCAGATAATTTCTTTCTATTTTTAGTAGAGACAGGGTCTCGCTCTTGCTCAGGCTGGTCTCGAACTCCTGAGCTCAAACAATCCGCCCACCTCGGCCTCCCAAGTGCTAGGATTACAGGCGTGAGCCACCGCGCCCGGCCCAAAAAACAATTTTAAAACAAAAAAAATTAATAATTTTGTAAACATCCACAGATGCTGTGAAAAAATAATAATTTTAAAAAAGAATTTCCTGAGTGGTAGGAGGGGAGCATCTTTTTTTATTCATAATAAGCCCCTTTCAACCTTACCTGAGCTTGTGCTAATATGGTGGTGACTTTTGGGCAAGGCTGGTTGCTGCAGAAACCATTCCTGTGACTAGAGGGTTCAGCCCCACCCACTGACCTTCAAGAAGGGCAAAGGGCTAGAGAATGAGTTAATCACCAACAGTCAATTATTTAATCAATCATGCCTACATAATGAAGCCTCCATAAAAACCCTAAACAATGAGGTTTGAGATTCATAGAGCTTCCGGGTTGGTGAACACACTGGGGTGCTGAGAGGGTGGCACACCCAGAGAGGGCATGGAAAGTCCATGCACCACCACCCCTCCCCGTCCCCATACCTTGCCCTATGCATCTCTTCCATTTGGCTGTTCCTGAGTTGCATTCTTTATCATAAACCAGTAATAGTAAGTAAAGCACTTTCCTGAGTTCTGTGAGCCATTCTAGAAAACTGTTGAACCCAAAGAAAGAGTCATGGGGACCCCTGATTTGTAGCCAGTTGGCCAGAAATACAGGTCACAACCTTAGACTTGCAACTGGCATTAACTCTGGGTAGTTTGTCATAATTGAATTGTAAGATGCCCAGTTGGTACCCAGAGAGTTGGAGAATTGCTTAATGTGAGGGAAAAACTCATAGCTTTGGTGTTGACTGTAAGACAAATAGAGACTTTTCTTTTTTAGCTTTCTTTCTTGACTATTTCTTATGCCTGTCTCTTCTGCTAAGCCATTTCTAATGGCATTCACTGATTCCCCCAAAGACTTGCAGTTTTTTTTTTTTGTTTGTTTGGTTTTTTTTGAGACAAAGTCTTGCTTTGTTGCCTGGGCTAGAGTGAGTGCCATGGCATCAGCCTAGCTCACAGCAACCTCAAACTCCTGGGCTTAAGCGATCCTACTGCCTCAGCCTCCCGAGTAGCTGGGACTACAGGCATGCGCCACCATGCCCGGCTAATTTTTTCTATATATATATTTTTGGTTGGCCAGATCATTTCTTTCTAGTTTTAGTAGAAACGGGGGTCTCGCTCTTGCTCAGGCTGGTCTCGAACTCCTGACCTTGAGCGATCCACCCGCCTCGGCCTCCCAGAGTGCTAGGATTACAGGCATGAGCCACCGCGCCCAGCCAAGACTTGCAGTTTTTGCTCCACAAAACAAAGCAATCAAAAATAATTCCTCAGTGATTAGTACTTTAGGATTATTTCTCCAACGGTAGGTACTAAAGGGACAGAAAAGAAAAGCAGGGTTTACAGCCTCAAGATGGAGATCCCAGCCCACGCCCCAGGGCCCCAAGAAGGAGTTACAGGCATGCCAAAGAGAAGAGGCTCAATTTAGACATTCAAGGTAGGAATAAGAAGCCTAGCAGAGGGAAACTAGCTTTCAGAACATTTATTGAGAACTACCATTGGTTCAGCAAAAGATGCCCAAGTCTCCCTTTCTGGTCAGAACTATCTTTCCCAGAGCAACAACTATGATTTTTGCTACCATGCACTTTATTAAAAATATGTATGAGGACAAGCATAACACTCTTGAAGCAAGAGATGGTAAAGGGAAAAATCATTTCAGCACTGTACTCCAGATTACTGTGGCAAAAAACAAATCAGCTCCTGTACAGAGCAGACTGTACAGGAGAGGTGACAAAGAACTCCACCATTGCCTTAGCAGTGGCCAACTCTCAAGAGCCCACATCAGGGAGCACCTGCCTTACCTTAGTGTCCATAGGAGCAGACCAAGATACAGCACCAGTCAATTCTCTCGTGTCCATGGGACAAGGGAAAAGGGAATACTCTTGTTTTACCAGGACACACTGGACACACACCAGGTGTGGCAATGAGGTATCCTTTTATTTACCTATGAGACCGGGACTAAAGGCCACCATCATTACTATACTGCACTCAGAACAGATTCCAAATGTAACAGTAAAATTTCCTTCTTTTCTCTGTCATCAGAAGAGGAGGAAGTACTTCCTTTAACATGAGGCCTTCCCATGAATTACTGTTCAATTCCCCTAATATCCTATAGCCATGGGCATAAATAAACTTTGGGATATAGGTTGCCTTCCAGGGATATTGTCCCTTGCCTCTTATTTATGTTATAGCTGCTACATAGTTTTGACTTCTATGTTCTTTAATCAAGAAGGGAAGGAGAAATACTAAGAAAAGAAAATCATAGTGACAGAAAGTAAATGGCAGTTGCCAGAGGTTGGGAAGAGGGGAGATCAGGAGTTATTGTTTAAAGGGTCTAGAGGGGCTGGGCATGGTGGCTCAGGCCTGTAATCCCAGCATTCTGGGAGACTGAGGCAGGAGGATCGCTTGAGCTCAGGAGTTTGAGACCAGCCTGGGAAACATAGTGAGATCTCATCTCTACAAAAGATTTTAAAAAATTAGCCAGGCATGGTAGCACATGTCTGTAGTCCTAGCTACTTGGGAGGCTAAAGCAGGAGGATTGTTTGAGCCCAGGAGTTCGACTATGTAGTGAGCTATGATCGGGCCTGGGTGACAGAGCGAGACCCTGTCTCTAAAAAAAAAAAAAAAAGGCATAGAATTTCACAAGATGAAGATGATAGATGGGTAGTGATAATGATTGCTCAGTGTTATGAATGTAATGCCACTGAACTGTATACTTAAAAATGGTTAAGAGTCAGGTGTATTTTACCACAATAAAAACAATTTAAAAAGAAAAGAAGTGGCCGGACGCAGTGGCTCACGCCTGTAATCCTAGCACTCCGGGAGGCCGAGGCAGGTGGATCGCTCAAGGTCAGGAGTTCGAGACCAGCCTGAGCAAGAGCGAGACCCCGTCTCTACTAAAAATAGAATCAAATTATCTGGCCAACTAAAATATATATAGAAAAAATTAGCCGGGCATGGTGGCGCATGCCTGTAGTCCCAGCTACCCGGGAGGCTGAGGCAGTAGGATTGCTTAAGCCCAGGAGTTTGAGGTTGCTGTGAGCTAGGCTGACGCCACGGCACTCACTCTAGCCCGGGCAACAAAGCGAGACTCTGTCTCAAAAAAAAAA
>CM052444.1:33509806-33584624 GCA_028533085.1 Varecia variegata
TGGGACTACAGGCATGCGCCACCATGCCCGGCTAATTTTTTCTATATATATTTTTAGCTGTCCATAATTTCTTTCTATTTTTAGTAGAGACGGGGTCTCGCTCTTGCTCAGGCTGGTCTCGAACTCCTGAGCTCAAACAATCCACCCGCCTCGGCCTCCCAAGTGCTAGGATTACAGGCGTGAGCCACCGCGCCCGGCCTCTTTGCCTACTTTTTGATAGGGTTGTTGCTACACATCAGATAAAGGACTGATAACAAGAATCTATTTAGAACTCAGGAAAATAAGTAAGACAGTTACTTTTGTTAGCACTTTATAAACACTAACACATTGAATCATTATAACAGTCCTATGCAATAGTTATTATTATTATTTCTATTTTTACAGAGAAGGAAACTGAGGTCAAGAAAGGTTAATTATCTTGCCTAAGGTCATAGAACTAACGAATCACAAAGCCAGGATTTCAACTCAGTCTGGCCCTAGAGTCCATCCTTTTGATCACTGTATTATTCTATCTCTCAGTCTCCTGTCAAACGCATGGGCATGTATGTGCATGTGTATGTGGACACTCGAGGAAAATGACCAATGTGAGATTAACTTGACTAGACAAGTTCTCCCCCACAGCAGAGCAATCTCCACTTAAGAAGGCTAGTCCTGGCCGGGCACGGTGGCTCACGCCTGTAATCCTAGCATTCTGGGAGGCCGAGGCGGGAGGATCGCTCGAGGTCAGGAAATCGAGACCAGCCTGAGCAAGAGCGAGACCCTGTCTCTACTAAAATTAGAAAGAAATTATCTGGCCAACTAAAAATATATATAGAAAAAATTAGCTGGGCATGGTGGCGCATGCCTGTAGTCCCAGCTACTCGAGAAACTGAGGCAGGACGATTGCTTGAGCCCAGGAGTTTGAGGTTGCTGTGAGCTAGGCTGATGCCACGGCACTCTAGCCCGGGCAACAGAGTAAGACTCTGTCTCAAAAAAAAAAAAAAAAAAAGAAGAGGAAGGCTAGTCCTAGGGGTCATGATTCCTTTCCATTCCCATAGTTAGGCAGCTGTATCCAAGACCCAGCCTTTCAATCCACAGTCCCCAACATTTTCTTCATGTACACTCCACTGGGAACATGGGGAACAGGGTCCTGTCCTCCCATTATGGGGCAATTTTACATGTTATTTGAGGACGAATCCCAGACCATACCTACCACTCAGATTCCTGCTCTGCTAGTTGATCTAGCCACCCTGATTCTGGCTTTCATCTTAATGTTTGCTCAGTGGACCTCCTGACACACACCAGGCTAACCCCTGGAGGACAGCCATCGTCTGTATGTGTGTTCTTTATTCACAGGGCCAGATCCTAGCCCTCCAGTGTCTGAGAATTCCATGTGCAAAATCATCCCATCGGCTTCAATTTCAAAGGACTCCCTCATTAACATTCAAGCCTGTTTCTCCAAGTTTCTAGTGAGCTTGGGGCTTGATTCAGTTCAGCCTCACTGCCCACACAGGACTGAATATTTCTCACTTCTCAATACATACCAAACACTAATTAGCAACTGTGAGGCCCATCAACTCTTGCCTTTCCCTAGAGGGCCCTAGTTTCTTTCCTTGCCTACCTTCCTGTATTCCTTTTCTGCTCACCTCTGGGCCAGATGTGCACCAATATTCCATTCCATCATCTAGGTGATGCTGCCAATTCCCAGGAGTGCTCTTTGTTTCCTCTGCAGCTCAAAGTTGTGGACTCTTCCTTCTCATGGGGAAGGAAGAAAAGGAGAGGCCTGCTAGCCTAGGGGTCTTTTTTTCTTTAGGCTTTGAGATTGCAGAGAGGGACATGACATAGCAACACCCTCCCTTTCCCTAATACTGTCCCAAAGAATATCTACCTTTTTTATTTCCTCCCACTTCCAGCAAGGGAAGCACCACTCCCTTGCCCTGTCGCCTCCTCCCAGGGCATTTGTCAGCATTCAGACGATGTCTTGTCCTTCCATTGGTGCTCTAGATCCCATCCCCTTTCTCCTTCTCAGGAATCTTGGCCATCAGTTCCTTTTACTCTCTTATATATAAGGCCTCTCTCTCTCTCTCTCAAAAATAAAAACCTTCCTCAATCTGAATTTCTTTTCCAACTACCAGTAGAGTGAAAAGCAGCAGGTCTAGGGACAAGCCTTAAGGAACACAAATATTAAAAGGTTAGGGAGTCCTGGAGAACATTTAGGGGGTTAAAAAAAAAGTTTAGGGAGACTGGACATGATGGCTCACACCTGTAATCCCAGCACTTTGGGAGTCCGAGGCAGGAGATTGCTTGAGCCCATAAATTTGAGACCAGTCTGGGAAACATAGTGAGACCCCATAACTATAAAAATATAGAGATTAAAAAAATTAGCTGGGCATGGTGATGCATGTCTGTAGTCCTAGCTACTTGGGAGGCTGAAGCAGGAGAACCACCTGAGCCCAGGAGTGTGAGGTTGCAGTGAGTTATGATTATGCCACTGCACTCCAGCCTGAGCAGCAAAGTGAGACCCTGTCTCTAAAAAAATAAAAAAGAAAGAAAAGTTTAGAGAGATCTTTTCAATAAATAGTGTTGGAACAATTGGATAGCCATACACAAAAAAACCACACTACCTCAATCTTTGCACCTTATATAAAAATTAACTCGAAATAGATATAAAATTTAAAACTATAACATTTTTAGGAGAAAACATAGGGAAAAAGGCCAGGCACAGTAGCTCATCTCTGTAATCCTAGCACTTTGGGAGGCAGAGGTGGGAGGATCACTTGAGGCCAGGAGTTCCAGACCCGTTTGAGCAACATAGTGAGACCCCATCTCTACAAAAAATAGAAAAATTAGTCTGTTGTGGTGATGCAGGCCTGTAGTCCCAGCTATTTGGGAGCTTGAGGTGGGAGGATTGCTTGAGCCCAGGAGTTTGAGGTTGCAGTGAACTATGATAATGTCACTGCACTCTAGCCCAGGCAAAAAGAGTGAGACTCTGTCTCAAAACAAACAAATAAAAAAAGAGAACACAGGGAAAAAATCTTTGCAACCTTGGGATAGGCAAAGATTTCTTATATACACCAAAAGCACAATCCACAAAAGAAAAAAATTATAAATTGAAAAATTAAGAAATGTTTTTTGAAAGACACTCCTAAGAAAATGAAGAGACTGGAAGAAAATATTTGCAAATCAAATATCTGATAAAAGACTTGTATCCAGAATAAATTTTGAAAGAACACTCAAATCTCTATAATTTTTAAATATGGGCAAAATATTTGAACAGACACCTCAGCAGAACATACATGACAAATAAGCACATGAAAAGATGTATAACATCATTAGTCATTTGGGAAATGAAAATTAAAACCACAGTGAAATATCACTCACTATATACTTATTAGAAATCTTTTGAAATTATATTAATTTTTTTATTTTTTTAGAGACAGGGTCTCACTCTGTCCCCCAGGCTGGAGTGCAATGGTGTGATCATAGCTTACTGTAACCTCCAACTCCTGGGCTCACGAGATCTCCTGCCTCAGCCTCCCAAATAGTTGGGACTAGTAACTGGGACTACAGGCATGTGCCATCATGCCCGGCTAATTTTTCAAAAATTTTGTGAAAAAATGTTTGTAGAGACAGGCTCTCCCTATGTTGCCCAGACTGGTCTCAAACTCCTGGGCTCAAGCAATCTCCCACCTCGGCCTCCCAAAGTGCTGGGACTGCAGGCATGAACCACCATGCCCAGTAGAATTTTTTTTAATGGCAATACCTTGTGTTGGCAAGACACAGAGCAACTGGTACACTCATACATTGCTGGTGGGAATGCAAAATTGTATAGCTACTTTGGCAATTTCTTAAGCACACACTTACCATACAACAGCAATCCTACTCCTAGTTATTTAACCAGGTGAAATTAAAACTCATGTCCACATATAAACTTGTAAGTGAATGTTCATAAAAGTTTTACTTGTAATTGTCAAAAACTGGAAACAACCCAAATTCAGTGTCTGGTGAGGGCCCACTTTCTGTTTGTGAATGGCTGTCTTTTTGCTGTATCCTCACATGGTGGAAGGAGAGAGGGAATCTCTCTGGGGTTTCTTATCTTTACAGGGGCACTAATCCCATTCATCCATGAGGCTCTGCCCTCATGACCTAATCACCTTCCAAAGATCCCACTTCCTAATGCCATCACCTTGGGGGTTAGGATTTCAATATATGGATTTTGGGGGGACACAATATTCATACCATCACACACCCTAACACCGTTGTCTCTTACATGGACCTCTGTAATAGCCCAAGTGGTTACTGATGCTCTTGGAATAAAGAATTAAATTCTTTTTTTGTGTGTGTGTGTGACAGAGTCCTGCTTTGTTGCCCGGGCTAGAGTGAGTGCTGTGGCGTCAGCCTAGCTCACAGCAACCTCAAACTCCTGGACTCAAGCAATCCTACTGCCTCTGCCTCCCTAGTAGCTGGGACTACAGGCATGCGCCACCATGCCCGGCTAATTTTTTTATATATATATATATATATATTTTTTTTAGCTGTCCATATAATTTCTTTCTATTTTTAGTAGAGACGGGGTCTCGCTCTTGCTCAGGCTGGTTTCGAACTCCTGAGCTCAAACAATCCGCCCGCCTCGGCCTCCCAGAGTGCTAGGAAGGAATTAAATTCTTAATATAGCCTAAAAGGCGCTACGTTTTGCAGCCTCTTATCTCAGTAACCTCAACTTTGGAATATGCCATGTTCCTTCCCACCTCAGGACCTTCACATGGTTCTCTTATCCCTGCTTCCCTTTTATCTGGTTAATTTCTACTGATCCTTTACACATGATTTACACTAAGTATTTGTTAAACGAATGAAGGGAACTCTCTGCTTTATTTGCCACCTCATCTAAATTTCTGACATCAAATGTGTTTTCAGACAGGTGAGGGCTCCATTCTGTAGCTAGTTCAGAGGTTATGAAAAAGGGAATTTGGTATTAACTGATCAACACTTAAGTGCACATATAGTAGTAACATTCATCGGGTGTCAGGCAGATGGGAGAGAGGAGGAGGGGATGGGTATATTCACACCTAATGGGTGTGGTGCGCACTGTCTGGGGGATGGACACGCTTGAAGCTCTGATTCAGGCAGGGCAAAGGCAATATATATAACCTAAACATTTGTACCCCCATAATATGATGAAATTAAAAAAAAGAAAAAAAGAAAAAGAGTATCAGAAGCCATGTCATTGCTTTTCCTCACTACAGCCTATGTGCCTGAAAACGCTGAGGAGGAAGGAAAAACCTTCTCATGAAGTATGTCATATTACCTGTACTATAGGTATTGTATATTTGTCTTACCTCTCCTTCTCCATTCTCAGCACCCCGCTAGATTTCATTTCCTTAAAAGCACAGTCCATATCTCCCACTTACTTCTGTATTGTCTATAGTAACTGCAACCTGTGTCTTGTACATAATAGGTACTCAATAGATATTTGTTTATGTGAATTAAAATTTTTTCAGGCTTCAAATTCCTGGGAGCAGCAATGTGGCATATTAGATGGAGTCAGACAGATCTGGGTTCATACCCTGGATCTGCATTGACTATCTGTTGAAATCTTAGCCCTGCCATTTCTAGCTATGTGACATTGGGTAAATTCTTTAGCTTTGCCATGCTAAGACCTCTCAACTATGGAAGAGAGATAATGCCTATCTTGAAAGATGAAAAGAACTAGAGGTTCCTGCGCTGTGAAGCAGAAAAATAAAAAAATAAAAAAAAAAAGAAAAGAAAAGAACTAGAGGAAATGTATGTAAAATGCCTAATGCATATTGAAATAAATAGTCATTATTCTGAAGTAATATAATCTTGGGCCCAGGCACGATAGCTCATGCCTGTAATGCTAGCACTTCAGGAGGCTGAGACAGGAGGATCACTTGAGCTCAGGAGTTCAAGACCAGCCTGAGCAACATAGAGAGACCTCTGTCTCTGTAAAAAATAGAAAAATCAGCCAGGCATGGTGGTGCGCACCTGTAGTCCCAGCTACTTAGGAGGCTCAGGCAAGAGGATTGCTTCGACTGGGAGTTTGAGGTTGCAGTGAGCTATCATGATGCCACTGCACTCTAGCCTGGGCAACAGAGCAAGACCCTGCCTCAAAAAATAAATAAATAAATAATATAAAGGTAAAATAGCTCATCAATAATTTTTAATGTTGATTACATGTTGAACCAATAATATTTGGATATAATGGGTTAAATAAAACATATTGTTAAAATTAAAAAAATATATATTAATATATCTCCCTGGGTTCAATATAAGAATAGGTCTAGGTCAAGTTGCTGAGGTTTTGCATGGTTAAAGTAGTGGAATCAAAGAGTGGAGTTGCCACAGAGTAGATCTTCACTATGAGGAAGGAGGAAGAGAATACTTGGCATTGTTCTCAGGGCCCTGGAGGCTTATTCTGCTACCACAGGCATTGCATAAATGATCTTTACTTTACTCCAAACCAACCGTGGAAATCACAATCTCCCTGTATTCCCAATGTCTGTCCCCCAAAGTGCTGAGAATGGCTCCAAACCTCTGGGAACCCATAGACAACTCCGCCCCCAACACACACACTTTATTTGAATTATAGACCAAAAGGAGACAGAGATTAGTGCTCAGGAGTAAATCATATTTGTTTGATCAAGTCCTTTCGTTCACCTTTGTATCACAAAAATGATTGTGTAAGTCTATTCCTTGCCTCACAAGGTAGTATTGTCTGGGCAAGCAACTAAAGACAGTCAAAGAAGAAGTAACATAGGTGCTGTTTTTCTGCTGCCACTATTGGGCAATAGGAACCCTCTAACTCTAGGCCCGATTCACCCTGCCCCCTTCTCAAGCTGCTGTTTCTTCCTTCTTTTGTGGCTTTCATCTTTAATGGCGTTGCCACAGCAACCATTGTCACCAGAAGAGGGAAGATAGTGTCACCCCTTCTGCTCCAGGCAGCAAGTTAGAACTAACCTTGGAAAGGATAAACTACCCAGATTTCTCCATACTCCTCATCCCACTGGGCTCTTTAAAAAGGGATCACAGGCTGTTAACAGCAGCAACGAACAGCAACATGGATCCCTTCATTATACCTGGACCACCTATACCTGCATTTGCATGACATAGCTTGGATGCTGTGCAAATGAAAATACATTATAAACACATTACAGCAGTTACTGGCAGTATCACTTAATGTGGATGATTAGGCACTAGTATTTAGAATCCTGTCCTACAGTCCAGGGCAGGAAAACCCAAAAAGAAACTGAATCCTAAAAATCCTAAATAAGATACTAAAAAAAGGTCTTCTCTTGCCTTTGTACTGACATAAATCCTAGGCTTTATAAGCTCCCTGCTTGCTGTAGAGGTGCAGGAAGTGAAGAGGGACGGGAGTGAGTGGATCTTCTGAGTGGTGACAAAGAAGCTTTGCTCTCCCACCCCCCAGGGACCCTTCTATCCTTGATGACATATTCTCTCTCCCCCAATGTTAAATGAAGGTCACTGCTAAAGGACCTTACAGAGGCCTCTGGGATCCTGTGGTGCTCCTAGAAGACCCTAGAGTCTGCTGTTTTTGGAGCACTGTTGGAACTGTTTCAATTCTTCCAGTGCAGCAACCAGCTGCAGTCCTCAAACAGCTTCAGAAAGACTTGCTCAAGGTCACCCTCCAGATAATAACAGAAAAAGAACTAGGAATCCTTACTCCAGATTCTACATACACACATTCCTCTCCTAATATATGGAATATTTCCCTGATGCCCTGTATCTCAGAGGTCTCCTAAGACAGGAATAGAACCTAAGCAGCCTTAGCTCCCAAGCCCCCTGGTCTGTCCCTCTTCTCTTAGCCACCCCACCCCTGTTTCCTGGAATAGCAGTACCCCCCACTGGAGTCACAGGCAGAATTCCTTGGCCATGCCAGTTCATGGTATGCAGTGAGTCAACAGCCCCAGCCCATTCCCCCCCAGCATGGACTGCCACAATTTAATGAGTGGTTATTTGTGGTACTCTGCACACAGCTTGGAGCTGTGCCTTCACCCCATACTGGGGGTAGGGGGTGGGAGAGAGAGAGTACTGCCAAAGCATCATTTATTACTATAATCTTCAATGTGCATCCCACCCATGGTGTTAATGTCCCAAAATAAACGTATTAATCCCCCCACAGCCTACAAAGCAAACACTCAGCTAGAGGGCTTTGTGTAGGAGGGAGACAGCACCAAGGACGATAGAACGTTAAATGGTACCTCTTTTCCCTGGATAGGGTGTTGGGAAACCCAGGTGGGCATGCCTGCAGGAGTCAAGAAATCAGGCTTCCTTGAGGAGAATGCCACAAGGTCTAGGTTTCTGGGTACTTGTTTATAGGCACCTTGCAGGATGCTGATCTCTTGGAAAAAGTGGTTTCAGATCTCCTCTGATTTAGCTTACTCTTGCAGCTAAAATAATTCTAGGGCAAGTCAAGCCAGTTTGAGCAGCAGGTCTAAAATATGGATTTAGAAAATCATGCACTTAGGTATTCCAGTAGGCTTTGATCATTTACCTTGCCAGTCTAATAACATTCTTCTTTCCCTGTCTCTCTTACCTTTCTCTTCCCAAAGTCTTTGTACTCCTCACTCAGAAGCCAAACGAGGGAAGACTAAATATCCAGAGCCTGTTTTGTCACCAGGTGAACCAATTTTATTTAGACACCTGCTTTCCTGCACTGGGTCCTTCAGGTCAAATAGAGTTAAGAGAACTGTTCTCATATTAGTGTGCTAGATTTTAGAAAGGAATCCTCTCCGTCTGGTCCTTTTTTTTTGAGACAGAGTCTCGCTCTGTCACCTGGGCTAGAGTGCCATGGCAGTAGCCTAGCTCACAGCAACCTCAAACTCCTCAAGGCTCAAGTGATTCTCCTGCCTCAGCCTCCTGAGTAGCTAGGATTACAGGTGCAGACCACCATGCCTGGCTAATTTTTCTATTTTTAGTACAGACAGGGTCTCGCTCTTGCTCAGACTGGTCTCAAACTCCTGAGCTCAAGCGATCCTCCCGCCTTGGCCTCCCAGAGTGCTAGGATTACAGGCATGAGCCACCGCGCCGAGCCTCCTTCTGGTCCTTGATGCTCTGCAATTATGGGAATCAGTGATGGACTTTGAAACTAAGAACCCATGAAAAGAGGCCCTCCAGGCTTCCTCCTCCCCTCACTCCTACCAGCTTACCTACTCCACTCCAGCACATTCACCACATCTATTTTTAAGGTGACTAGGCATCCTGCATAAGGATGGATAGGACCTGCCCTGCCTAATATTTTACCAAAATGTACCCTGTTAATAAATATTATCCCATGTTAGTCTGTCCTCTCTCTATACCCTCTTGCTTAGCATTTATTAAATTACACTGCTTTTATTTCTTACAGAAAGTATCTGTAATATATTCATTAAGAGTCGCATGCAGATCAAGTCATTCTCTATTTACTGGGGTAACATGTTAAAGAAGTCCTACGGAAAGTTCTTTTGGGATGAGAAGTCAGCAGTACTGTGCCCTAGTCTTGGTTCTAGTACTGTTCATAAGTTCCAGGTAACAGTGAGCTATGATCATGTCAATTGCGCTCCAGCCTAGGTGAAAGAGCAAGACCTTATCTCTAAAAAAAATAAGAAAAAAAGAAAGAAAGAACCACCACCTCAAAGAGTTAAGTATTGATCTTTCTTCATCCCCTCCACCTGCAATCCTATCTCTATCACTTCCCTCAGTTAAGACCCTCCATAAGCAGACATGATAGATGCATCAGGTTTGCATATTTGGACCTCAGCCACATTACTTACGTTTGCCTGCCCCTATAGAGACTTGACGTTCTGAAAGGTAACTTAGCTGTAGCTTGAAAGAAAGAGTCATCCATATTCCCAGGTCACAGGTTGACAAAGGGGCTCCTGCTCAAGCAGCTAAAGCCAACAACCTAAATGAGTAACTAAGAAAGGGACGAGGTAAGCTCAGGAACCAAGTGCTGGTTTCCCTTACTTTGGAAAGCAGATGTTTCCAGGGTAGAAGGCATTCCAATAATAAGTAGCTAGCTCTTCTATTTTGTATGTTCAATATAACCGTAATAATAGTGGCACATCATTGAGAGAGAAACTTGGATTTCCTCCAAGTCCCTACCATGTTCCCTAACAACTGGCTCATGGAAGACATAATAGAATGATATCACTCTGACTGAACTTCCATTATGGGGAAGACTGCAGATGCAGACACATGTGCACAGGAAAGAGAATGTGATCCCCTAAATGTAACATTACCATTCGGTAAGAAGACAGCAAGCAGAATAATAAAGGGAGCACCAGTTCTAACTGGTCACCACTTGGAAATCTCCCTAAATGAGATTTCTAGTTGATCTGTCCCTTGTTCCAGCCCCTGCCAGCCAAACACAGAACAGACAACATGAAGATGAAATTCATGACTTCCATTCAGCAGAATGACTGCTGGACCAAGGGATTTCTCCAGCTAAGCTCGTCGCGGATGAGAAATGCAACAGGATCACAGAAGAACCTGCAATTCTGCTTTAAGCGGTCAGCTACACTGTATTAAAGGGATTATAGGGAAGAACCCTCAGGGACTGAATGCATCTGCCATTCCCGTCCTTCACTGAAACTAGGGAAAAGTTATTAAACTAAGGAAACAGACTGTGAGGCATAGCAATCAACTCTTGCCTGCAGCTGTGAATGCAGGCAAGCTGGATATGAGTCCCTGCAGCTCCTCTGTGCACGAATGCACACGCACTCACAGGGAATGCTCTGCTGCAGTAATGAGTGACAGCAAAGAGGCACAAAGGCAAAGCAGAGCCAGAGATCCTCCCCAGCAACCCCACCAGAACCTCTACACTGTGGGTTGCTCTAGGTCCGGAGGCTCCTCCCAGTTTTTGTTCTTCAGTTGAAATGGGAATCTCTTAAAGACGTTCCAAATCCTCTCATTTAATTTCATGCAGTTTCTCTGAAGCAAGAAAATAAGCAGGTGGGGGAGGGGAAACTTACATAAGATTCAGGGTACACAGGGCTTTCCTGGGCTGAGCTCTTCAGCCTTAAAGAGGAGACCCATGGGGCTGGGCTGAGAGAAATGAAGCAGTTTGGAGTCTCCCAGGAGCTCCAGAGCTCTGGGCAACACTTCCACTTTTCGTCATAGCTTTTATAAGAGGAAGAAAACAGGGTGAGTCTTGGCCCCTAGGGAAGCAGAGACCCCTTGGTGATCTGCTTCAGAGACAGCTGGTCTCTCTGTACACCCAGGTGGCTGCTTCTGGATTTTATAAATACTCATCCCTGAAGCCAGGTTCAGCTCCGTATTAGGAGGCAGCTTTGATGGCTAAATTGCTAGTTAGAACCTGTTCCCTCTCACAGCCTAGGGGCTGGGCAGCCTTGCATACACTGACAGTCCTCATCCAAGGACCCTACCCTCACCCCCTCATCATTCTACTGAGCCCTGATTAAGGCTAGCCAAGTTCAGCCGCTGAGTTAGGAGGGACCTTAAGACTTGACTTTCCCACCAAACACCAAATTGGTTTCCTTGACACAAAACAGCATTGTTGCTCTGCCAAATAGCACCCTGAATGCCAGCCCCTGTAGTGTGTCCTATAGAGGGGCCATGCACTTCCCCTCAAAAGCACAGGCTAACCACAAGTCTTCATGCTGGCATGGCCTTCAGATCATAAACTCCCAGGGGATGGCTAAGATTACAACTTTCAGATTTAGAAACACTAGGGTGGGAGGAGTGGTTTGAACCCTAGACCTCAGTGAAAAGAGGGCAAAGAAAACCTCTCTTCTCATGTTAGAGCTGAAAGAAGCAAGAGGAGCAAAGGTTGATCCATTTTTTTTTTTCTTTCTGAAAGACTGTCATGGTCACAGTCACAACCAGCTGAGAGGCTGGAAACAACTTTGGTTCATCTGCAGCCCCCAGACCTAGCTGAATTTTCCAGGATAAACTTAGTGGACATGGCAACCAAGACAACGGAGCAGTTGGCACTAATTGGCTCCCTTGGTGACAACTTTTGGTAGGAACCAGCAGAGCTCCTACTAAAGATTTTCATTTTTAGTATCTAAACTAAAGGGTTCCAGGGTCCTATTCCTTCACTAACCTAATGTCCTTGAGAATTCTTATGCTAGGTTTCTGTAATACTCTGAAAGAAAAAAAGAAACAGGGAGATAATAGCTAACACAGATTGAGTGCCTACTCTGTGCCAGGTATTGTCTGAAGTACTTTGCATATATTATCTCATTTAATCATTAAAACAACCAATATCATCCCCATTTTACAGATAAAAAGCTGAAGCATAGAAAGGTTTTGTAATTTGCCTGAGGCTACAATGCAGGTAAGCAGTAGAGCTGGGGTCTGGTATATAGCCAAGATGCTGGATTAACACAAGGACCTGGGTACTAGGAAAGAGGTTGCAGAGGGCAAGCTTGTGATGCCACTGCCCAGACTGACTTCAGCCGGGAAGGGTGATTCCTGTTCTTGGACATGAGACTGTGCCTACAAATACAGTCAGACAATGAGAGAGGTCTTTCCAAAGTCTCTGCTTTTGACCCCCACCCATGGACAGTGTTTTCTGAAAAGAGTAAATCAGTTAATGGACTGGGTTTGGCTCCAGTGAACACCATGGAGCCTGCAGGAAGACCTAGGATGTAACAAGCACTGCAGAGGGAGGTCTACTCTGGAAGAGGACATCTCCCCAGGAGCTGGACATGCCTCCACTACAGGGGCTTCTGAATATTAGAAATGATCCCTTCGTCGTTCCTGACTGAATGAATGGGGGCAGGAAATCACCTTCCTAAAAGGGAGAAAGTGGCCATCCTTGGGGGCCAGGGATGGAGTTCTCGCTGGTTGCTAAATAAGAAGTACAAGAGCAATACAGCCCTCGGAGAGGGAGGATAGAAGCGAACTGAGGGGAGTAAGGGAAGACAGAATAACGTCAGGGCGAGACAAATGCAGAGGACAGTATCCCGAGGAGACGACTTATCACCTGAGAGCTCAGCGCCCCACCCCGCCCCCGCCACAGCCGATTCCAGTCACCCCCAAAGCACCATCCACGGTAGGGAGACTTAAAACACCCCCTCTTCCACTCGCTTCCCAGTGCCCCGTGGTGGCAGCTTTCCCAGAGGGGCAGTAGGGTGCCACTGGAGGGTTCTCCGCGGCTCCCTGGGATCCCGAGCCGCAGCTCCCTCCCCGCCGCAGCCCTGCCCGGAGCGTCGGGGGCCAGGCGGCGCCGCTCACCTCGCTCATCGCGGCAGGAGGACCCGGCGCGCGGGGCGCGGCACGCGCAGGTGAGGCGAGGAGCCCTCGGGGCTACGGGGGCGCCGGCCGAGAGTTGCCGGGTTCTGAGGCAGGGGCCCCGGCTGACCGGGACAGGAGAGCCAGTGCCGAGAGCCGCTGCTCCAGTGCTCGCGCCCAGGGTTCGCGGCGCCCGGCTCCTGCCAGGGAACTCCTTTTGACCCGGTCCTGTCGGAGCCGAACAGCGCACCTCCTCCGGCCCTACCTTTTATACTCGGCTCGGTACCCGCCTACAGCCCGACCAATAGGAGCTCCTCCTACCGCAGAGTGACAGCCCTTCACATCCAGTAGTGGCAGTCTCAGAGGTCTGCTGCATTTCCAAACTAGGGTAAGACAGATAGCGGGAAGCAGGGGGGAGACCGTCGGGGGCTGAGAGGACAGAAAATGAAGTACGGGGAGCAAAGAAGAAGAGGGAGGAAGGAGCAGTACACGAAGGAAGGAAGGAGAGAGAAGAAAGGAAGCAGAGTGTGAGTATGAGAAAGAGAAGAAAGAAGAGCTGGAAGGAAATCAAGAGGGTACATGGGAAGCAGCAGTGAATGAAAGGGGTAAAGCCCAGGGATGTTGCAGATTAAGATTTAGTCGTGGGATGGCATCCTGGATAAGAGAACAGCAGAAGCGGGGGGGGGGGGGGGGGATGAGAGAGAGAGAGAGAGAGACTGAGAGACTGCAGCAAATGAACAATGTTCTGTGGTAAAGAACAAGGAAATTGTGAAATGCCCCTTTAGAAGATCGTGGGTTTTAGGAGTTGGAAAACAGTTTAGGATTCTTCAAATCCCACCTCCCACCCAATGGAAAAAGGAAAAAAAAAACACAAAACCACCCAAAAACCACCCTCTCCAGCAAAATGATGGTCCCCCAGTGTCTACTTGAACAGGTAATGAGCTCCCTGCAAAAGTTAATTTACAACTGCTCATTCATGCCATCTCACTCTTACAATGTGCCCTCCACTGTGCCAAGGCTGTGAAGCTATTATTTGTTCTTTAAAGGCACTCTTATTATGACCTTTGTTGCACTATTACCTATTGTTGCCACTAAAATATGCAAGTCCTGTCTCCTAGAGTCTAGCTTGTTTCTTCCCGCAACCTACCATTGGGTGGTCCATGTTTGAGTACCAAACTAGCCAAGTGCATTCTGCCAGGGGGTGGGGAGCACATGTAAAAGACAAAGGCCACAATCCAATCTAAACAGATTATTTTCCAAAAGATGGAAGTTTACTAAATAATTACTATGCTGTATAATTTGTAAGGAAAAAATATGACTACAGTAAGATAAAAAGGTAGGTAAAAAAGTCATGAACTTTCTGATAACTTCAGCCTCTATTCCTGTTTATCTAAATATCTAGCTTTTGTTTCCTCTTTAAGGAAATTCTTTAAATTCTCATGCCTGTAACACTTCTAGTCATTGTAAAACCTCTTAGCCTACTTACAGCTTCAGTCAGCCAAGACCAAACACTTTCAGCTTTAGCAGTTACACCCTTTTGGTGGTTTCTTTTATGGCCTATTATAACTGGGTCATTAATAGCCAAGGTTCTCTCAGCTAGCAACTACTGATCTCCTCTCAATAACCAGATTCAGGTAAGATCCCAAATAGCCATTTCTCTAGCTAAACCCTAAGTGTTTTTACATTTTCTCTGACAGGTCACAAAAAGAGAAGATAGAAAAAAGATCACCTCTTTTCCCTCATCCACCTGAGATCCTCTGACTCTCACCTTCCAATGGGAATCTGGTTTCCTAAGTTACTAAGTGTCTAACTAGGCTAGCTCCTACTCATCTATGCAGCCTACTCCTCCAGCTTCCTCCATCTTTATGATGAACAGCTAATTAGCATTGGAAAGATTGTCTTTAGTGAAGTAGACCTCTCCCAAGTTCTTAAACAGCT
This sequence comes from Varecia variegata, assembly GCA_028533085.1. NCBI lineage: Eukaryota > Metazoa > Chordata > Mammalia > Primates > Lemuridae > Varecia > Varecia variegata. The sequence goes on from CM052444.1 coordinate 33,524,939, forward strand.
ATGAAAAGATTATAAAGACAATTCAAAACAAGATCAAGATCAGCAAGGTTTTTCTATAACAACCATATGGTAAATATTTTAGGCTTTGCAGGCCATAGGTGGTTTCTGTTGAGACCACTCGAGTCTCCCCTTGTAGCTTGAAAGGGGACATAGACAATATGTACCCAACCGAATAGGTTTGGCTACATTCTAATAAAACTTTACTTGTGGGCTGGGTGTGGTGGCTCAGGCCTGTAATCCTAGCACTCTGGGAGGCCGAGGTGGGAGGATCGCTCAAGGTCAGGAGTTCTAGACCAGCCTGAGCAAGAGCGAGACCCCGTCTCTACTAAAAATAGAAAGAAATTATCTGGACAACTAAAAATATATAGAAATAATTAGCTGGGCATGGTGGCACATGTCTGTAGTCCCAGCTACTCGGGAGGCTGAGGCAGTAGGATTGCTTGAGCCCAGGAGTTAGAGGTTGCTGTGAGCTAGGCTGATGCCATGGCACTCTAGCCGGGGCAACAGAGCGAGACTCTGTTTCAAAAAAAAAACTTTACTTGTGGACACTAAATTTCACATAATTTAGTGTTAGGAAATATTCTTCTTCTAAAATTTTAATTTAAAACCATTTTTAACTCACAGGCAGCAGGCCACATTTGGCTTATAGGCCATAAATTACCAATCCCCACCATAGATGATTAAATGCCCAAGTATGCTACAATAGTAAAGTATATAATAATAAATATTAATAGGTCAAACAAGAAAAATATCAGATGGGACCAAGAGTCAAAAGGTTCCTGGGGAAAGTGAGATTTGGGTTGGACCTTAAAGGGTAGAATATAAACAACTGGAGGAAGGGAGAGAAGAAGGAAGAAAAGATGTGTCTCTGGTGTCTAAGTGATAACAAGAGAAAAATGATGAAAGAAGGCTCAGGTTTATGTTGGAGAAGTTACAAGAGATATGGGAGGGCCCTGAATATCAGAATAAGGAATTTAAATTTAGCCCTCATACAAATAGCCTTTTGATTCTTACAGGAGAAATACAGGACTGATTTGATAAGAGAAAGACTAAGAGCAGGGAGGCCAACATGGGGACATTGCAGTTGTACAAAGTGTAAGAGCCTGGGTAAGTGTAGTGACAGGAACAGAAGAGAAGGGACTGGGACTGCAAACTAGTGCAACCCCTGTGGAAAGCAATATGGAGATACCTTAAACAGATACAAGTAGACCTACCATTCGATCCAGCAATCCCATTATTGGGCATCTACCCAAAAGAACAAAAGACATTCTGTAACGAAGATATCTGCACCCGAATGTTTATAGCAGCACAATTCACAATTGCGAAGATGTGGAAACAACCCAAGTGCCCATCAATACATGAGTGGATTAATAAAATGTGTTATATGTATACCATGGAGTACTACTCAGCTATAAGAAACAATGGTGATATAGCACCTCTTGTATTTTCCTGGAAAGAGTTGGAACCCATTCTACTAAGTGAAGTATCCCAAGAATGGAAAAATAAGCACCACATGTACTCACCATCAAATTGGTTTCACTGATCATCACCTAACAGCACATTTAGGAATAACATTGATCGGGTGTTGGGCAGATGTGGGTGGGGGAGGGGATGGGTGTATACATACATAATGAGTGCGATGCGCACTGTCTAGGGGATGGACACGTTTGAAGCTCTGACTTGGGGGGGGCAAGGGCAATATATGTAACCTAAATTTTTGTACCCCCACAATATGCTGAAATAAGAATTAAAAAAAGTAAAAAAAAAAAAAAAAGAAAAGAAAAGAAAGAAACTGAAAAGAAAAAAAAGAGAAAAAAAAGAGAAAAAATTAGCTGGGCGTGGTGGCTCACGCCCATAATCCTAGCACTCTGGGAGGCCGAGGTGGGAGGATTGCTTGAGCTCAGGAGTTTGAGACCAGCCTGAGCAAGACAGGGAACCCATCTTCACTAGAAACAGAAAAATTAGCCTGTCATCGTGGTGTGTGCCTGTAGTCCCAGCTACTCGGGAGGCTGAGGCAGGAGGATCGCTTGAGCCCAGGAGTTAGAGGTTGCTGTGAGCTAGGCTGACGCCACGACACTCTAGCCCAGGCAACAGAGTGAGACTCTGTCTCAAAAAAAAAAAAAAAAAAAAAGATTTAGGGGAGGATTCAAAGTGACTTAGAGTTCAAGACCGAAAAATTGGAAAAATTATTCAATCATTTATTATGCACAAATTATGGCTGGGACCTATGCTGGATGTAGGGATAGAAAAACCCACATGACACAGAGCTTACAGTCCAGTCGGGGTAGACAGTCACGTGAGTGCAAAGGCATGATATCGTTATAGGTGCTGTGATAGAAGTCTGGGCAAGTGCAGTGGGAGTGTAGAGGAAGGAACAGAATGAGATTTAATCTACAGATGCATCAGAAGTGACAACTAAAAACAGTAAAATTTCATAGAGGTAGAATTGTAGATTTTGGAGATATTCACGTATTAAGATGAGGATAAATGAAATAAAGCATAATGAAGGTACTCTGTAAACTGTGATGTTAAAATGTTAGCTATGTTTACTTTTTACCAGTGCTTTGTAAATAAATGAACTATTAGGAAGACACATGGAGGAAGGGTAGGAAGGTTAAGATCAAGCCTTAGGAAAAAAGCCCATAGTTTTTCCTAACCCATAGCCCTAGGAAAAAGGAGAATCCATTAGAGGAGAAAGAAAAAGAACTATTAGAAATAAAATTGGAGGACCAAGAATGCATGACATCATAGAGGTTAGGGAGAAAAAGAGTTTCAAAGAAGAGAAAGTGGTTGCCAGGAGGTCAAAAGCAATAGGGAAGTTGATTGGGAGAAACATAAGAGAAAGCCCACTGAATTCAATAGACCACAGGAGATCATTGGTGGATTTAAAGAAAGAAAATTAAAACCAGATTACAAGGCTCAAAGGAAAGGAATGCTTCCTGCTCAAAGAAGTATTTGTGCCAGAACCTGGGGTGCCAAACAGGACAGAACAGGCCCATCCTGGAAATTTGGCTCAATGCATACCTGACTGAGGTCGGCCAGATATCAAATGCAAACATGGCAGGTAGCAACAGCAGGTGGCAACAGTTCAGAAAGAAGTCAGGAATCGGACTAGCAGACTAATGGGAATCCCAGAGAATCAGAACAGCAAAGGATAATAGGCTCTGAAAGACAGCAGCTAAAAGGGAAATAGAAAAGTATCCACATGACACCATGGAACCTACAGTGCTAGCAAAATGGCAGGCATGAAATAAATGCCCATTAAATATTTATTGAATGAACAAATGTATTAACTCACAAATAATAGCATATGATGCCATGTGGAAAGAGCATGAGTTTGAAATCAGACCTTAATTCATATCCTAGCCCATTTATTCACTCCATAACATTTATTATGTGTGCCTGGAGTATATGGGACCCTAAGGATTCAAAAAACAAACATGTAGCCCTTGACTTCATCAAGGTTGGTTGACAGAGTCAGAAAGAAACAGGTAATTCTTCCACAATGTGGTAAGTGCTGCAATAAATGTGTGCCCAGAGGTGTAGCTCTAAACCACAGGCTCCCAGAGGAGATCTGCTGCACTCAGGCCTGAAGGGCCCAGAGGATCAAGAGGAACAGAGGAGGAAGGTTTGGAAGTGGGAGTGTGTGAAGTGATTCCAGACAGACTGAACAACAAGGACAGATGTTCAGAGGTAAGTGAGCACAGCTTGTTCAGGGAACTCTAAATGCTTAAGCACATCTAGAGCCAAAGTGTGATGTGCTAGGTCAGGGAAGGGAAGTGGAGATAGAATAGATGAGGCCTGAGTGATTAAATAGGGGCCAGATCAGAAAGGACTTTTTATGACATGCTGAAGAGATTGGATTTTATCCTGAAGGTGATGGAAAGCAAATGAAGAATTTTAAGCAGGGCAGAGACATGATCAAATTTGCATTTTAGAAGTAGCAACAGCATAGAGGTTGGGTTGGAAGATGAGGCTGGGAGTGGGGAGAACAATTTAATAGGCTATGCAGCAATAAGTGGAAAATGATGGGGGCCCAAATTCAGCTAAGAGGTGGTGGGCATGTAGAGGTCAGAAGATAGGAATGACAGGTTATGGCATCTGGTTATTTTTAGGAAATGAGGTAGAGAAAGGAGGATAGGTGATGCCCCAGTGTATTACTTTATTTAATCTTCACAACAAACCTGGATAATGGGTGTTATTACTCTTTTTTCCAGGTAAGAAAACTGAAATTCAGAGAGCTTAACCAACTAGGTCACAACCAACACAGATGTTTTTCAGACCCTAGCTTGGAAGAGGATGAGGACATCAGTTAACGCTGGAAGCCTGTTCACCATGGATGCCAGAAGAATCCTGCAGCAGATTCCAGTCTCAGTCTGCTTTATGGGAGAGCCCCTGAAGCTGAGGAGCATTTCTGTACATAGAAGAGCAAGCTCAGAGAGGTCTGCCCCAAGTCATCCCCATCTCAAAGAACTTCAAGTTGGACTTCTCCAAGAAGAACATGACTTGAGATAATCCCTGGACCAGAATATCTTTCTGTGTCTAGCCTCTCTCTAAGCACTCAGTGGTGTTCTAGGAAGAAGAGGTGTGCCTCCCTTCCCTGGTCTGGGGTTGGCCTGATTCTCAGGGCGCCCTGGAGCTGAGTCTCCGTCATGGCAAACAATTAGGGAAGTGGCAAAAAAAAGTAATTCAGCTAGCAAGAGCCAGAGTCAGAATTTGAACCCAAGTCTATGTGACTCCAAATCCCACATTCTTTCCACTTTCACATGTTGGGGTAGTCAGCAAGTTAGGCAATATAGGAGAGGTTGGTTTATGGGGGAGGTTAGCAATGAGCTCCATTTAGACATATTGAATTTGAGATGTCTGTGACATTCAAGTGCAGTCATCTAATAAACTGCTGGATATGTTGGTCTTTATATAAGTTATTTAAACTCTGCGAGCCTCGGTTTTCTTATCTGTAAAATGGTGATATTACCTGTCTTACAGAGTTAACACAGGTAAGGATTCTTACATAGTACTCTACTCATATCGGGAACTCCATAAGAATAAATGAAGCAATTAATACCTATAATATCATACATAATCTTCTCCACAAAATTTAGAGCTTGATCATATATTTCCTTTAAGATCTAGAAGTTCAACTTATTTATTCAGTCCCATAATTAGATTGTAAATATCTCTATAATAGGGATTCTCTCTTTTGTCCCTCCTCATAGTAACGAATGACAGAATTGACACTTGATAACTTATTGCTAAATTGTCGACTGTGGAAGTGGATCAGGGCCCTCTTCCTACAGTCCCTCTCTCAGTTGGTGGTACCACCATCCATTCAATCACCCATGCTAGAAACCTCAAGTCATCTTTAACCACTCTTCTTTCTCAACCCAGACATTCTAGTAGTCACCAAATTCCAATGATTTCACTTCCCATGTATTTCTCAAAACCCTTTTCTCCCCTACATCCTACCACTATCCTAGCTCAGGCTTAATCTTCTCTCACCTACATTATGGCGTAAGTTTTCTAACCGATCTCTTTGCTTCCAGTCCTGCTCACTCAAATCCATCTTTCAAAAAGCCAGCAGAGTAAGATATCTAGAATACAGATCTGACCAGCCTACCCTTTAAAAGCTTCTTGATGGACTCAAACTGCTTAACCTGAAACATGAGGTCTCCTGTGATCTGGACCTGCCTACAGTTCAGCCTCATATCACATCTCCCTAGTCTTATTTCTGCTCACTCCCAACCTGAAATGTTATGCACCATTTGTGGTTCTATCATATGTACCTTTTTTGGGGGGGGTTTGGTCTTTTTGGGACAGAAACTTACTCTGTTGCCTGGGCTAATAGTGCAATGGCATCATCATAGCTCATGGCAACCTCAAACTCCTGGGCTCAAGCAACCTTCCTCACAAGTAGCTGGCACTATGCCACCATGCCTGGCTAACTTTTAAAATATTCTGTAGAGATGGGGTCTTGTTATGTTGCTCAGGCTGGTCTCGAACTTCTGCCTCAAGTGATCCTCCTGCCTCGGCCTCCCAAGGTGCTAGGATTACCTGCATCAGCCACCAAGCCCTGTCATATGTAACTTTTTGTATCTGGCTTCTTGAACTTCTCAGATTGCACCCTCTGCCTGGACTGCCTTTTATTTTCCCCTGGCTAACTCTTCATTATCCTTTAAAAATCAATTCAGTTGTCCCTCCTCCAGGAAGCCTTTCCTGCCTCATCCTCAACATTCTCTTGCCAAAGCAGGGTTATTTGCCCCTCTTCTGTGATCCCTTAATGCTCTGTGCACAGCACCATCCTTGATCTGACTATATTTCTTTATATCTGTTTAAAGATCTTCCTATCCCACTAGCATTTAAACTCCATGAGGGCAGGAGAGCATCTTATTCATCTTTTTATCCCTAGTATCTAACATATAATAGGTAGGTTATCAGTCAATATTTGATTAATAAATTAGTGTGAATTCTCAGAGTCACAAAGACACCAACAGATATATACACATAAATATTCTTACCATCTCCCAAAGACCAGACCCAAGCATCTGTGCTCTCTGGAATTCAGCTTATTTCAAAATGCAAAGTTATGCATAGTTTGGTGCTATACCACTTGAGATTATAAGGGTTCTACCAATTCATTCTGGGAACCTAAACAAGGCTCTTTGTGACTCAGTCTCCTCTCTCTCTCTGTCTGTGTGTATGTTTATGACTCTGCACTTGGGGTTTTTAGCTCATCTTTAGAGAAACATTAATTATAATTGAACTCTTAACTGAACCAGAAGACATGATAGCAAAAAAAAAAAAAAAAGGAAAAATAAATGCTTATTTCTAGTAGGAAAAGACCATATATACAAACAACAAACACCCAGAAAGAGTGGCAGTGAGAAGAATCTTTCTTTTTTTTTTTTTTTAGGAGACAGGGTCTTAAAACATAGGCTCTGTCACCCATGCTGGAGTGTGGTGGTGTGATCATAGCTCACTGTAGCCTCAAACTCCTGGCTCAAGTGATCCTCTTGCCTCAGCCCCCCCAGTAGCTGGGACTACAGGCACACACCACCACACCTGGCTAATTTGTCTTATTTTTTATAGGGCTGGGGGGTCTCACTATGTTGCCCAGGCTGGTCTCAAACTTCTGGTTTCAAACAATCCTCCCACCTCAGCCTCCCAAAGTGCTAGGATTACAGGTATGAGCCACCGTACCCTGCTGAAACTTTCTGATTGAAAGACTGAGACTTTGGACTTTATTCCAGTTTGTATGGGGCCAGATTTATCTAACATAGATTTATCCAAAATATTGCTCAGCCCCAAAACATCCAAATATTTTGAAATGACTTTTTCTGTTCATAGATTTTGGGGGAGCAGATAGATAGATAGACGGATGTAGACACAAACACACTTATAAAAATATTCTCCAGTGATGACAATGAAGCACTAGACAATTCCAGTGAAGACTTATACTTTTGAATCTTAAACTTATTCATTTTATTAGTTAGAAGTTCTTTAAATTGACTCCAGACAGAGCTAGGTACTAATTTGGGGGGCCCAACTTAAAATAAAAATATAGGGCCCTTTGTTCAAAAATCATTAAGTATTTCAATACAGCAACAGTAGAGCACTGAGCCAAGCATGAGAGTCCTCTGAATGCAGCGTCTTGTGCAACTCCACACCATAAGCCAGCTCTTATGCAAGAGTTCCCAAATCAGCCCTAACTACCTCTAATGAGAGGTCACTCTGGTTTGTTTATTTATCTTAAATATTCCCCTTTCTTTTTTCTTTTCTTTTTTTTAGAGGTGGGCTCTTGCTATGTTGTCCAACCTGGCCTTGAACTCCTGGGCTCAAGTGATCCTCCTGCCTCAGCCTCCTGAGTAGCTGGGACTACAGGCTTGTGCCACAGTTTCCTGAGATAACCCTGATTTAATTCTCAGCACTCTCTAGTTAGGAAGTGGGATCCTTTCTAACTCTTTACATAGGCTCTTTTTTTTTTTTTTTTTTAGACAAGGTCTTATTCTGTTGCCCAGGCTGGAGTGCAGTGGCATGATCATAGCTCACTGCAGCCCTGAAGTCCTGGGCTCAAGAGATCTTCCTGCCTCAGCCTCCCAAGTAACTGGGACTACAGGCGATGTGCCAGTATACACCTGGCTAGTTTTTTAACTTTTGTAGAGATGGGGTCTTGCTGTGTTGCCCAGGCTAGTCTCAAACTCCTGGCCTCAAGCAGTCCTCCTGCCTTAGCCTCCCAGAGCGCTAGGATTACAGGCATGAGACACTTCACCCAGCCTGCATAGGCTCTTAATTAGACCCCAGTCTCTTTTTAAGAACTTTCCTTTTGGGAGCTTTGTGCAACTGTTATATCTATTCTTTTACTACTGACAAACTGCGTGTGAAAAAGCTTGCTGGATGTCTCCATCTCTCTCTCCCTCACTTCCCAGCTTGTCTGGGATCCGTGTACAAAGGAGGCTGCAGATCAAAGCCTCTAATGAGTCATGAGGTCCCTGCCCACAAAAGTCCCTCCCCATGTGCCGCCAACCAGCACCTTGGGCATGCTGGGAAAACCTCCTACCCAGCCTTTGCCCTGAGTCCAGGGTCTGCACCCTAACTTCATAGTCACTGAGAGCAACTGGAAGCCACATACCAGACTCTTGTCTTCCGGGTACTGAGGGCCATAATCCCTAACTCCAATCACTGGCAACTGCTGACATCAAAGGGAAAGCACGGTCAGCGTGGGAGTTTGGGAAGGGGCATTCCACACCAGCTTCTGTGGCCTGTGGATGACATGCTGCCTGAGAGAAGCAGGTAGGAAATCTGGGAGGCCAGAGACTAAACGCAATGAACTACAGGTAATGCTGGGGATCAGGTCCAGGGCAGGTTTGGGAAGAGACTCTGCAAAAGGGAGAGAAGAAGGTTGGTGAGAAGAGGGTCAAGTGTTAACCCCTTCCACATTCAGGGATCTGTGACAGCCACCTGAATACCTGAAGCCATGGCCAGTTGGGAATATGAGCCAAAGAACTGTGTGGTATGTGGAGACCGAGCCACAGGCTATCACTTCCATGCCCTGACTTGTGAGAGTTGCAAGGGTTTCTTCAGGTGAGAGCCTACTCAATAGAAACCACCCCCCCAAACTGCCTGTCGGTGAGCCTCTAAACCCTGGCACATGCCCAAGCTTGTCCAGCTACATTACTCCTCTATCTTAGAGTCTAACTACCCTATAGCTAGCACCCTACATCTTGCTAACCACAACACTGTATAAACTGGTGGCATAATAACAGAGAGAAGGCCAAACATTTGTCTGATAGACACAGCCCATTAATCAAGAGCACACATGTGCTCACTACCTGCAAAGCACCAAGCACCTACATCAACCAGGCTTTCGTGTGTGATCTTGTGTCCCGATGGAAATGTTTGAGATGTGTAGGACTCTACCCACCCCTGGGGACCTTTGGGCACTGCTCAGATTAGCCCATGTTACCAGATTCCCAAGTCTTTTATACCATGTCATCTTAGCCCCTCACACATCCACCTGCCTGTTCACTGCCATCCCAGACCCTAATAATGTCTCTGTCTCTCACAGACGAACAGTCAGCAAAAGCACTGGTCTTACCTGCCCCTTTGCTGGAAACTGTGAGGTCAGCAAGGCCCAGAGGCGCCACTGCCCAGCCTGCAGGTTGCAGAAGTGCCTAGATGCTGGCATGAGGAAAGACAGTGAGTTGGCCCCCTGCCATCTCCCAAATCCACTGACTATGCCTCTCTGCTTTGTCCTTTTTTTTTTTTTTTTTTTGAGACAGAGTCTCACTCCGTTGCCCGGGCTAGAGTGAGTGCCGTGGCGTCAGCTTAGCTCACAGCAACCTCAAACTCCTGGGCTCAAGCAATCCTTCTGCCTCAGCCTCCCGAGTAGCTGGGACTACAGGCATGTACCACCATGCCCGGCTAATTTTTTCTATATATATTTTTAGCTGTCCATATAATTTCTTTCTATTTTTAGTAGAGACGGGGGTCTCGCTCTTGCTCAGGCTGGTCTCGAACTCCTGAGTTCAAACAATTCACCCGCCTCGGCCTCCCAGAGTGCTAGGATTACAGGCGTGAGCCACCGCGCCCGGCCTGCTTTGTCCTTATTCCCAACAGTGCGTACTGCACACAGAGGGCAGAGCAAGCTTTTTGAAACTAATCATATTGACCTCCTTGTTCTGCTACTTTCCACCCTTCTAACTACTGCACTTGACTGATCTAAAAAAAAAAAAAGAAATAATCAGATCATGTCATTATTCTGCTCAAAACCTCCAGTGGCTCCCCATCTCAAAGGACATGATCTCATGGTCTAGCTCCCCCACACCAGCTTTCAGACTTTATTTCCTACTCTTTCCCCCTTGCTCAATCCATTCTAGTCACACTGACTTTAATGCCATCCTTGAACACACCAAGCATATCCTTTCCCAGGACTTTTGCACTTGACATTCCCTCTGCCTGAACTTCTCTTCTCCTACATGTTCACATGGCTAGCTTTTTCTTTTCTATCTCTTAAGTATAGTGCCTGTCACCTAGTAGGCACTTAACAATTGAATTAATGCTTTCTCTGTGCCAGATAACTACACTATGCTCCCAACAGACAATGGAAGTGGAGTTCACAGAAGTCAATTTGCCCAAGTCCATTCAGCTAAAAAGTTGTACAGCCAGTTTTCAAAATCAAGTCTGTCTGACTCCCAAATTCTTGCTTATCCCATGATATCATACTACTTTTCAATATGGAAGGGTGGAGAGGAAACTGTAGAAGTCAAAAGATCTTGGTTTGAATTCAATCTACATTACTTATTTTGTGGACCTGTTACTGGAATCTAAGCCTGTTTATGTTTCTGAAAAATATGAATATTACTTGCCCTGTCTACCATAAGGCTGTTTCAGCCAGGAGATTCAACCTCAGAACCTTTCTCAGAATATTATAATGCTATGCAAACATAAGGCGATGTTTTAGGTATCAAGACTCCTCCCTCTTCAATGTTCCCCCAGAAGCCAAAAATGTCTCCTCACACCTTTGCCACTCTACTCTCCACCCTTCCCCTCCTTCCCTCCGTGCGCTGTTTTCTGCTACAGTGTCTCACAGGCCAGTGAAAGTGTGCGGGAATCCCTGCCTCCTGGTGGCGCTAGGACTTCAGCCAAGCCCAAGGAAGCCCCAGGAACTCTCCTCCCTCCCCCCTGCTTCAGGGCGGCTGAGGGACCCCAGATCAGGAACTGGCAGAGAGAGGTGCTGTCAGCTGGTCTCAATAGCTTTGTCACATCTCTTGCTTGGCACAGTGATATTGTCAGCAGAAGCCCTGGCATTGCGGCGAGTGAAGCAGGCCCAGCGGCGGGCACAGCAGGCACCTATGCAACTGAGTAAGGAGCAGGAAGAGCTGATCCGGACACTCCTAGGAGCCCACACTCGCCACATGGGCACCACCATGTTTGAACACTTTGTGCACTTCAGGGTGAGCATTTACAGGACATGGGCTGGCATACAAACAAAAGGATGCCAAAGGAGGCTGGCCTGAGGGAGAGGGCTGTGTGCTATGCACCAGTACAGAGGACAGGGCCTCTCCAAAACCCCTGCCCCGGCAGGCTCCTTAGCAAGGAACCCTTTTAAGATAAGGCAGATGAGACCTAAAGGAGGGCCTTGGGCCAGGGCCCCTCACTCACGTTCTGATCTTTGCAGCCTCCAGCTTATCTATTCATCCATCACCAGCCTTCGCCTGCCCTGGCCCCTGTACTGCCTCTGCTCAGGCACTTTGCAGACATCAACACTTTCATGGTACAGCAAGTCATCAAGTTCACGAAGGACCTGCCCCTCTTCCGGTGAGTGACTTCTGCTCATCTTTTAGGAAGTGAACACTTCAGTAAACTATACACCCAACCACCCACAAAAGTCATTGACCAAAAATTAACACATTCCTCAGCCTTTCCAAGCACCAGTTCTCAAATTCCCAGCTTTGTCTTTAATTGTGTCAGTCAGGATTAGGAGTTCCTCTCCCTCTCTGAAGTTGGGGCTTGAGTCTAAAGTGCCCTTGTTTCCTGTCCCCACAGGTCCCTGCCCATGGAGGACCAGATCTCCCTTCTCAAGGGAGCAGCCGTGGAAATCGTTCACATCGCACTCAATTCCACTTTCTGTCTCCAAACACAAAACTTCCTCTGTGGGCCTCTTCGCTACACGATGGAAGATGCAGCCCACGGTGAGATGGTCCTAGAGCAGGAGAGGCATGTGTCCTTGTGGTATGGCATGTGGTCGGGTGACCTGGAGGCTCCTAAACCTAGTGTCTCCCACAGTGGGGTTACAGGTAGAGTATTTGGAGTTGGTCTTTCGCTTCCATGGGACACTGCGACAACTGCAGCTTCGGGAGCCTGAGTATGTGCTCTTGGCTGCCATGGCCCTCTTCTCTCCTGGTGAGCATCTCCCAAAGCCCAGAAACTTTTCTCCACCACCTCTGCCCAAACTCTCAGCTCCTCAAATCCATCCTTCTCAGGCCTTCTAGCCCTCAAACCTGCAGAGTAGGTCTACACCAGCCTCACCCTCCAGGACACTGTGCAGGCCTTCCCCTTCCCCCCACCTTGTCCTTCCCAGCTCCCTATCTTACAGACCGGCCTGGAGTTACCCAGAGAGAGGAGATTGATCAGCTGCAAGAGGAGGTGGCACTGACTCTGCAAAGCTACATCAAGGGCCATCAACCAAAACCCCGGAATCGGTACAGTGGAGACTGGGAGCTTAGAGGACACACTGAGGCAGTAAGGGGTTAGAAAAACACTGAGCTTGGGAGGAATGTTTTTTACTGTCCTTTCCTTCAGGAAACCAGGTCTCTTTTGGTCTATCCCATCCCCGTCTCACATAGTTCCAGCATCCAAATTGCTCTTACTGCTGTTTCATCTCACTCTTTCCAGATTTTTTTATTCAGTAGAGATGCAAAGTAGTAGCTCACAGGCTGTGTATAATAGCATTCCTGAGATTGATGACATCCATCACCTCACTAGTCCAGCCTCTCCAGACTAAAGCAGATTTTTAAGAGTCTTGTTCATTCTTTCCCCCTGGCCCTTCCTCTCCTCTCCATTGGACCAATTCCTTCAATTTTTCATTTCCTTTGAAGTTGTGGTCATTCATAGTTTCATGGCCAAAGCCAGTTCCTGGTTCGATAGTCCATGATCTTTCCAGGCTTTGAGGTATGCACCACTTGAGGCAGTTTGGCCAGAAAGGGGACACTTTATACCATAGAACACACCTACCTTCTAGAATCTGCTCTAGCTAGACCCTCAGAATCCATACAGTTGAAATTCTAGCAAAGTCTGGGGCTTTCTTCACACCTGGCCCGCAGAGCTCTGGGTTCAGGAAAAACGGGCATGATCAAAGATGATAGTGTCAGACAGAGGGCCCCCTAGGGGACCTTTGGGATCTTTGATAAATTTGTCATACCAGAGGATGATTTTCTCTAATGTTCGGACCCAGTTTCACTTAGGGACAGTTGAGGGGATCAGGGCCTCAAGACAAGACTCCCAGCTGCCTTTTTTCCCTCCTATTTTTCTGGTGACCACACTACTTCCTCCAAAGGTTTCTATATGCGAAGCTGGTAGGCCTGTTAGTTGAGCTTCGGAGCATTAACGACGGATATGGGTACCAAATCCAGCGCATCCAGGGATTGCCTGCCATGATGCCCCTGCTCCAGGAGATCTGCAGCTGAGGCCCAGGCTCACCCCCTTCCCCAGTTCACTTGGGGCACACTGGACTGGAAAGAGAAAAATGCTGTGACCAGAGATTGGGCCCAGGAGAAAGGGAGCCCAGTGGTTGCAATGAAAGTCTAAAGAAATAACTGCCTCTTCATGCGGTCATGGGGGTAGTGGGGGGGTGACTGTGGGAATAAAGTTGTTCTCTGGAAGCACAGAAGATGGGGAAGGAGGAAGCCTCAGGGCTAAGAGGTAATGAAGCTCCTTCTGGGAATGGGTGGGCCCCGCTTTCTGAGGCCAGAGATTTGGCCCTTCAGCCCTACCTTTCCAGCCTTGGGAGGCTCTGGGATGGAAAACAGAGTGGTAAGCTAATCCCATGCAGGATTAACCAAAGGGAAATGAAGAAAGAAGTAGGGCAGGGGAGAAATTCAGCCAGACATACCCCTTAATCCTCTTCCCTTAGTCCAGAGCCACAAGAGCATGGGGAAGATGATAGTGGGGCTTGTGGTAGTGGTTGGAGCCTCAAGCCACTGCCTCATCAGCTGCCCCTGTGGCAGCTCCAGTTCTGAGCAGGGCATGGTCCTGTCCCCCACTCTGTTCCTGGGACCTAGAGGTCACCCAGCAAGGTGGGCTCTGGAGATGGGCCTAGTCTCTGGCCCTTGGGCACCTGACTCAGAGGTTCCAGCTGCTGTGGAGACTGGCTCTGGGACAACCTCAGCCCACAGTGATGCTGAAGCCACAGTGGAATCTGTTGCGCCAGTGATTGAGGAAGGCTCCAAGAGCTAGGGTGACAGGCAGGGGGGGCATCTTCTTCTCCAGCACAGCACCTACACACCAGTTACTATCCACCAAGCCTGTTGGGGGAGAGAATATCAACTGGGTTATTTAACAAGGCCTGGAGAAAGGAGTAGGCAGAAGTAAGGTAGAGCTTCCCTCCCTCTGCATCCCCCATCCCTCAGCAATAACCCTTACCTCTAAACACCATGTTGGCCTGGGGCAGAGTCAGGTGGTAACCAAAGGAGAAGGTTGTGTCCTGTAGCCTTGTGTTTGCCTCAAACTCCACTCCAACCTGAACCTGAGAACCATGTGCAAGGATGAGAGGGATCAGTGTCAGTGAAGACTAGGGGGGTCCTGACGGGATCAGCAGAATGAGGGCATGCTTGGCAATGTATATGTAGCACTAATAGGAAGAATACTAAGTCAGCAGGGCCTGTGGAAGTCCAGAGGCACAGAAGTTCATGACCGGCTTGCTGGGCTGGGGGATAAGATCAATGGTCTCACCTGTTCATTTGCCCTGTGGTAATAACTCGCATGGGCCCCGCCTGATCCCACATTCAATGTAGCTACCCAGTGTACAGCTGTAAAAACCAAAGCACAGGGGGAAAGGAGTGTTACTGTAGTAGGACACACAGGCCAGGGACTGCAGCAAAGTCCAGAATTGCCTCTGCGCCCCCACTACTCCACTTCGCCCCATACCCGAGTACTTCCCGGCCAGTGTCAAGATGGCCCCTTCTTCGCCTGGCCGCCGGTGATAAACTAGCTCTCCTCCCAGCACCAGCCGATGAGTGAGACTCTGAAGGAAGTGAGCGACCATGATCACTGTGGGGGAGTGGGGAGACATGGAGTCAGTCATAGAAATACCCGAGCCTGCTCCTTCACCCCCAGTAACCGTCACGCCAGTCTACCCAAGAAGTTCCTTTTCAAATCCCCGAACCGTACAGAAGATGAAGAGGCATAGCCAACATTAGCAAATGGGCAGCCAAGATAAAAAGAACCCTGACCCAATTCCTCACCTGATTCCCCAATCAGGTCAGGATTTCCTAGGGTCAGAGTGGCTGTGTAGTCATCTCCCCGATACTCTCCATCAAACTGCCATGTCAGGAACTTCGCCTGCTGCGTCTGGGTGGGGAGAGCAAGAAAGAAAATCCCCCTCCCTCTTTCTGATCACTATTGCCTCTGCTCCCCGCCCCCATTTGCCAGAGCAGGAAACTCATGGGGGAGAAAGAGGAAATGGATGGAGGCAGGAACTGTTGGGTCACCTGGAAGACAGCCTTAGCTCGGAGCCGCTCTGCCAAGAGAAGCAAGACCTGGGCGTTGAGGCTGCCACTGCTGTCCATATCCCCTACCACAGTGGGGAACACCTGTAGAAGAGTAGACAATAGTAAGGCTGAGCTGGGTGGCACCACTCAGCCTAAACCCAAATATAGGATTTCATTAAAGGCCCCCTGCGCCCCCTGGTGGAAGCACAAAGACAAACAGGGCTCTTCACACAACTGTTTCTCTGCTCTTACCCATTCAGAAGAGACAGAGAAAATCAGGTTACTGATCATTTTTCTCCATAACACATATTTCCTCCTTCACCAGACCTGGATCCCAGGTGGGCTTTTAGGGAGATGCCCGGTGTGTGGAGTCCTCACCTCAGTGGGGCTAAGCTGCCAGTCCCCTGCATAGGCCGCATGGAGGTGATAGCCTGGCAAGCCCAGGGCACTCATGTGTACCGTGTGAGCCACCTGAGGAAAGAGGCGTCAATGGAGAAGAGAGCATTGCATTCCTGCTCCATTTCAATCCCATCCCATCCTTCATCTTCTCCCCATCCAGAAGGCCTCTTAAGAATCCCAAATATTCCGACACATACAGAGGGTCACCAGATTGAAAGCAACAAGTCTCACAGGCAAGGGGGGTAAAGAGAGCCCCACATCCTCCCTTATTTGTCCCACATCGCCTGGCTAAGGCTGGAGTACAAAGGAAAGGAGAAGAGGACCCAGGAACAGGCAAGGAGGAATAGTAAAGAGGGGCCAGAGAAGTGGGAGCACCTGGAAATGGCTGCTCAGAACCTTGTTGACAACGAGCTTCACTCCCTCCATCTGTGCAGGGAATACATCTGAAGGGGGTGAGGGGAAGGGAAGGAATAAGCACGGACAAGGAACCCCTACCCCAAGCGGTAGTCTCCCCTCTCAATCCCATAGGAAGCACCTTGGAGGAATTGACCTCCTTTCAAGTCCTGCAACGAAATGCTCCACTTCACCTGGGCACCTGATCCTCCCTGACGCTGGATACCCAGCTGTGATCTCCCCTTTCCTGCTTCCATCCCTAGACGCATTCAAGACCCTCCCCTTGTCTGCCCCTTCCTCTTGAGCCACTCAAATGCCAAGTTCTCACCTTTGCATAGCCGATGCAGCTCATCGAAGCTCCCAGGGTTGGGCAAAGATTCCTCTCGGCGGGGGCTCCGGCGGAGCAAAGTCCCCATCGGTGCCAGGCCCAGTGTATTCCCCATTTTAGTCCAGAGGACCGGCAGGGGCAGAGGTTAGCCTGGGAAAGAACGCTATTGCTCCCTCTACCCTCCACGGGCCCCACCCCCCATCATCCAGCTCCCCAGTCCTAGAAACTTCCACATGGTCCGACGCTAGACCTGGAACAGGAAGAGTTGGGGGAGAGAGCACTGATGGAGAGACTGAACCCCAGGCACACTCCCGCCCTGTCTTTGATCCTTCACCCCCACCTGTCACCCTTGTCATCTCTACCATTCTCTAATCCTAGCCCCCACCACAGACCTCACCTAGCTTCCTATTCTCTCTACTCTTCATTCCCAGGCCCCAAGGCCAGGCTCGCAATGGAGCACTATCCCTTACCATGTCAGACCATCATGCTGCCCCTTTCCCTCCGGCACACCCCGGTCATCTTGATGGGAGCAGCCATCTTGGGTGATGGCAGAATTACGGCTTCACGCTGTATTACCAGCGTGGTCATGAGCGCCATCTTGGAATAGGGCAAAGAAAACTATCAAAGACCCAACCCTCCCCTAATTGGGCCCCGCCCAATCCATGAAAAAAAGCCTCCTCGATCTCCCAGGGGCCAATGGGAGAGGTGGAAGCAAAGGAGTGGCAGGCCTGACGGCCAGAGAGCTTCGGCCCCGGCGCTGCAGAGCTGGGCGGATCTTAGTTGGTGGCTCCTTAGACTTAAGTAGAAGGCCTTAGATCGCCAAGCGAAGCCTCTCCAAGGTCGGGAAAAACCTATGAGCTTGCAAGACACTAGAGGGAGCATCTTGTAGCTTGGGCCCCTGAAGCTCCTCCCACACCCGTGAGAAAAGTGAAACCGCAGCTTGAAGACCTGGGTTTTGTGACGGGTGATAGAACGACTCTGAATACTTCTTTCGAACCTTGGTTCATTTATGTCGCTCCCTCCTTCCCGTAGAGCCCGTGGGGAATCCTCCTCACAGCCCTCCACAGGTGGGCTACTCATAAGCACCGCTCTTCTTAGGACAGGGACCCACACTTCCCTCTGGCGGTCTACCTCTCTCAGTGTTCCCCCTCTTGCTCTCTTGGTGGAATGGGAATGGGCAGCAGAGTTTGGGGCAGTGGGGTAGGCTCTAGCAGAACTATTCCCTGAAACAGCTGCCCTCTGTAGTTAACTCTTTCTTCCCTGCGTACCTAGGCAGAGTTGGCCATATGGCCTCCAGCCCCCAAATGGGCTCCACCCCAGGCCCAGGGGTGAGCCAAGGGGGTGACCGTCAAGCACTAAGAGCTCACAGGGGAATAATTGAAGATGGAGTAACATTCCTGGTCTCTGGTCACTACCTCCCTCACTAGCTCTACTCCTCCACCCACACCTTTCAGAATGTTCCATGTACACAAAAAGTAAGCTCTGGGGTCAAAAGGGTGAAAGATACAAATGCTTCTGATACCTATTTGGCTGATTTTACCCAAATGCTTTGGGCCTGGGGTATGTACTTCTTTCCCCCTCACAATCAGGGCTGGGACAAGGGCCAGGGCCTTGGCCAGAGGGATGCAATAGTGCTATAGCCCCTCCTGACTCAATATTGGCTAACTACTGCCTAGAACCGATAATGTGATCAAATGACCAGTCACCTTCAACCTTTATCCTGGCAGAAGCCTCTTTTTCACCTCTTTTCTTGCTAGAGTCCTCCAGTTGGGAGGGGGAGGGCAGAAGCATTTTCTGAATTTGTTTTACTGGGGATAGGTTATGCTCATTGATCAGCACCCGGGTCATTCTGGGCTCTCATGTTTTCTTCCCCTATCTCATTACACATTAACTCAAAAAGGGACAAAGTCAATCACACCTGCCCTCTGACCCTGACTTTCATTCCCCTAACCCCCATTCTCCTCACCCTGCCCCTGATTTCAACTCGTTTCTCCTTCTGTTCCCCAATACCTCCCTGCCAAGTTGCAATGAAGCAGGGTAGGGTTGGGGAGATGAAATCTACCCATAATGGGATAAAGATACCAAGAATTGAGAGCTTGATATATCAGAGCGTTCCAGAGAAATAACTAGGAATCCTGCTTCCCTCTGCATTCAAATCCAAGGATTTCTCACCCCAGACCCCAAGAGAATGGATCTTCCAAAGACCTGGAGTATACCAGCTTGGCCTCCACTAAGGCCTGTACCACTTGTCTCTCACCCCATCATGGAGTCCCCTTTTTACTTATCCTCTCCTCCCCCATTCCTCCAATTTGTTTATTCCAACATGGCCTCTGCCCCACTGAGCCCATCCACAGTTCCTGTCACCTGACTGGGGGTGGGTAAGGAGACAGGTATATAGCTCCTACCTCCCCAGCCAGGCCAGGAACAGACGCCAAGGACAGAGACGCTGACTAGGTAGGATAAGGGAATAAGAGGTGTGGGCAGCATCCAAAGAAGACTGGACTCTAATTGTGGAAAGGGAGGGAACCAGGTTGGAGTAGGCACCTACTTAGGGAGATCCCTGGGGAGGGGCTGAAGCCTATTTAGCTTCAGTGTCCCCCCTACTGCCACCAGCTTTGTTTCTGGCCACTTTCCCTACTGTCACCACCATGAAGCTGCTTGCAATGACTGTGCTGCTCCTCACCATCTATAGACTTGAAGGTGGGTGTGATATGGAGAAAGGGGCCAATAGGGGAGAAGGTGCTGGGGGTCATAGCTAGGCATCCGTCTGTGCTCCTGTGCTGAGGTCTGGCAACCTGAGGGCTCAAAAGGAAGATCATTCTGTCTCTAAAGCCCAGAAAGCCCATCCAAAGACCTACCTGGATATCTTTTTAGGGAGGGGGCTGAGAGCTGGGGTAAGGAACTGGCAGAGGTATGGCTGGAGGCCAGGATTCATTGCTGTGGACCCAGCTGAAAAGAGTGTGTGTGTATGTGTGCATGCAGGAGCTTTGGTTCGGAGACAGGCAGAGGAGCCGAGTCTGCAGAGCCTGTTCTCTCAGTACTTTCAGAGCATCACCGACTATAGCAAGGACCTGGTAGAGAAGGTCAAGGCCCCGGAGCTTCAGGCCCAAGCCAAGTAAGTCTCAGGGAAAGGAGTTCAGAGGCTGTGGGACTGTGGAGGGAAAGAAGAAAAGATGGAAGGTCCCACAAAAGACTGAATTCAGGGGTGGGGATTAGGAAGGATTAGGCTTAAATTGGAGAGAAAAATTCCTTCATCACCCAAAGGTTCCACATACTTCTTGGACAGATAGGAGCAGTGGGAACTGGGCCTTGAATCTCAATCTCTAGGGTCTATTCCATGCTAGGATGGACCAGGCACTAGAGTTTGGGGACCTGGGACAGTCTGCTCTGACCTCCCACCACCACCATGGACCCTGCCAGTGCCTAGGGTCTCTCACACTGACCTCTAATTCCTCACCTATCCAGGGCTTACTTTGAAAAGTCAAAGGAGGAGCTGACACCCGTGGTCAAGAAGGCTGGAACTGATCTGGTTAAACTGTTGAGCTATTTTGTGGACTTTGGAACACAACTTTCCACCCAGTGAGTTGTCCAGACCATTGTCTTCTGGCCCCAGCTGGCCTCTAGACACCCACTGCCCAGGCCTAGAGCCCCTCCCTCTACCTAATCCCTGTTTGCTACAATAAATGCTGCAGGAGTCAAGCTGTGAGCCTGGTATGTCTGGGGGGACTGGGAAAAGTAGGGGAGTGGGGGAGTAGTAGGAGGAAGGAAAAAGAGAAATCTGCTTCTAAAAGGCGGGGGATTTGGGCGTGAAGAGGTAGAGAAAGGTTGAAGAGACAAATGATGGAAATGACAGGGTGATTCTTTTCCAAGCGCAAGGAATCTCCTACAGGCCTGGGAATGGCTCTGTAGTGGAGAACTAAAGAACCTTTGCATTGAACATGGAACTATGAAAGGCATGGAGGATTCATAAACAGAATCCCTAGACTTGTGGAGGTCTCAGGAAATGAGGGCACCCCTCAGAATTTCCTCCTAATCATTCTATGAAGAGGGGAAGTCTTCCAAAAAAATAAAACCAGAAGTATCACCCAAGAACCTTCCCTTCTGAGCTAGGCCAACATTATGTTTCCCCCCATCCCACAATAAAAGACCTCAGTTCACTCCTCTCCCCAAAAGGGCTCTGATTCCTGCATTCAAAACCTCTTCTCTGGACACTCTGGGGAAGACCCATTCCAAGCCCCTTCCCTACCACTATCCAGGTGCTATTCCTAGAACTGGCCTGGTAAGCATCTTAGAGCCTAGAACTAGTAGCCATGGGAGCCACTTTAAGGCCTGCCAGGCATAAAACTTGGTGGACACGTGGGACTAGAGAAACTTTGGGAGCTGTGATACCTAGATTAAATCAAAATGGAATGAAAATCAGGCTAGGTTGATGGGGAGAGACTCACAATCCCATAATGTAGGGCAAGGGAAAATGAGGCATTTTCCAATCAAAGTTTATCCCCACTTTATCTTTAAAAGAGTTACTTCCCTAAACCAGGTAACTGGCACACAACTGTAATTCCAGCTACTTGGGAGGCTGAGGGGGGAGGATCACTTGAGCCCAGGAGTTTGAGACCAGCCTGGGCAATATAGTGAGACCTCATCTCAAAGAAAGCGCAACTTCCCTACCCTGGCTCATCTCTCGTATCTCATCTGAAATCACCTTTCCCCTCAGACACTGGAGATGGCCCCAATTTCTTCTATATATTGATCAACCTCCTTCATCTGGCCTTCTAGACCCTTACCATTCATGATTACTCACCTCCCCTTCTCTTTCCCAATATCTGCTTTTTTCTCATGTGACAAAATGTGCAGGGACAAAGAGATTTCAGTCAGTCACTTGCAAGGCGACCTTGGACAAGTTAATTAACTTCAAACAGCTTGAATTTCTTCACGGGGTTAATAAGTGGATCAAATGATACAACGAGCTGGAAAACACTTTGAGAAGTATAAGTCACTATGCAGTGCAAAGTACTGTCCAGCATTGGGGGTTTCCAGGGGTAAGCTTGGGGACTCTAGACCCATTCTGAAAGGACTGCTGGGGCAGAGGTAGGACTGGTAGCATCTGAGGAGGTTTAAATACTTGCAGGCAGAGCTTCCTGGCAGCTCTGGAAACAGGACAGGCACTGACAGGGGAGAGGGATTCCTTGGCCACCACCCATGCACTAGGGGGAGATGACCTCCCATCTGGACCCAATTTGTTCCCCCTTGCCCTACCCACCACTAACCCTATCTGGCTCTCTAAGGTCCCTCTTGCCCCCAAACCCACTGAAAACTCACTGTTCCATTGAAACCTTCCGTTAGGGGCTTCACACAGCCCTAGTCACACCATCCCTTCTGCATGTTTGGCTTTTTGACTATGCTCATCCCAT
Organism: Varecia variegata; assembly: GCA_028533085.1. NCBI lineage: Eukaryota > Metazoa > Chordata > Mammalia > Primates > Lemuridae > Varecia > Varecia variegata. The sequence continues at coordinate 33,547,174 of CM052444.1, forward strand.
ATGCATGTGGATTGGTCCTGTCTGGATTGGCAACTATTTGGAGTTGGACAGCCAAGCTCATCCACAGCCTAACCTTGGTTCAACTGTCAGACATAGAAGGCCATGCTGTGTACAGAAGCCATGTCTTAGGTTCTAATGCCTTGGAATGTACCTAGACTTTCAACACATTACTCCTTGCTCCAGCTCCAGCCCAGAGCACCTGGGGGTCAAATGTCTCATCCCTCCTCCAGACACAGTCAACATTCATCCTTCAGTTGAGCAAAATAGCCCTGAAGTCCATTAGACTGTGAGTTCTATGAGGTCAGGAACTGAGAAACTGTATCCAGCCTAATACTTAGTAGAGGTTGAATAAATACATGATAAAGGAATGAATGGAGTCCAGTCTGTGGCAGCTTTATTGAGAGCATTCCCTTCCTATTGTTTAGTGGGAGATGGGCATGAGGAAGAGGAGTAGGACAAGGAAGTGAGACTAGAACATAAACATCCATGAATAGCATCTGAGCATTAGTCTCTGACAGGGAGGAGGAACCGCTGGTGTATATTAATCTGGGGTGTGGTATCATTATAGGGGTAGGGTTAGCTGGCATTAATTAACAGCATGGAGGCATATGTGATGCTGACCATAAGGACTGGGAGGAGAACTAGAAGCCGAAGGAGGATGTGATCACATCTGTCCTAAAGCTATTGTGGTGGTTTCTCATGCTTCAGAGTCTCATAAGTCTCCTGGTTCCGGGTGCTCAGGCCCTGGAGGTGGCAGTTAAAGGATGATCAGGAGCTTGAGCCCATCACAGGCCCCCTCCCACCCCCACAGACTCCGCCCCTTCCAAAGATCATTCAAAATCCCACCCTCTTCTGCTGACTTCCTGGGTTGGGAAAGCAGATTCACTTACCGTGTAAACGCCATCTGATTTCTGCAGAGATGAAAGGAGCAAGGTATTAGAGACCCACACCTCCTTCAGGGCCCCCAGCATCTCACCACCCAGGGAGGGATCTGGCCAGGGATGGCTAGCCACCCTGGGCAACAGGGAGCTCACAAGGATGCTCTGAGACATGAACACACATTTGCCCACGTGGCTACGAACACATACACACATACAACACACAACACACAGTCTCTCACATATGCATTGTCACCCTATGCTTGATTCTTCCCTGTCACCACCTGAATATTTTACTTGTGGCTTGGCTAGGTGGCAGAGTGGGTAGGATGAGGTGGGAGGGCCTCTGAGGTGTTCCAAGATGAGCACCTGAGAAGTATGCCCTCCCAGAGGCCTTGAACACAGGCTAGAGCCCCAAAGGGGCTGAGAGTCTATAAAAGTGTCAACGTGCAGGTGTGGGAGGGTCCATACCTCATAGCTGGCTATAGCTGCCTTTCGCACTTGGATCTGGAGTGGGAGAAATGTTATCAGTAAAGGGGAAGTTAGTGGCCCATCCCCCTTCCCTCCAAACTTTGTGGGGCTTCCCCTTTTATTCCCTCTCCTCGAATCCATGCTGCTGCCACCCTCCCACTTCCTCTCCCAGCCCTCACCTCCCCCTGCCTGGCCTTACCTTCAGTCGACAGTAGAGCAGGGTGAGGACAATACCGTACAGAAACAGGATGGCATCCAGGATATAGCAGAGCTGAGGCTCTCCCAGAGCCGCTGAGGGGACAGAGGGTGTACATGGGGTCAGGGGATCAGGGAGGATCCGGTGCTCGGCGGAGAGAAGGGAAGGGGCTCCGGGAGGCAGGACAGGGGCTCCGAGGGAAGAAACTCTACCTTTCTCCCTGGACTCCTATTTCTCTTACCTCTCTTTTTTCTCCCCCACCCGAGGGTTGGGTAGGATAGGAAGCGTGAAGCATTCTATTGTGATAGGACTTACATGGACTAATAGTTGAAGACTTCCCCTCAGCCCCCAACCTGTTCTTTTTAGCACTGCGGGTTTCTCAGGCACCATTGAGCATTTCATCCACCTCAAGGGGCCCATCTCAGTCCACTGGGCTGAAACAAAAACCTCAGCCCAGAGCAGGAAAGGGAGGGGGAGGCAGTGCAAATTTCAGTGAAGAAACCACAGAAGTGTCTTTACTAAGTCCTGTGACCTGTGGCTGAGGGCTGGACAGGAAGGATGTGAGCTGGGGAAGGGAGGGAAGGCAATTACTCTATCATTGGTCATCTCCTAGCCTTAGCCTCATTGCTTTCTGTCCCACCACAAGACACTTAAATATGGATTAATAAAAAAAAAAAAAAGAGTCCGCTTTCCTAGGCCTATAGATACCATTGGCCTTGCACACAAAGCTAGGGAATGACCATAGGCTCAAGAGAATTACCACAAGCTGTACGGATTCCATCTCCTGCTACTTTGCCTGTTACCCACTCTGGGTCTCTAAGAGGGGAAGTTTTACCCAATGTCAAAAATCAGATAGCCAGGAGTGGTGGCTCACGCCTATAATCCTAGCACTCTGGGAGGCCGAGGCTAGAGGATCACTTGAGCTCAGGAGGTCAAGACCAGCCTGAGCAAAAGTGAGACACCCTCTGTACTAAAAATAGAAAAATTAGCCAGGTATGGTGGCATGTGCCTGTAGTCCCAGCTACTTGGGAGGCTGAGGCAGGAGGATCACTTGAGCCCAAGAGTTTGAGGTTGCAGTGAGCTGTGATGATACCACTGCACTCTACCCCAGGGCGACAGAGTAAAACTCTGTCTCAAAAAAATAAACAATCAGATAGAGTCTGGGCTCCGGAGATTGCTCCTGGCCCCTAACAGAAGGACTGATAGGGTACCTGTGACTAACATTGGTCAAGTACTGACACTGGTAAAGTACTTTTCATTCTACAATGCTCTTTCACACACAAGCTATTGCATAAATCTTAAAACTACCCTGTAAGGGAGATGTCATCGCCATTTTATGGATGACGAAACCAAGGCTCAGAAAAGCTAAGTAACTCATTCAGGGCCACGGAGTTTATTTTTTTCATTTTTTCATTTTTCTTTTTTTTTTTTTTTTTGAGACAGAGTCTCACTCTGTTGCCTGGGCCAGAGTGCCGTGGTGTCAGCCCAGCTCACAGCAACCTCAAACTCCTGGGCTCAAGCGATCCTTCTGCCTCAGCCTCCCGAGTAGCTGGGACTACAGGCATGTGCCACCATGCCCGGCTAATTTTTTCTATATATATTTTTAGCTGTCCAAATCATTTCTTTCTATTTTTTAGTAGAGATGGGGTTTCGGGGTTTCGCTCTTGCTCAGGCTGGTCTCAAACTCCTGACCTCGAGTGATCCGCCCACCTCAGCCTCCCAGAGTGCTAGGATTACAGGCGTGAGCCACTGCGCCCGGCCAGGGCCACAGAGTTTAAGTGAAAGAGCTGGAACTCACTTCCAGGCCTTCTGCCTCCCAAGCCTGTGCTTTCCTTTGTGCTTCAGTGGCCCTGCTCCGTTCTCATGCCATCACAGCACACCAGTGAGTGGCCAACTTAATCCTTCTCCAACTTCTCTGCTAGCCTGGTGGAACTCTTCCCAAGTCATTCTCTTTCAAGTACGTCAATTTCCCTGAAGCTTCCTAACCTCCTCCTCCCCAAAACCCAGCTGCCACTGACTCTCTTCAAAACACACACACAGGGCAGGACACGGTGGCTCACGCTTGTAATCCTAGCACTCTGGGAGGCCGAGGCGGGTGGATCGCTCGAGGTCAGGAGTTCGAGATCAGCCTGAGCAAGAGCGAGACCCCGTCTCTACTAAAAAAAAAAAAAAAAAAAAATAGAAAGAAATTAGCTGGACAACTAAAAATATATGGAAAAAATTAGCTGGGCATGGTGGCGCATGCCTGTAGTCCCAGCTACTCAGGAGGCTGAGGCAGAAGGATTGCTTAAGCCCAGGAGTTTGAGGTTGCTGCGAGCTAGGCTGACGCCACGGCACTCACTCTAGCCCGGGCAACAAAGCGAGACTCTGTCTCCAAAAAAAAAAAAAAAAAAAAACCACACACACACACACACACACACACACACAGATACCCTTCCAGCATAGATAACCCGAAGTGAATAAGAAACAAGAAATGAAAAGTTCTTAGAGTAACTGGAGCCTTAGAGCTGCTGGAGTTTTTCCACTTCTGCCTCTATTTCTCAGCTGATGTTCAAGTCTCTAGAACTGGGCAGCTCATGCTGCCCACCCCCATATCAACTGTTGACAGAGCGGTTCATTAGTGATGACCCACAGAAGCAGCAATCACGTCTGTTTGTCTTGACTACCCTGGCCTTACTTCCAAGCACCAGGACAGATCCCTGCCTTCCTAAATGGGGGTTTGTATGTTTAACCAGCTAGACACTGGCTCCCATCAGACAAGACCAAAGGCACCCCACGGGAAATGCTGATCATGGGAAATGGAGCTTTTCCTCAGACCAGCTCTTCAAGCCATATAGCCATCTCCTTCCCCTGCCAAACTGACTCTTCCTATCAATCCTGAGAAGTGAATGAGATATGAAGGCAACAAGGAGGGAGCTATGACTCTAGTGCCCTGGGTGTGGGCTGGATAGGATCAGCCTCAGAATCTCTGTGTCTGTCGTAGCCCTATGTCCACCTGCCCGCTGTCACCCTTCCTCTGTCTGTCCCTGACTCGGCCCCTTGATACACGCCCTTGATTTCAACCCTGGATCCCAGCTCACTCTCCCTCACCAAACCCTCTCACCTGCTTGTTCAAACAAAAGGAGTAAGAGTAAGACCACTGCTGGAATCATCTTGGGCTGGGGATCGGACGCTCTGACAGCACTACGCAGCTGTGCTCAGCAAGCAGCTCCCTGACCACAGAGTTCCCCCCTTCCTGCCACGCCTTCCCCCACGCTTTGGCCCCTTCCCCTTCCTGCAGTAGAGCAGGCGGCTCCCGGAAGGGCCAACTAAGGAAGCTGGGAGATCTGGGCCCTTAAGCCTCAGCCCGTCAATGACCAACCCCTAACCCACGGACTCTCATACCTGGGAAAGGCTGTCTATATCTGCCCTCTTTCACTTTACCCTGTTCAAAGATACATCTATTACAAACTGCCCCTCGAGTTTCCCTTAGACACCAATATAGCCCTTTCCCTCCCACCAGGACCTTCATTTGAGCAGTTTACCAATTTGTGTAGGCATTGAGAAGGTTTGGGCAGGGGGAAGCTGAGGGGAAAAGAGGGTATGGGGAATGGAGAAGTGGAAAGGGCAAGAGTCAAGAGAAGGGGGTGGAGATGAGCCGGAAAAATTGCTAAGACCTAGGCCAGGCACGGTGGCTGACGCCTGTAATCCTAGCACTTTGCGAGGCTGAGGCAGGAAGATCACTTGAGGCCAGGAGTTTGAGACCAGCGTGAGCAACAGCAAGACCCCATCTCTACTAAAAATAGAAAAAATTAGCTGGGCATGGTGGCACAAACCTGTAGTCCCAGCTACTTGGGAGGCTGAGGCAGGAGGATCACTTGAACCCAGGAGTTTGAGGTTGCAGTGAGCTATGATGACGCCACTGTACTCTAGCCTGGGCAACAGAGTGAGACCCTGTCTCAAAAAAAAAAAAAAAAAAAAATCTTGCTAAGACCTGAGTCTAATGAAGAAGTGGAGGGTTAATGAACATTCTGTTTCCCATCAAAGTAAGACAGTTAAGATACCAAGAAAGACATACCAGAAGTTTGGGCCTAGGGGCCACAAGGCGGCTAATTTATTGTAATTTCTCCTTTTTTAGTACATGCACAGAAAGCTTGACAGCTAAGTGTACATATACATGTACACACACACACACAGCCCCATATCCAGTGAGGGACAGGCTCCACAGAAGAAGCTGACAGGCAGAGGAGATCAAATGCTGTTTGTCAGCTCATCGATCTACTTCTCCAAACACAATATCTTGGGTACCTAGGAGGTCAGAGGATGGAGAAAAAAAGTCATGTTATCAAAGATACAGAACTCATTACTGTGCTCAGATGACTTGAGGACTTGACTACATGCCCATAGTCTATATGCTAAACAGGAAGTGTTCAGTTTCCATCCCCCATGGGAGTCCCAAACCCCCTTGTCTAGGACCCTGTTACTACACAATAGGCCTCATACCTATAATGGCAACAACATCCGCCAACATGTGTCCCTTAGACATCTTGTCCAAACCAGCCTGAGGAGATTGAGATAGCAACAGTGTTAGATAAGATTGGCAGGGTGGAAGGAGAAGGAAAGAGAGATCATAAAAATCTCAACCAAGGTTGATAAATTATTGCGTCAATTTATTAGAGTTAGAATTATTGATATTGGTTCTTACCAGGTGGGCAAAACCAGGAGCCTTGATCTTGCATCGATAAGGGCGGCTGCTACCATCAGACACCAGGTACACCCCAAACTCTCCCTGTCCAAGGAAGAAGGTTAGGTGCCTCCACTAATAGGAAGAACATCTTTCTCTGCCAACAAAACCTCTCTATTCATATCCTCCTGTCCTCTCACTGATGAATGAGGATTTTGTTAAACATCTCTCTCCAGTTACTCCACATATAGTCTTTTACCTCCCCTCCTCTCCTCACCTTAGGAGCCTCAATGGCAGTATACGTGGCTCCCGGAGGAACTTGGTAGCCCTCAGTATACAACTTAAAGTGATGGATCAGAGACTCCATGGAAGTCTGCAGAGAAGAAACAGGGAGCATCAATAAACCAAATCCAAACTCTGTCTCCTAGGCCTTTCTCCAGCACAGAAAATAATCTCAACCCTCAGAGAGACTAAACATGCACGTAAGTCAGTAAGCAGAGAGGATACAGAATAAAAGAGGAGAGCTATGGAAAGTTAAGAATCTTATACAGTGAATTCTTTGAAAAAGGAAAACTGAAAGGTAGGAATCAATCCAAGGATACTCCTCCCCGGCCACCAGCTCCCTTCCAATTCCCCACTTTCCCTCTCCCTGCAGCCAACCTTCATCTCTGCTCGCTTAGGTGGAGACACTTTGGCATCATCAACCTTGATCTCCCCGGGAGGCATCTTGTTCAGACACTGTGCGATGATTCGAAGGGACTGGCGCATCTCCTCCACTCGGCATAGGTACCTGAAATGGACGAGACAGATTCAGAGTGGAGAGAAGAACGCTCAGAGGAGCAGGTGTGGGGCTGAGAAGGATGCCCTTCAGCTGACCTCAAAAGAGTTAGATCCTTCCCCAAACCCTCTCCTCAATTTTTCAGACGATGGCCTGCAGTATTTCCCTCTTTAATTATCCTCTTAGACACTTTCTGGACTACAGAATGGGTGAGAGTCAAATGGACTAAAAAACAACAACAAAAAAAAACACAGTAGCAAATCTGACTCAGGGTCAGTAAACAGGAGCGGAATCTGAAGCTCAGAATCTAGTAGTAAGAGCACTAGATCAGGAAGATTCTAGTCTCAACCACTGCTGACAGAATAATCCCAGGCTAATCCCTAACTCACATGTCTCAGCTTTCTCAGCTCTAAAATGAAGCCAAAACTAATTCTATCTAAGACAGGGTTCTCAGAAGGTAAAATAACATGCCATATACATGAAAGTACTTTGAAAATCAACTGAGTTTAACACACTCAAGAGTTCCCTTAGATCTTGGGAAGTAGGATAAAGAAGAAAGTGACAAAGAGAAAAGTGAGGCAGGGGAAACTGGCTGGACAGTGAGCTGAGAAAAGACCGGGCCTTACCTATCATAGCAGTCCCCTCGAGAGCCAATAGGAACATCAAACTCGACCTGGTCATAAACGTCATAGGGCTGGGTCTTCCGCAGGTCCCACTGGATGCCTGAGCCCCGGAGCATCACTCCACTGGGGAGAGTATAATGGGAATAAGAGCCACTCTCCACAAACCAAATAAGGAGGCACATTCCTCCTTCATCTCCCCCTTTTCTCCCACTTGGGGTATGGCTAGGAGGGTGCCAAACATTCTTAAAAGCAAAGACATTAGGCTGGAACTCCCCCACTCCAACTCCCACCCCTGAGGACAGAAGTTGTATTCCTCCCACCTAAAACCATAGTTAAGGGCGTCTTCTGCTGTTACAACCCCAATGTCAACAGTCCGATTTCGCCAGATCCTATTGTTGGTCAGCATCTGTTGATCAAGAAAACCTCCATGTTAATATTCTTCATAACACTCTTCAAATACCTCTGTATTTCTTTACAAAACCCCACAAGGCCTTCTTGGGGGAAAAGAGAAATTTTTCCTGTTGACTCCTATCTTACCTCCTCTACCTCATCAATACGAAGAGAGAAGTTCTTAGAAAATTCATAAATGTCATCCATAAGCCCAAGGGGTAAGTCCTAGAAGCCAAACGGAGGTGATATTGAGTTCAGCACAGCCTTCCCCTGGGAGAGCCAGCTCAGCACCCCTCCCCCGAGGGCTACAGGATTAGTTTCCATCAGCCAGCACTGCCCTCCAGTGGCCACAGAGGAAACAGGCCTGGACTGGAGGTTCAGGGAAGCAGGAGGCCCGCTCACCTGGTGCACGCCTCCTGGCCGGACATAAGCAGCATGCATTCGAGCTCCAGACACTCTCTCGTAGAACTCAAACATCTTGATAGGACACACTGGGAATTAGTGACAAAGTCCCAGGCCCCACATCCAACAACACAGTGGCCCACTCCCTTGCCCTCTTGTGCCCAACCAACCCCTCATGACAGAGTTCCTACAAATATAACCCAAGTTAAATATACCTTCTCCCCCTAAGTGTTCTCTCTTTTTAATCTCTTGTCTCCTCATACCTTCTCTACTTCCTGTACTTGCTTCCCTATTCCTATCCCTTCCTCCTTCTCATACCTTCTCCCTTTCTTCAAACATCCAGAAGAAAGGGGTCATGGCCCCAATGTCCAGGGCATGTGTGGTCACAGCCATGATGTGGTTCAAAAGCCGGGTGATTTCTCCAAACAGCACTGTCAAGAGGTGAAGACAGGGTGAAGAAAAGGATACAGAAGCTGATAAAGCAGCCTGGGGTCTGAATATAAAGCCTGGGTTCAAAGCCCCTTGTAAGATGGGGAAGGGGTGGGGAAGGCACTGTGCTCTGCTCACAGTGGGCTGTAGGAAGAAGGGCTGGGGCATACCTCGGATCCACTGTGCCCGGGGAGGAGGCTGGATGTTTAGCAACTTCTCCACAGCCAGTGAATAGGCCTGTTCATTACACATCATGGACACATAGTCTAGCCGATCAAAGTATGGAAGGGCCTGGGAAGAGGGAGGAATCTGGGTCATACTGAGCAGGCCCAAGATCTCACAGTCTGGCTGCTGGAAGCTTTGCTCTCAGTGGGCATCAGAAATTGGTGCTTCATAAGCCTTTCTAGTCTTCGGAGCTCCAGCAAGGCAGAATGAAACATCCCAATGACCAGTGGTATGCTGGTAAATGTTTAAAAACTGGCTCTCCAAAGTTGGGGAAGGACCCTGACTTGACATGTTCACCAATTTTCATGCTAAAAATGCTCCTGCCACAGCCAAGTTTTTTTTTCTTTAAGACAGAGTCGCACTCTGTTGCCCTAGGTAGAGTGCAGTGGTATAACCATAACTCACTACAACCTCAAACTTCTGGGCTCAAGTGATCCTCCTGCCTCCACCTCCCAAGTAGCTGGGACTACAGGCATGCACTACGATGCCTGGCTAATTTTTCTAGTTTTAGTAGAGACAGAGTCTTGCTCTTGCTCAGGCTCGTCTCCAACTCCTGAGCTCAAGCAATCCACCTGCCTTGGCCTCCCAGAGTGCTAGGATTATAAGTGTGAGCCACTACACCTGGCCACCATGGCCAGTTTTAAGCTACCAATATTATATAAACAGGCCTGGTGCAGTGGCTGATGCTTGTAATCCTAGCACTTTGAGAAGCCAAGGCAGGAGGATTACTTGAGGCCAGGAGTTCCAGACCAGCCTGGACAATAAAGCAAGACCCTGTATCTAAATAAATAAAGAAATTAGCTGGGCATGGTGGTACACGCCTATAGTCCTAACTACTCAAGAGGCTGAGGCAGGAGAATCACTTGAGCCTAGGAGTTCAAGGTTATAGTAAGCTATGATTGCACCACTGTACTCCAGCCTAGGCAACGGAGTGAGACTGTGTCTCTTAAAAAAAAAAAAATTATGTAACTGAATGCAGCATTGGGAGGAATAGCACACCATTATACAATATTTCCATTGTACAGATACAATAAAAGTAAATACCTCAAGGCATAGCATAGTAAAATGTATTAAAGTAAGTGATGAGTTTTGAGTATTTCTTGCCTTTGTTTTTAATATATATTAAATCATAAGCTCATATAGTTTAAATCTTAATAACGGCCGTGTTCAAAACTGGCTCATAAAATTCCTGAAAATTTAACAATCGAGATCTTACAAGCCAGTATGAGCTGGCTCTGGCACAGCATCGTCAACAGTCCCCTGGTCGAGTGACACCTCTGTCAAAGAAGAATGCTTCAGACTTCTAAGTCCCCCTTTCCTCTTAAAATTGATATACTGAAAGAGAAAGGTAATCAATCTTAAGAGTATCTTGGAATGAGGCATTTAAAGAGAGAGAGCATTGGGTAGAAATGATCCTTCCTCTAGAACGCCACAAAAGCTAAGTTCTAGCTGTCTGCTGAACCAGCTTCAGCTTCCAGGAAGAAGGCGGAGCTAAGATGCCCCTCTTTAGGACAGCCTGTTCTTGTCCTGATGTCATTGTGACGCAGGATATACTACAGGAGTTAACCCATGGACTCTGGGACCATCACTGCCTGGACTCTCTAGGGGAATCTAGTCACATTCTAGTCACTGTTCACTCTGACACAGGGCTGGCTCTAAATCCTAACCCACAATCTTCTGTTATCAGGACCTTTCTTCAAGACAGTAAGAAAAAAACTTCAGATTCCCATACCAGATTCAACTCCTTCAAATCTGCCCCTCACCACTTGGATCACAAAGTTCTCCTAAAAACGACAAACTCTGTCACAAACCCCCTCTTGGTTGCTCTGACTCATTGAGTGTTTTGAAAACAAACTTAGACAGCTGGAAGATACAAGAATCAGCTGTTAATCCTAGAGAGCTGACGTCTCTCTCTTCTTTCCCTGCCCCCAGGGACACAGGCTTTGACGCACTAGTATCAAGAGCAGGGAAACTGAGGCACTAGAATAATGGTAAAGGGGCCAGCCAAAAGTCAGCCAGAGAAGCTGGGAGTGTAGCTCCAGCTCCAAAGCACTGCTGCTGAATAAACCAAATCCCAATGGCTCAAGCATCCCTTGCCACCTCCCTCCATTCTCCCAACCAAGACTGTCCTAGTAACGTCAATGAGTTACTCCTCTCAACACCTTCCTCCCCTGAAGTTTCAGAGGCAGCAAAGTCCCAAGCTAAAGCCTCCCCAGATCCCATCAAAAGGCCCCTATTCACCCACCACACCTGCAGATAGGTCTTGTATTCAATGAGCTTCTCAGTGCCTCGGTGCAGGAGCCCGATGTGAGGGTCACACTTCCGTACCATCTCCCCACTCAATTCCATCACTAGTCGCAGGACTCCATGGGCTGCTGGGTGCTGGGGCCCAAAGTTCAGGGTCAGGTTTGACACCATTGTGTCCTTTGGAGGGTCCACATCTGAGAAGTGGGAAATAGTTTAGAGCCAAGTGGTAATTCCCTTGGGAACCCCCAAGAGAAAGCAAGGAGTTCACCTCTCCCTATAGATCTTCCATCTCACCATCTAAACCTTATTAATTTGCTAATTGTCAACATAACCAGAAGACCATTAGACGGGGAAAAGGGGAGATCTAAACTTTTGGATGAGAGGAATCATGAATCTCATTCTTTCCATGTCTCCTAGAATACCTTTTTAATAACAGTAACAATATGGGGTACAGAGGCACATGCCTGTAATCCTAGCTACTCGGGAGGCTGAAGCAGGAGGATCACTTGAGCCCAGAAGTTGTAGGCTGGAGTGCACTATGCCAACTGGGTGTCTGCACTAAGTTTGGCATCAATATGGTGACCTCCTGGGAGCTGGGGACCACCAGGTTGCCTTACAAGAAATGAACCAGCCCAGGTTGAAAACGAAGCAGGTCAAAACTCCTGTGCTGACCAGTAGTGGTATCACACCTGTGAAGAGCCACTGCACTCCACCCTGGCCAGATAGTAAGACACTGTCTCAATAAAAAAATTAAATTAAATAACAATAGATATTTATATAGCCCTATTATGTGACAGGCACTACTCTAAGCACTTTACTTATTTTAACTGATTTAATTCTTATAACAACCATATGAGTAGTAAGTACTATTATTATCTCCATTTTACTGGAGAAACTGAAGCCACATGCTTTTTGACTTCTCCAGGATCACAAGGCTAGTAAGTCGTAGAACCAGGATTTATATTCAACCTGTTCAGCTCCAGGGTCCATATACTCTTCTTTTTTTTTTTTTTTTTTTTTTTTTGAGACAGAGTCTCTGTTGCCCAGGCTAGAGTGCCGTGGCGTCAGCTTAGCTCACAGCAACCTCAAACTCCTGGGCTTAAGCGATCCTACTGCCTCAGCCTCCCAAGTAGCTGGGACTATAGGTATGCACCACCACGAACAGCTAATTTTTTCTATTTTTAGTTGCCCAGCTAATTTATTTCTATTTTTAGTAGAGACAGGGTCTCGCTCTTGCTGAGGCTGGTCTCCTGACCTCAAGCAATCCTCCTGCCTTAGCCTCCCAGAGTGCTAGGATTACAGGCATGGGCCACCACACCCGGCCCAGGGTCCATACACTCTTTTTTTTTTTTTTTTTTGAGACAGAGTCTCGCTTTGTTGCCCGGGCTAGAGTGAGTGCCGTGGCGTCAGCCTAGCTCACAGCAACCTCAAACTCCTGAGCTTAAGTGATCCTTCTGCCTCAGCCTCCCGAGTAGCTGGGACTACAGGCATGCACCACCATGCCCGGCTAATTTTTTCTATATATATTTTTAGTTGGCCAGATAATTTCTTTCTATTTTTTTTTAGTAGAGACGGGGTCTCGCTCTTGCTCAGGCTGGTCTTGAACTCCTGAGCTCAAACAATCCGCCCGCCTCGGCCTCCCAAGTGCTAGGATTACAGGCGTGAGCCACCGCGCCCGGCCTCATACACTCTTAACTATAATGATATACTGCCCTCCAAATGTATCTGATGCATGGCCAACCAATCAAGAAACATATACTGAATGCTCACTCCTACTAAATGACAGTTTTTACCCTCAAGAAGCATACACTTTAACTTGGGAAATAAGTACATGTGAAAAACTAGTAACACAAGTAAAATTTATAAGTTACAAAGTAAGTGGCTTAGCCACATGTATTTAAAGACAGGAAAAAACACTGTGAAGATTTCATGTAGGTAGGATCTGAGCTGGCTCTTAAATACAGGAAATGATTTAGATAGGTATAGAGAGGAAGAGTCATTCCAGGCAATGGAATCAACAGTGGACAAATCTTAGAAACAAAGAAGTAAATATCTGTGAAACTCTTATCAGGACTTCCCAAGAGGCAGAATATTAATGTTGGGAGGTAGTGGTTCAACTATCAGTACATATCATTAATAGTAACACTTATGGAGGACTTACATGTGTCAGGCACTACATGTTATTACCATCTCATTTAGTCCTTACAATAATGCTATGAAATAGGTACTGTATTATTCACTGATAAATGGAGAGTTGAAATTTTTCAAAAATTCTTCACCATATGCTTTAGAGTCAGACAGACCTGAATATAAACGTACCTGTGTGTTCCTGATCGAGTTTTAGTCTCCCTGCACCATAATTTCCTCAAAATTGGGATAATACCCTCACAGTGTTTTTGTAAGAATTAATTGAAATAATGCATACAAAAATGTTTAGCAAATGGTAAGCATTCAGCTATTGTTACTGTAACTTTTTGAAAGGTAACTGGAAGTGTCTTTGAAGGTTTTTGAGCATGGTAAAATAATGTTTGAAGAAGACGAAGGTGATGACATTGTATAAGACAGCTGGAAAGGGAACAAGATTAGTGGCAGAAACCCAAAAATAACCCAGACTCCTGAAATAATCAAGGTCTAATACAAGAGAAGTCTGAACAAGAGTGATGGCAATGAAATTAAATGAGAAAAGGTGACCAGATATAAAACATTATGAAAGAATCTACATGGTTTGGTGACTTCTTGGACATAGACATAGAGGGCAAGAGAGAGAAAAGAGCCAAAGATGACTAAAAAGGATGCCACTGATAAAAACCAAAAAGTCAAAAGGAAGAGCTAGTTTTGATGGGGGAAAAAAATGGTTTGTAATTGGTTTCACTGATCATCACCTAAGAGCACATTCAGGAATAACATAATCGGGTGTCGGGCAGATGGGGCAGGGGAGGGGATGGGTGTATACATACATAACGAGTGTGATGACACGTTTGAAGCTCTGACTCAGGAGGGTGGGGGGGCAAGGGCAATATATGTAACCTAAACTTTTGTACCCCCACAATATGCTGAAATAATAAAAAAAAAGAAAAAAAGAAAAAAATGGTTTGTACTTAGGTAGGTTTCATCTGAGTACCAAGGGGAAAGCTATCTTGTCCACAGAGGGAGATGGAAATGTACTGAATGTGGAAAAAGCTGACACTAAAGATTTAAGTTGGATATTGACTGGGACCTACTCTTCCTTTCCTTCTAGAATGTCCTTCCCCATCTAACAAACACTAGTTATTATCACTATTATTACGTTTGTTGAATTGCACGGTGAAAGAAATAAACTGGGTAGGAGCTAAAACTTGCCTAAGACAGAGAGCTCAAGAGCACTTAGAAATCAGCTGGGGGCAGGGATGGGTGTGGGTTGGGCCAGCAACTCTGGGCACTCACCATTCCAAGGTGGAGGCTTCCAGTGGGCTGTTTCCTTGGTTGGGTACATGACAGCTCCCCCAAATTGCTCTGCCCATTCCACATCTGGCTGCCATTGTCGAGCACCTCTGAGGAGTTAAAGACAGATCCTAGACCAAGGGCCTAAACAGTGCCTGGTTCCTCTGTTCCCATTCACTCTCACGTGGGACCAGGGAAAGATGTCCTAGATTCTTCAATGCCAAGCTACTGGCACACAGTGTAGCTTTGGCAAAATAAGCTGCAACTCTAGAGGTTCCATTCCTACTAACAACTTATTTCTGGAATCACTTCATCCATCACCATTGTGCATGCAAGGCTGGAGATACTAGCTCCTTCATATTTTCATCATATTCATATTCCCATTCAGGTAAATATGAACATGAGAAAAGTGTTTATTCAAGGTCAATCTAAGACTGAGAAGAGAGAGAGAGAGAGACAGAGAGAGAGAGAGGGAGAGAGCTGGTATTCTAGTTCCTTGGCTGAGATCTGCTCAGGTAAGACAGGAGAGGTGCACTCAAATCACTAAAGTTCAGGGGCAGGGTCTCTCACTTCGCTAATATCACCTCTGGCAGAATGAGCTCAAAAACCCTCTTTCCTCCCTCGGCCAGAGTGGGCGCCACTGCATGCTGGAGACCGATAAATCAGGCCTGGGCGAGAGGGTCACAAGCCTGGGTCATTCTTTCCTGGCGGGGCGGGGGAGTTGGGGGAGGTTCACCAGGTCCGTGGAGTGTCCCCAGACTTGACAGATCCTAGCCTTGAGGAAAGCGCGTCGAGGGCTGCCCTTGGTCTCACCTGCTGGGCTGAATCGGCAGTCGGACCCCAGCCCCAGGCCGCAGCACCTGGGCCGCTACGCCCCGGAGGCTGCACAGAGCCCTCAGCGCCGCCATCTTACCCCGACTGCAGGCTGCGGGAAGGAGAACCGGGCGGAAGTGACTCCTGCGCGCCTCCGTGTGGGCTTCTCACCCATTGACACAGCGAAACCGCCCTCTTGGAAACTGGCGAGGTTGTCAAACGTGAGCCTGATAACATCCGGGTTCTCTGCCTTGCCTTCACTTACGCTCAGATAATGGTGACTGCGGCTCCTCCCACTGCTCCTGGCTGGCTTTTCTAGGAGCGAGCAAGCGAAAGTTGCGCACTCCTGCCAAGGGCGACAACGTACTTTTTTGCGCTGTCTCGCCGAGCCCGCTTGCGTGTACCTTGGAAACTCGCGCGGGGGTTCCTTCCCTACTCATTTCCGCCTTGGCTGCCTTCCTGGTGTAGTGCTGCTCTCCGATTGTGTCTGAGTCCTGCCCTTCTGGGGTAGCCCCAGGCTTTGCTAATTACCTTCCCATCACTGAATCCAAAAGATTCAGAGCCGGGAAAGCCAGCTAATTTCCAGATGTCCTGAATTGGGATAGTGAAAAGGGGCCCATGTGGGGCTGGGCGGGTCTGAGAGTTCCCGCCAAACCAGAACAAAAAAGAGTAGGACGCCAAGGCCACCAGCATTGGTGGTGCCGAGGGGGTTGCCCGGGAGTGTGTAGGAGCTACCTCCTCCCGGATGGGGGAGGGGAGGCCCTCTGTGGGTGACCCTGATATCCGTCAGGCTTCCTGGACCTACAGAATCACAGACCCAGGAAGCGCCCTTGGAGATGTCTCACATCCCACTTCCGTCCTGCGTCAGTCTCTTTTCCCTCATGTCTTTCTGACCCTGACACAGCCCTCATAGTGGCCAACAGCATGGAAATGTAGCACTGGGAGTCTGATCCCAATTCTGTATGGACAGAGTTTTCTAGCCTTGGAGGCTAGTTCCTGTTCTCTCCTTCTGCCTTCAAGCACAGTTCCAGCTGGGCCACCCACCCATGGAGTTTGTACAACTCTCCCACCCTGAGCCTGGAAAGAGGCCTTCCCCAGATCTCCCCTAGACAGGGGCCCTGGGACACGGCCCACCAGCAGTGCTGCAAGGCTGAGCAGACAGACCACGGGAGTGGCAGAGACAGGGAATTCTTAGCTGCAGAGAAAGAGGGGAAAGCCAGACTTCTAGCCTGGGAATGGACCTAATGGGAACCATACCAAAGGGTGGGGCCAGATCCCTGGCTCTGGGAACTGATCAGGACTTGAGGTAGACAAGGCAACCAACCCCCACAGAGCCAGGCCAGAGGTTTGGTCCCCCTACACTCATTCTCCATTCTTTCCCTGGACCTTCTCTCCTATAGTTGAAACATGGCAAATGTAATGGTGTTGGGGATGGCAGGGACTGCATTTATTTGCCCTGATCCAGCCCGGCAGAAGTCAGGATAGACTCTGGGCTGCTTGTCCCTGGGGGCAGCTTGAACTGAGACTAGGGTGGGGGCTCCTGGGGAGCTGCCTAGGACACTGCAGCTTTTGTGCCTTCTCCCTGCTGCCAACACCCCCACACACACTGCTGCTGCCACTCTAAGGCCCTTTGTCTTTCACTGCTTAGTCACCCCCTTTGTCCTCATCTCAGATGGGGGAGTGGAAAGGGGCATTAGAATCCTCTGGTGATAGCTCCTCTTGCCCCGGCCCCTGCTGGTCTCCTATCCCTTGTCTAACTCCTCCAGCCCCAGCCCCCTCCACTTAGGAGGACCAGGGTGAGGGTATGTGGGGGGGTCAAGAGGTGGGTCTGGCAGTCACAAGGGGGTAGGTAATACAGGAAGTGATGGGCACCAGAGCAGGTATTAGTGACCTGAGCAGGAAGGGAGTGGGAGAGGAAGTATTCTGGCGGAGGATATGATGTGGGGGACAGGAAGTGACAAAGCAGAGAGTGAATAGGGGAATGGGGGCAGGAGGAGGTGGTCCACCTCAAGGAAAGGGAAGAGACTGCTGACTGCACTCTTCTTCCTGGGGATTTCCTGGGGAAAGGAGTGGCTATGGGATGGGGTGAGCAGAAATTGCCCCTACTTCTGAACCTTTTACTTCCTTGCCTTGAGAGTCCACCCCCAAGACCTCTTTTCTGAGTTCTCTCCAATCCAGAACCAAAGGAATCATTTCCTTCCTTTCCCTAATACTACCTCTTCCTCCCCCCCCATTCTCCCCACCCCAGGTGCTGAGTTCCTGTTTCTCCCAGTACCCTAATTTCCCTATGTGCACAAAGCTGTCTCCACCCTCACCCTGCCCCATGGAGAGTGAGAAATAAGATTACTAGATATTCCAGGAACAATTGTGTTCTCAGGGCAAAGTGGAGCCAGAGGAGAGAGCCAGGTGGGGATTCCCCCCAGACTGACACTGAGTAAATCTGGGCTCCTGAGAGAGCAGGTCTTGCCTGTGCTAGGGGCTGGCTGACTTGAGGCCGGGGGAGGGTTTAGGGTAGTTGGGAGTGGGTAGGAAGAGGGCCAAGAGCCTGGGGGAAGCTACTGGGAGCTGGGCCAGAGAAATGGGGAGTCAGGAAGTGGGGAGGAGGAACCCTGGGGGGAAATGGAGGCGGAATGGCTGTTCCGGGCTTTGGAGGGGGTGGGTAGTGGTAACTCAGGAAAGGGGAGCCTGAGGGAGAGAAGGGACCTGGGAGAAGAGGAGGTGCCACCCTGGATCCTCCTTCTATAAAAGGAAAAGTCATTAACCCCTCCTGCCTTGTCATCTGCCTCCTTCATATGTTCATTCTAAGCAGAATCATCCTACCTTTGGGCAGTAAGCTCCCTGATCATTGCCTCCTTGCCTCCTCCATCTCTCTGCCTCCTCTGTTCTCTCCAGCTTAGTTCCATCCTGAGCATCTCGATCTACCTTCTTTCTTTGTTCTTCCCTCTTGACGTTTCCTTACCTGTTCCCTGCCTCTTTCCCCAGGGAGCTCACTCAATCTCCTCAGCCCCGGAAACCAGACTTTAGGGCCAAAGGGTAGCATGAGGGAGCCTTGAGAAAGGGGAGGCCATGCCAGGGTAGACTGTAAGAGCAGGAATTCTCCTAGGACCATGATCCTGTCTGTGCGTGTTAGCCAGGCCCTTTCCCTGACTCCCTGCCTCTCCTGGGGCTTTGTCCCACCAAAAAGGGAAAGAGAGAGCTGAGGGCTGATTGTGGGGTTTGGGAAAAGGCTATGTCATCGCTGGCCCAGTGCCTATAATCCATCCGGCTGCTAGAGATTCCCCTCCCCTGGGCAAGTCCCACTTTTTTTTTAAAGGAAAACAAAAACTAGGATTTTGGGAAGCAATGATACACCCATCTGAGTCCTACCGACAGAGCTCTGGCTGAGTGGCTTAGAGAGCAGCCAATCGCAGAGGCTGGGGATGCTTGCTTAAAAGAGCTGGCACTGAGAGAGGCTGGGGAGAACCCACAGGGAGACCCACAGACACATAGACACGAGAGAGACAGAGGAGGAAAGAGACAGAGACAAAGGCTCAGTGGAAGAAGGCAGAGACAGGGCAGGCACAGAAGCAGCCAAGACAGAATTGTACAGAGGGAGAGGCAGAGAAGCTGCGGAAGATACAGAGACAAAGATCCAGGAAAGGAGGGCACAGGAGGAGAGTTTGGAGGAGCCAGACCCTTGGGCACCTCTCCTAAGCCTGAGGGCTAAGTTTTTTCCATCTCCTCTGAAGGTCCCCAGCCCTTCTGAAAACTCTGCCTCTGACCTTGGCACGAGTCCGAGCCCCCAGGCTACAGAGAGGAACTTTCCAAAGCTAGGGTGTGGAGGACTTGGTGCCCCAGATGGCCTCAGTCCCTTCCAGCTGCAGCACCAGTGCCATGTCCCGGACAGGCTTGCATCGCGGGAGGGGCTTGGCGGGGCACTGGCTGTGGGGAGTCCAGCCCCGCCTGCTGCTCCCCACTGTGCCCCTCTCCAGCCTGGTTCGACTGCTCCTGCTGCTGCTGGCCTCCCTCCTGCCCTCAGCCTGGCCGTCCAGCCCCCTCCCCCGGGAGGAGGAGATCGTGTTTCCAGAGAAGCTTAACAGCAGCATCCTGCCTGGCTCAGGCGTCCCTACCAGGCTGTTGTACCGCTTGCCGGCCTTTGGGGAAACTCTGCTACTAGAGTTGGAGCAGGACCCCGGAGTGCAGGTGGAGGGGCTGACAGTGCAGTACCTGGGCCAGGCGCCTGAGCTACTGGGTGGGGCAGAGCCGGGCACCTACCTGACTGGCACCATCAATGGAGATCCGGAGTCGGTGGCATCTCTGCACTGGGACGGGGGAGCCCTGTTAGGGGTGTTGCAGTATCGAGGGGCCGAACTCCACCTCCAGCCCCTGGAGGGGGGCACCCCTAACTCTGCTGGGGGACCTGGGGCTCACATCCTACGCCGGAAGAGTCCTGCCAGCGGCCAGGGTCCCATGTGCAACGTCAAGGCTCCTCCTGGGAGCCCCAGCCCCAGTCCCCGAAGAGCCAAGGTAGGCAGCCCTGGAGTCTGTGTCCTGCAGCGTCCTCCCGCCATGTCTGTCCTACTGACCCCTATTCACCCTCTCTCCACCCACTTCCACTTCTGGCCATTCTGCTTCCCTCCCTTCTGCCTGCCTTTCCTCTCTCCACTAGCCTCCTTTCTTGGGAAGGCTCTGGTCTCTCCCTGCTCCTGCCCTTCTCCTAGCCAGACCGCTGGTCCACTGATCCGCACCAAGGGTTCTCAGAGGTGGGTCAGAGACTTTCGGCTGGGAATGACTGCTCCCAGTTCCCATTCCGCCCCTGCCTAGCCATGGCATCCTCTACTGGCACAGTCCCCAGCAGTAAAGCTCTCCTAACAGCCCCCTTTGCCTTGCCTCTTTTCTCTGCCACAAATTTGATTTTCACTCCCACCCTCAGCAAAAGGAGTGAGGTTTGAGGCCCAAGGGATTGGCCTCTGGCTTCTGATGCTGCCTTTACAATTGCTCTGGCAAACTGCAAACTAGGGCAGGAGTGGGCAAGGGAGGAAAGGCATGTCATACCTCCTTCTGGTCAATCCCTTTCCCACACTGTGGACTGACTGCATGGCTGCCTGAGGCTCCATCCTTTCCTCCCTCCCACTCCTGGTCTCCCCCCTTTTTCCCTTCCCTCCTCCCTCCTCCCTCTTGAGCTTTAATCCAGACCAGACGCTCCCTCCACACCCGCCACGCTGAGCTCTGGCCCTGGCCCTAGCTGCTGACTGAATCGTTCCTCCAGCCACACAGGGCAGACACGTAGCAGCCCAGCCCTCTAGCCTTACTCCCACAGGCCCCAGCCACACTCAGGCCGGGGGAACCCCAAAGCTCTTCCCAAAGGCAGTCCTGGCTTCTTTCACCTCTAGGGCCCAGGCAGCCCTGGGACGTGGAGTCCGCTTCTCCCCCCTTCTCAGAACCGGTGCTGATTCCTCAGAGTCACCACAGAAGCCCTGGGATGCAGGGTTGGAGGGAGGAATCCCATAGGGTATGTGGGACCCAGCAGACTCTGCTGAGTTCCAGACCCAGGAAGTGAGGGAGGGGAGAAGTGACCCACAATTCTGGGAGGCTATTTCAGGATTCTCCTCTCCCTTTTTCTCTCCAGCGCTTTGCTTCACTGAATAGATTCGTGGAGACCCTGGTGGTGGCAGATGACAAGATGGCAGCGTTTCATGGTGCAGGGCTGAAGCGCTACCTGCTGACAGTTATGGCAGCAGCAGCCAAGGCCTTCAAGCACCCAAGCATCCGCAACCCTGTCAGCTTGGTGGTGACTCGGCTAGTGATCCTGGGGTCAGGCGAGGAGGGGCCCCAAGTGGGGCCCAGTGCTGCCCAGACCCTGCGCAGCTTCTGTGCCTGGCAGCGGGGCCTTAATACCCCTGAGGACTCGGACCCTGACCACTTTGACACAGCCATTCTGTTTACCCGTCAGGTGAGGCCCCAATCAACACTACAGACCATGTGCTGCACAGTTCCAAGAAGCACCCTATGTAGTCATAGATTGTGATGCAAGTGGTGCCCTTGGAGTTGTGTGACATGGTGCCTGGCCCTAGCCACATTGCCTTGCATGGCTGTCTGGGCCCTAACAGTGCTGGGTACTCAGTGCCCAGGTCCCCACTAATCTGGATCTCATCCCAATGGACCCAGGTGTCTTGGCTCCCTGTGCATCTTCTATGATCCCTCTCCATAGGACCTGTGTGGAGTCTCCACTTGTGACACTCTGGGTATGGCTGATGTGGGCACCGTGTGTGACCCGGCTCGAAGCTGTGCTATCGTGGAGGACGATGGGCTCCAGTCAGCCTTCACTGCTGCTCATGAACTGGGTACGGTGGCGGTGGGGCTATGGGGTACCTGGGGTGGAGGAGAGAGGGATCAGGGATAAGGGGAGGGGATAGTGAGGTCACCAGGGTGTTAATGGGGGCCCCAAAGTGTTTCTTCCTCCTCCCTAAGCCTAGCTACAGGACCATTATCTTTCTCTGCTCTGGGTATAGACAAACATTTAGATTTTCCTATTAAATATGAGTGTGTGGAAACATACTGTGAACTTGTGTGTGTGTGTGTGTGTGTGTGTGTGTTTGGAGGGGGAGTCGGTGAGGGAATGTGTGGGTTCAAGGTTGGGAAGGGGCCCTGAGTATATTTTGGGAGGAGAAGGGACAGAGCAATGGGGGCTATATACTGGGGAGCCCCAGAGCACCATTAAGGGGTTGGGGGCAGGGTGGGATGGAGAATGGATCTAGACCATCCACAGCTGCAACCAGGTTTATGAGGGAGCCCCTGAGGGCACTAGGGTGGGACCACTGGAGTCCAGCTGGGCCTCTGCTCTCACAGGCCATGTCTTCAACATGCTCCATGACAACTCCAAGCCATGTGTCAGTTTGAATGGGCCTGGGAGCACCTCCCGCCACGTCATGGCTCCTGTAATGGCTCAAGTGGATCCTGAGGAGCCCTGGTCCCCCTGCAGTGCCCGCTTCATCACTGACTTCCTGGACAATGGCTATGGTAAGCAGATGGGACTCACCTTTCCCTGTGTGGGACTCATTCCCTGCCCCCACTGTACTCTCACTTCCACTGCATTCCACATGGGCCAATTCACCTCCCCAGGTGTGCTTCCCTTGCAGTGTGGGATGGAGTGAGAAATGCTGCTGTCCCTGTGTGGTCCTCATTTCCTCTCAGAATAAATATACTAGCATAGCATAGCTAAGGGAGGCAAATGTTGGCTCAATAGAACTGACCTTCTAAGGGCCAGAACTGTCCACCACTGGAATGGGCTGGCTGTGAAGGAGGTGACTACCTTGTCACTTGATGAGGTGAGCAAGAACAGCAGGATGACTTCCACTGTGCAGAGATGTTTTTTTTTTTTTTTTTTTTTTGAGACAGAGTCTCGCTCTATTGCCCAGGCTAGAGTGAGTGCCGTGGCATCAGCCTAGCTCACAGCAACCTCAAACTCCTGGGCTCAAGCGATCCTACTGCCTCAGCCTCCCGAGTAGCTGGGACGACAGGCATGCGCCACCATGCCCGGCTAATTTTTTCTGTATATATTTTTAGTTGGCCAGATCATTTCTTTCTATTTTTAGTAGAGACGAGGTCTCGCTCTTGCTCAGGCTGGTCTCGAACTCCTGACCTTGAGCGATCCACCCGCCTCGGCCTCCCAGAGTGCTAGGATTACAGGCGTGAGCCACCGCGCCCGGCCTGTGCAGAGATGTTGATGAGAAGCAGACTCAAGCATGCTGTAGTTGGTTAGAATAGGCAAGAGCACTTGGTGCTTTGGGTTCCTGTGCCGATTCTGTCTTTAGGTGTACAGAGATGTGTGATTATAAGTTACTTGAGCTCACTGTGTTTGTAGCTGATATATCAAATAGGTATAAATATGATAACCACCTCATAGATGTTTGCCATGATTAAATGAGATGTGCTGGTCAAGCATTTAGTCAATGCTCATCACATAATAAGCATCCAATAAATTGTAGCTGCCATTTAAAGCCTCTTAGAGCCCTAGGATTTTCTAGGATCTATCAGGCCCCAGGGAGCCTAAGCTTTCAGCTGGAAATCCTGAATGCTCTCTTCAGCCCCTTGCTGATTTTGTGGCCCAACTTCCTTTCCAGGGCACTGTCTCTTAGACAAGCCAGAGGCTCCCCTGCATCTGCCTGTGACTTTCCCTGGCAAGGACTATGATGCTGACCGCCAGTGCCAGCTGACCTTTGGGCCCGACTCACACCATTGTCCGCAGCTGCCGCCGCCCTGTGCTGCCCTCTGGTGCTCTGGCCACCTCAATGGCCATGCCATGTGCCAGACCAAGCACTCACCCTGGGCCGATGGCACCCCCTGTGGGCCCGCACAGGCTTGCATGGGTGGCCGCTGCCTCCACATGGACCAGCTCCAAGACTTCAATGTGAGATCTCAGGGCAGATGTGGGGTAAAAGACCTGAGATGTGGGGACTGGTCTTAAGCCCTGCAGAGAGTGCACTCATCCCACTCTTCTGTTCCTCTGCAGATTCCACAGGCTGGTGGCTGGGGTCCCTGGGGACCATGGGGCGACTGCTCTCGGACCTGCGGGGGTGGTGTCCAATTCTCCTCCCGGGACTGCACAAGGCCCATCCCCCGAAATGGTGGCAAGTACTGTGAGGGCCGCCGCACCCGCTTCCGCTCCTGTAACACTGAGGGCTGCCCAACTGGCTCAGGTGAGGGGAAGGATGGGAGCCCTTGGGAAGATACGGTAGAGCATGAAGGACTATCCCTTGAGTGCAGGACCAAGAAGGCGTTGATTGCCCCAGGTGTTGGGGGAAGTGACTCTACCCTTTGGGAACTGTCCCTGGCAATCTGTAGGGGAGAACAGTTCCACGCTTTCTAGAGTTCTGAGGGGGCTAGATGGAGGGGTTTGTGGGCAATGTGAGGAGAGAGGGGCTCTGACTGTCCATTTTACCCCTACAGCGCTGACCTTCCGTGAGGAGCAGTGTGCTGCCTACAACCACCGCACTGACCTCTTCAAGAGCTTCCCAGGGCCCATGGACTGGGTCCCTCGCTACACAGGTGTGGCCCCCCGGGACCAGTGCAAACTTACCTGCCAGGCCCGGGCACTGGGCTACTACTACGTGCTGGAGCCACGGGTGAGGGCCAGGACACCTATCCATGCTCACACAATCACCAGTAGTCCCTCTGCTTTCTGATGGCAAAGAACCTCCCAAATAGCACCATTGCTGTCATTTCCACAGCCAAGCCAGGCCAACCCAGGGGGCTACTCAGACTTATCCGTCCGTGGGTATTGGGTAAACAAGCCCCAGACTCTGGATAAGTGGCCAATAGGCTGCTCTAGCGTGGCCCATTTCCCTCCATTTCTTTTCCTCTTTCTCCAATCTTCGAATACTGCATTTGGTGAGAAGTGTGTGACCTTAGGGGCAAGTCCTTGACCCCCCTTTCCATGAGCTCCTCTGGCAAATTACAGTGGTGGCCTCATTTGGTCCATGGGGACCTCAAAGGACAGACCTCCCAGGGATGACTGACGTCCCCACACTTCCTCTGTGTGATAGGGTAGTGGGGTTGAAGGCTGAAGAAAGGAAAAACAAGCTCTGGCATCATTTTGCTCCCTTCGCCCTTAACCTGAGGAGAATTCCTACAGGTTGGCTGCCCTCTAGCGTCCAACCAGGGACAGTATTCTCAGGTTTAGGGCTTGGTGTTAGGACTCAGACCTGCAGTTCCCATCTTGGCTCTTCTGCTTGCCACTGTGTACCCTTTAGGGCAAGTTCCTTAATCTATCTAAACCTTAGTGTTCCATCCCTATAAACCTCAAATAGTGGTTGTGAGATTTATGTTCACATTTATAAAGCCCTTAGTGCACTGCCTGATTCATAGGCAGTGCTCTGAAAATGGTGGCTTTTATAATTATTATTGTCATTATGATTATCATCCCATATGGTGGCCAGAGCTCACTCTGCACACATCTCTACATCCCCTACCTCACCCAGCTTTCCTGACATCCCTTTCTGGTGGGACAGGAGTCTCGTTTGACTTACCAAGCCCTCTTGACTTAGGAAGAATGCTTTGTATTGTTCCTTCTCTTCTCCTCAGGTGGTGGATGGGACCCCCTGTTCCCCAGACAGCTCCTCAGTCTGTGTCCAGGGCCGCTGCATCCATGCTGGCTGTGACCGCATCATTGGCTCCAAAAAGAAGTTTGACAAGTGCATGGTGTGCGGTGGGGATGGCTCTGGCTGCAGCAAGCAGTCAGGCTCCTTCAGAAAATTCAGGTTCTTTCACCATGTATTTCCTCCTTCTACCATCCTGGACACTATGCTGGGTTCTGGGGATACGGAGGTGCCCTCAGCACTGCTTCCACTCTTGAAGAGCTTACAGTCTAGTGGGGAGATAGATGAGCAGGCAGTTACAGTGCAGTTTCCCACATGTTCACCAGGGACCCACCCAGCTTGCTGTGCGTGCCTTTATGGGCATCAGGGGAGCCTTTCTCAGGGGTGACCCCTGCGCTGAGTCTTGGAGGGAGAGTAGGAATTGGGTAGACACCATGGGGGTGGGGCTTAGAAGGGCACCTCAGTAAGAGGGCAGCAGGTGTAAATGTTCAGCGATAAGAGAGAGGAGGACTCATTTGCATGTAGCTCTGATCTAAACTGAATGGCTCACATAGGTTTGGGGAGACAGCGCTCTGCATACACGTATGCAGACAGACAGACAAACACAGCTCGGAAGGCTGAGGGGATTCAGGAAACACTGAGCTCCCTATCTACTCCTTCCACACAGGTACGGATACAACAATGTGGTCACTATCCCTGCAGGGGCCACCCACGTTCTCATCCGACAGCAGGGGCCCCCTGGCCCTCGGAGCATCTACCTGGCCCTGAAGCTTCCAGATGGCTCCTATGCCCTCAATGGTGAATACACGCTGATGCCCTCCCCAACAGACGTGGTCCTGCCTGGGGCAGTCAGCTTGCGCTACAGTGGGGCCACTGCAGCCTCTGAGACGCTATCAGGCCATGGGCCGCTAGTCCAGCCTTTGACGCTTCAAGTCCTGGTGGCTGGCAACCCCCAGAATGCACGCCTCCGGTACAGCTTCTTCGTGCCCCGGCCGACCCCTTCAACACCACGCCCCACTCCCCAGGACTGGCTGCACCGAAGGGCACAGATTCTCGAGATCCTCCGGCGGCGACCCTGGGCAGGCAGGAAATAACCTCACCATCCCGGCTGCCCTTTCTGGGCACCGGGGCCTTGGACTTAGCTGGGAGAAAGAGGGAGCTTCTGCAGCTGCCTCATGCTAAGACACAGTGGGGAGGAGTTGTGGGCATGATACCTGCCCCTCCTCTCTGCCCTAATGCGCAGGCTGGCCCTGCCCCGGTTTTCTGCCCTGGGAGGCAGTGATGGGTTGGTGGATGGAAGGGCTGAGAGACTGTGTCCTATCTAAACTGCCCCCTCTGCCCTGCAGGTCACAGGAGGGAGGGGGAAAACAGAGTGGGCCCAGGCCCCAGTTGTATTTATTTAGTATTTATTCACTTTTATTTAGCACCAGGGAAGGGAACAAGGACAAGGTCCTGGGAAACATGACCCCCACCCCTCATAGCCCTCCCCTGGCTAGGAAATCCAGGGTGGTGGTGTCAGGCATAAGTGATCTGTGTGTGTTTGTGTGTGAGAAAATGTGTGTGTGCTTATGTATGAGGTACAACCTGCCCTGGCTTTCCTCTTCCTGAATTTTATTTTCTAGGAAAAGAAAAGTCAAGAGTAGCATGGACCTTCAGGGAGTGAGGGATTATCATATTTTTAAAATATAAATTGAATTCTGCTATTTATGTGCTCCTTTTGGAGTCAGACAGATGTGGGTTGCATTCTGGCTCCACATCTCTGAGCATTTGTTTTCTCATTTGCCAATAATAATACCTCCCTTAGAAGTTTGTTGTGAGGATTAAATAATGTAAATAAAGAACTAGCATAATGCCCAGCACTTAGTAAGTGCTCAACAGATGGCAGCTGCTGTTACTTATTATTATCATTCTGTCTGCATCCATCCTCCATAGGGTCTGCAATGCACTCGCAAGTGTCAAAGATCCATGTCAATGGTGCCTGCCCTTACCCCCAGGTTCCATTCCCTTAGTTGGCAGAACCCTATCCTGGAATCCAAGGGACTATCAGAGAAAGGACGATTCCATCTCTCACTTCTGGTGGCTCCTAATCACATGAAGGAGACACAATAAACTCTTGGCGCTGGGTATGGTGGCACACACCCATAGTCCCAGTTACTTGGGAGGCTGAGGCGCGATGATTGCTTGAGCTCAGGTGCTCAAGCCTTCAGTGATGTATCTGGGGCAAAAAGTAAAAAAAAAAAAAAAAAAAAGGCTTCAGTGAGCTATGATTGCAACTGTGACTAGCCACTGCACTCCAACCTGGGTGACACAGCGAGACCCTGTCTCTAAAATAAATAAATAAACACTTGGCTACAAGTACAATTGGCAAGAATATGAAGGCACAAAAATAACAAGAGCAACAATAACGTACATCAACATGAACGCAGACTTAGTTGTAAGAGTGCTAGTTGAGTGGCTTGGGGAACTGTTACAGTAGAAAGGGCACCCAAGTGGGAGCCAATGGTCTGAGCTTGAGCTGGGGTTCAGCATCTCATTAGCTGGGTGATGTTGGGTAAGCCACTGGTGCTGAGCCTTGGATTGCTTATATGTGGAATGGAACTAATGATCCCTCTTTCCACAGACTTGTTCTGGGAAGAAATGTTAAAATATTTTCAAAATAGTAAAGGCGATAGCCACGTGACAGGTTCCCCTTACAACTGAGTGACTGGGACAGGGTCTCCCAAATCATCCATTGTAAACCCAGCCAACTTCTTTGAGGATGTGAGGTTAGAATGGAATTTCATAAAAGAAACGGGACATGGTTTGGTAGGGAATAGGCAGGAAGGCAGAAAGGATAACACGGAGAAGGACCTGGGGTGGGGGCAGGTGTTCAGTGGTGGCAGAATACTTGAGGAGAGGTAGGGTACTGCAGACAGCTCTGCTCTTCCTTCTGAGCAAGGCGACTTTGCTTGAGAAAGAACTTGGGCGTCTTGTGTGTGTCAGGGAGGGAACAGGGATGGCAGGTAGCCCCAGCAAGAATTCGAAGTTTTGAATGGCAGAAGCAGGACTGCTAGGGATTGGGGAAGGGGCTGGATATGGGGTAAGGGAGGAACTGTAGGTAAAGAAGACCCTAAGGTGGGGTTACAAGAGGGGATAATGGGGAGCCAAAGGCACTTGACTCTGCCATAGCAGGCCCCAGCTGGCTGCTAGACATTGCTTGGGGATATGGAGCTGGGATTATGGGGTTGAGGCCGGCCATGGAGGGTTGTGGTGGGTAAGTGTGCTGTGCTCACTGGAGCTGGGCTTGGCTAATCGAGTTCTGTACCAGGCAGTGCCTTACACAGCACCCTGTGCTTTACACCACCCAGCACAGCGCCTGCTCCCTGTGCAGCAATGAGAAAAGGGCCACCCACACTCTCTTCTCTCTGGTAAACGTGGCTCCCACTGCTGTGCCTGGCCCACTGGCCTTTCTTCTGGTCCTACTACTAACCAGGCTGGAGAAGGTAGAAACAGGAGAATGGGACAAGGACAGAGTAATCTTCACTTGTTTCATCTAGTTAGCAAAATTGGACCACCAATAATATGTTTATGAACCTTAAATACTATGAGCTCATGGTACAATGAGCAGAGCTCTGTGAGAAGTAGATGTGAGGTAAAAACACAAACAATATATGTGTTAGGTTTGTTCCAGGTGGGAACTTGAAAAGTATGTATGGGACAGAATGCGGCTAATGGAAAATTGAGGTTTGTGAATCAATAGCTGCAGGGGTCTGGAGAGTCCCCAGAGGTTGTAAAATCCAACAGACAGCTGCAGAGGCTGGCATTCCTATTCCCCTGATGAGGATGGGGTTCCAGATATTGGTTGTTTGAAAATAAATTTTTATTGCAGAGACTGTTCTGGCCCAGGTACTCACTCCCCACTAAGAAACCCTCTACAAAACCCAAGGCTTTCTCCTCCCTCAGTGTGGACGCTCTTCAGCCTCCACCCATCTGCACCCAGATGCCCAAAATAAACAGCATTTTGCTACACATGAGGCTTCGTGTGTGTGTATGTCTCTCTCTCTCTCTCTCTCTCTCTCTCGGCTCCAGACCTAACATTTGCTGCCGAAACCCAGGAGCGCACACCAGGTGGACACGACCTCTGGGTCTGTAGCAGGCAAGGCTTGCAACTGGGGAGGCAGTAGGCAGTGGCAGCTTGTCCTGGGCTAACTCCCGAATCCTGCCTTCCTCTGAGTCCCTGGGTCACCGGTAAGGTTTCCATGGATCTTTGACTAAATTGAGAGGAACCAGTCTCCTGGGTTGATTATGTCCCCTTGAGCCACGAACCTCCCTTGTCTCTGACGAGGTGGCTGAGAGAAGTCCCAAGCCATGCAGGAGTCCCTCTCTAACTTGTCTCTGATCCTGGAGTATAGGCAGAGTGCTCTAGCTCGGTCGAGGTAAGGTAATTGTCCACCTGGAACAAACCTAACAGTATGACCTTGTCCTAAAGGAGTTCACACTGCATTGTGGGCAGGGGAGGTGGTGTACTATACCTCCACAAGACAAACAATGGGACTGTACAAGAAACTGTCCCATTGTAAGATAAGGTCCCAGTGAACTATGCAGAGACTGAGCCAGACTTAATGGGCTATAAGGGTTAAGGAAGGTGAGTCTTGGGCTGGGCAGGGTAGCAGAAAATCACAATAGCCCTTCTCACCTTTCTGTAATGCCAATGGTGAGTCACACTTTGTAAATCACTTTCATGTGTTTTATTTTAAGAGGAAGCTCTTTACTCACTAAGTAGAGTTCTCACTGGCATAAAGAAGTTTTTCTGAGAATGGGAGTAAGCTTAGGGGGGCCACTTCTGTGATTGGGTGGGAGCTAGAGTGAAAGGGGCACACAGAGAGCTAGCCCTATAAAAAGAAATGATGCAGGCCAGTCGTGGTGGCTCACGCCTGTAATCCTAGCACTCTGGGAAGCCGAGGTGGGTGGATCCTTTGAACTCAGGAGTTCGAGACCAGCTGAGCAAGAGCGAGACCCCATCTCTACTGAAAATAGAAAGAAATTATATGGACATCTAAAAATATATATAGAAAAAATTAGCCAGGCATGGTGGCGCATGCCTATAGTCCCAGCTACTCGGGAGGCTGAGGCAGGAGGATTGCTTGAGCCCAGGAGTTTAAGGTTGCTGTGAGCTAGGCTGATGCCATGGCACTCTAGCCTGGGCAACAAAGTGAGACTCTGTTTCAAAAAAAAAAAAAAAAAAGAAGTGATGCGCATTGCAGCCCTCAATTCCAGGCAAGACCTGGCCCCATTCTGGGATTGTCCCCATTCTGGGAGGCTCTGTGAACCTCCCACATCATCCCTCCCAGACCCAGATTGTATGCAGGCTCTACCTAATATTCTGAAGTCAGGAGTCCAACAAATTTCTTGGTAGGAATTTGAGGGGCACATTCCTCCCTGTAAGAGCCAAGATGATATAGCCCTCATGGGCCTGAGCTGGGGTGTAAATATACAAGTTGGAGCAGAAACAGGAATAACAGGAAAGAGTCACTGAGACAGTTTAAGTATCTGGTCCTGGCAGTGGAAAGACGGAATAACGCAGAGATGGAAAAAGAAGAGGCAGTGACTGACAAGGGAGTGAGCACCTTGTCCCTAGAGAAGTTCAAGCAAAATTTGGACAACCATTTTATGGGATGGCAAGTGTGGTATGTAAGTATGTGTTTGAAGTAAGCGAGGAAGCTGAAGCAATAACTGAATTGGGCCAATTTCTTTAAGCTTCCTCTGCCCCTGAGGTTCTCAGTTTCTGTGGTTAGAGGAGAAGAAATCTGGGCATTTGTTCAACCACTATTTTTATGATGGAAGTGGAAGAACCAGAGTTTCTGGAGGGTGCTATGGAATGGGCATTTACACTTCTATTCCATTTCTAGCCCCACCTCTTTAATCTCCACACGGTATTACAGTATTTTGTTTTCTAAAATAGAGGACTGACAGTAAGTGACAAAGCCAGCATCTCATTGGTCAGGGCTTGGGGTGGGGGAGGAAGAGGGAAGAAAATGGATTTCAATGTATTAACATTTTATTGGCTAAGAGGATGTTTCTGAACCAATTGAATATCTTCCCCATTGACTGTTGCTGGGGGGAAGCCAAAATCATTGGCAGCAAGAGTAACCAGATGACAGCTGGAGGAAACCACCAGTTCTAAAAATGCTCAGAAGGAGGGGGGTTCAGGAGGTGGGGGAGCAACAGTACTGAACAATTTCTCCAGACAGGACCTTATATGGGGACAGACCCAGAGTACTTAAGTAGCCATAGGAAGGAAAGGGAGGGGAGGAAGTAGAATTAAGCATCCTCACAGCCTTTGGGCAACCAGCAACAGGCCCCACAAACCCACGTAAACAGTGACACACACTGACATACACACACACACATTCAACTTCATAGAGATACACTATCACATTCTCTTGATAATGTAGGTGCAAATAAGCATTAGGGAACTAAAAATATGACAATTTTGTTCTGAAAATGGGTCTGAAGAGTAAAATATATTAATTGGCCTACTCTCTCATTGAGAATTGACTATTTATTCCATTTATTTGTTCAATAAGTCATTGGGTTGTGAACTGTTGTAATCATGCTCTCACGGCATCTGGAAAGGACACAGATTTTTGGAGTAAAACCAAATCCAAGCCTTGCTACATACATGTAATGATGTGACCTTAAATTAGTTGATATCTGTGAACCTCAGTTTCCTTGTCTGTAAAATGGGTATACTACCTGCCTTATGGAAAGGTTGTCAGAACTTAACAATATAATAATGTAAATGTTTAACACTATGTCTGGCTTCTAGTAAGTGATCAATACATTCTGACTCTCCTTCCCTTGAATCTCTTCCTTTGCCTGCCCCCTGCCCTCAAACTCCTGCATTAGCATGAGAAAATAATTATACTAAGGAACCATTTGGGTCAAATCTAAAATGGGCTGTTGTAGAATTTGTACCAAAAGTTCTGGGTTGCATTCAGGGAATGATAAAAGGGAAAACATGATCCCTATTCTCACAGAGTTCACAATCTAATGTCTGAGATAGTCAGGTAGGACAAAAATTCCAGACCTGTGTGATAGGTGCCATGATAGAGGAGGGGCACCTAGCACAGAATGTGCAGTCACAGAAGTGTTCCTGGAGGAGGTGTCTGCCTCCCTATCTAGAAGCAAGCTGAAAGACTGCAGGGACCACACAAAGAGTTGGGGAGAAGGAAGGATTTCTGTTTGCTAGGCTAGTTCCAGGGTTCTTCCATGTTATGCAAAGCAAAGTGAAGAGAACAGATCTGAAGAGGGAGGGTAACATGGTAAGATAAAGCTGAGTGGGGAGAGATCTGGGAAAACTGTGTGGGTTGAGGGGTGGGGAGGGATAGTTTTGGGGAGGAGCTATCGTCCAGGTGGAAAACGTTGAATGAGAGAGAAGAGGATTTTTAAGGACTTTGGGCTGTACCTTAAAATGTGCACCTGCTCCACTCTCCCTCCCACCTGCCTCTGAGGTTTCCTTGAGAAATTAAGTAGAGATTTAAATTACTTTTGGAGGGCCGGGTGGGGTGGCTCAAGCCTGTAATCCTAGCACTCCGGGAGGCCGAGGCGGGCGGATTGTTTGAGCTCAGGGGTTCCAGACCAGGCTGAGCAAGAGCGAGACCCTGTCTCTACTAAAAATAGAAAGAAATTATATGGATAGCTAAAAATACACATAGAAAAAATTACCCAGGCATGGCGGCGCATGCCTGTAGTCCCAGCTACTTGGGAGGCTGAGACAGTAGGATTGCTTGAGCCCAGGAGTTTGAGGTTGCTGTGAGCTAGGCTGATGCCACGGCACTTTAGCCCAGGAAACAGGGTGAGACTCTGCCTCAAAAAAATAAAAATAAATTAGTTTTGGATTACTAGACTGGCTTTCTTCTATTGTGTTATGTGTCATGACTGGGCCACTAAGGGCCCTAAGACTTATTCAGAATATGGAAAGACAGGATGTTGTGCTGGAAACCAGCATATTAGAATTTAAGTTTTCAGAAATGTAGCAGGTGATGGCTTAGTCCAGGGTGTGGCCAGGGTGACGTGGAGTGGAAGTGAAGGTTCTTGGAAACAGGGAGCTTAGAAATGAATGCAGGGGAGTAGTCAAAAGATGGCAGATATACAAGGGAAGCTGGGTGTGGTGGGGTGTGCCTATAGTCCCAGCTACTCCAGAGGCTGAGGTGAGAGGGTCACTTGAGGAGTTCTCTATCCAGGAGCTTGAGGATAGAGGGGGTATAGAAAGTGAAGGTCAGTCCTACACAAACAAAACACCATGGAAGAGCAGAGGCTTAGAGGAAGGGTCCTCTAGGAGAACCGCATTTCACTTATCTGCATAAGTCTGTCTTTTCCATTACAGAGTGAACTCCTTAATGGAAAATCAGGGCTTTTACTTGGCTTCCATTTGCGCTCAAAATACAGATGTGTTGATTATCTTCTGTCTGCTGACACTTTTCCACGGTTCTCATTAATTATCACAAAATCCCTTAAGATGAGGTTCAATTTACAGATGAAACCCAGAGAATGTATTGCTCGGTCACACAGACAATGGGTTTCAATGCTGGTATTGTATTCAAACTCAGTATTATCTTATTTTAAGCCTCCACAGGCGCCTCAAACTCATTAAGTCCAAAGTTTGTCATTTCCACTCCTCTGCGAAAATGTGGTTCCTAAAATTTGTTTCTCATTAAATGGCACCACCCAGTGGTCCAAATTAGAAATCCAGGAGTCATCTTGGAGTCCTCTAACTCCCTGACTTGGCCCATCCAGTCAATCACCAAGTCCGGATTGCCTCTTGAGAGTTCACGAAGATACTTTTTTCCCTCCAGTCCCACTGATACTACCTTATTTTGCATGAGCTCCATCCTACTCCTGGATTTCTGAAGAACCTTCTAGTCTCCCTGCCTCCAGCCTTGACCACATCAATTAATGCTCCACATTTCCACCAAAGTTAAGTTCCTAAAGTTCTGATATTGATAAGGAAAACCCCCATCTATTACTTAGCACAGCAGCCACCTGAGACCCCCACCCCTCACGGAAGACCCACATTAGCATATTACTAACCTAACACCTGGCACATTAGCATATTACTAACCTAACATCTAGCACATCAGCATAACAGTAAACCTAATTACCTGGTGCAGGACACTAACCTAACCTATTACCTGGCGGGCATTAGTCACCTGAGACCCCTCCCCTTGGATCACCCCAACTTAATAAAAATGGGAAAAATTGGGTAGAGGGTGCTCAGAATTTGGTGGCGAGACCCCTCTGAGCCCGCCGGCCAATGAATGTTGATTCTCCGACTCTCCGTGTGCCGCTCGGTTTGTCCTCGGGACCACTCGCTGTAACACTTGCTGTAACATTTTGGTTCCCTGACCAGGAAAACCGACCGCGCTGGCCCCTTGAAGCCACCAGTTCGGGGACGGGCGCAGCAACCCGTGGGACCTCAGTGACAGAAGCGAACCAGCGCCAACCGCCTTTTTTCGGAATATCTTCGCTCCTCAGGAGCTCCCGCTGGCCACGGGGTCCCGAACTCGCCCGGACACTCCAGAGAGAAGGACAAGTCAAATCAGGTCTGGAGGCATCGGACCAGGTAAAGTCCCGTGACCCGTCCGAGTCAGGCCCCTCACACGACAGAAGAGGAGCTTAATCACCTCCTGAGTGCAGGAAATTCCCAGGGTGGGAATGTGTAACCTCTGCCTGTCTGAGTGAGTGAGTGAAGAGTGACTGT
Organism: Varecia variegata; assembly: GCA_028533085.1. NCBI lineage: Eukaryota > Metazoa > Chordata > Mammalia > Primates > Lemuridae > Varecia > Varecia variegata. Next base: position 33,582,527 of record CM052444.1, read on the forward strand.
TCGTGGTTCCACAGCTACGGCTATGGAATCTGAGTGGGTCCTCACCTGTGGTTCTGTGGCGGCGTCGTACGGCATAACGGTGATTCACTCCCCTAAAAGGAGCGACCAGGCCCGGGGTTTATACGGGCACACCTTAGCCAAGACGTGCCTAAGATCCCGCGAGGGACGCAGCCAGGCGGACACCTGAGAGAACTCCCCCCCCCTCCACCTTTTGTCTGTTAAGCTGCGACACCGTTCAAGGGTCTAGGACGGGTAGTGTAGAATATAAGCCTACAGTCCTTAAATGCATGTTAAAGAACTTTAAGAAGGGTTTCATGGGAGATTACGGTGTCACACTGAGTCCCAGCAGACTTAGGGCCCTCTGTGAACACAAATGGCCGCATTTGGGGTTGACTGGCCTGCAACAGGAACCCTAGACCTCCCCACCGTGCAAGCAGTTTGGAAAGTTGTGACCGGGACTCCCGGCCACTCCGACCAATTCCCTTACATAGATTTATGGCTAGAGATTGCTCAGACCCTGCCCCCTTGGGTCCGGTTCTGTGCTAATAAGGGACAGAGCAGGATTTTTGTGGCCCAAAGGACCAGAGACTCCAAACTGTACAAACCCATCCATCAGGAAGCTCCTGAAGAGGAGCCACCACCACCGCCACCCTACAACCCTACAGTGACACCTCCTGAAGTGCCCCCGAATCCACCAGACACCCCGCCATCATCAGTCTCCCCGCCGCCAGTTCCAGACCAACCAGGTGCCGACACTCTCATCACCCGCTGCCTACACTCGGCTCAGGCCCCAACTTCGGCCCTCCAGATGCCCCTGTGAAGGTGCAAGGTCGGATGCAGGTTACGGACGATGGGTCCGTTCAGCCAGGGCAGCCAGTCCTGTACTACCAGCCCTTCTCCACCACTGACCTTCTGAACTGGAAGCACCACACCCCGCCTTACTCCGAAAAACCTCAGGCCCTCATTGACCTCCTAGAATCCATCTTTCAGACCCACTGTCCCACTTGGGAAGACTGCCACCAGCTCCTTCTGACCCTTTTTAACATGGAAGAACGACGCCGGAGTATAGCTGGGACCCAGAGGTGGCTCCAGGACCAGGCTCCAGCAGGGACCTTGGACGTGGAGCAGTGGGCACAGAGAACAGCATCTGAGACCAACCAGGATTGGGATTTCAACTCCCCGAGTGGACAAGAGGCACTCGGAAGGTATCGGGAAGCTCTCCTCCACGGGGTCCGGGAGGGAGCCAGAAAACCAACCAACATGAACAAAGTCGCTCTGATCGCCCAGAAGCCAGAGGAATCACCGAATGAATTCTATGAGCCCTTTGTGAGGCCTGCCGAGTCTATACACCCTTCGACCCAGAGGCGGCCGAAAATCAGCGGATGGTGAATGCTGCATTTGTTGGGCAGTCCTATGCTGACATCCGATGGAAACTCCAGAAACTTGACGGGTTTGCAGGAATGAACATCACGCAGCTGATGGAAGTGGCCCAGAAGGTCTACGTTAATTGAGACCGGACCGCCCAGAGGGAGAAGGACCAGAAAATGAAACAGAAAGCCGCTCTCCTGGCCGCTGCCCTTGGAAGACCTGACCCAGCTAAGAGACTTGGCCCACCACAGGAAGGAGGACCCAGGAGACGAGGGACCCTGAAGCCTGACCAGTGCGCCTATTGTGAGGAGTTTGGTCACTGGAAGCATGAATGCCCCAACAAAAAAAACCACCCACTGCCAAACAGGAACCTGCCCAGGGGATTCCAGCAGGAGCCGGAGACCCAGGACCTCATCGGTCTCACTGGGGTCGACTCAGAATAGGACCGACCGGGTTCCCTGACTCTTGGCCCCCGGGAACCTATGGTCGTAATGGAAGGGGGGGGGCTGACCAATAACGTTCATGGTGGACACTGGGGCAGAACGTTCGGGGTAACAACCCCCGTGGCTCCACTTACAAAGCGGGGAAACCACCATTGTGGGAGCCACTGGAACTTGAGTAGCTCGACCCTTCTGCCAATCCTGAATATGCCAGATGGGGGGCCACCAGACAAGACATGAATTCCTATACATACCAGACTGTCCCGTGCCCCTCCTAGGTCAAGATCTCC
>CM052444.1:33585124-33648045 GCA_028533085.1 Varecia variegata
TTGAGGGGTTGTATTGTCCCCACCCCCTAGCTCCTCACTGCTCTTAGAGGGATGTCGGGGAACTGAACTCTAGTGCTATACTGGGGGGCGGGGGGGCAGGGGCCTCTCCTCACTGCTGGATTGGAGCTGGGCTCCTCTAGACCTGGGGAGTCCCTCTTTCTAGGGTCTCCTGCAGGGCTTATGACTGTGAATCCTTGATGTCATAATTTTATGTGATGGGCTGGACCCCAAGCCCTCTCCCCCATGGAGAGAAGAGTGATCTGGCTTCTCCTGGGACGTTGTTTGGTGAAGGAAGCCCCTCCCTGGGTACTTTCTGCCAGTGCTGGAGTAGCTCCCTCTCTGGTCCTGGCTCAGGGGGCTAGGATTTTGATATATTTTCTAATAAAGGACTTTGTTGTCTTGCCTCTGCTTCTGCTTTCTGCATCCCAGGCACACTTGGTCTCTCTTTACTCCCCTCCACTCTTATGCCCATAGGTGACAGAACAGCCAGACCAAGGCAAGCTCCAGTAATTTTTATTTTCATGATTGAGAGTTGGAGATCAGCTGTGAGGTTCTGTGCCCAGGACACTGACTGCTGCCTGGCGCCCACTCTCTATACAGTCGTTAACAGCAACCCCCTCATAGGAGGCTCCAGCCAGAGTTAGGGGCAACCTTTGAGCAGTCAGGAACTGCCTAGCTGACTCTGGAAGGAAAAGATGGAAAGACAGTTATAGCTGTGAGTCTGATTTCCTTGACCTTCCTCCACCCAGGTGCTATCCCAACTTACCCAGTTTTTGCCAGTGGCCTAGTGTATACTGGGGGATGCAGTTCTGGGGAGAAAGGAGAGGATGCAAGGAAAAGTTTATTACTGATGTCCCAGGCCTTGGTTGACACACAAAGACAAATATACCAGTCCTTGCCTTCAAGGCTTTCAATGAAGTGCTGAGGAGAGTTCACCCCAACTCACCTTGTGTAGATGGACCAAGCAGTAACTTGGTGGCTCCTTCAGTCCTAATTGTGTGGCAGCTGCTTCCTGTGCCTGCTGTTGGAACAGCTCCTGAGATAAGACACAGCCACTGGCCTCCAGTGTCTGTAACCACGAACCTCCCATCATCACCTAGGGAGGGAATATAACACCAGCCAGTCTTGGCTTTGCCTATACCGGGGCACAGAGGAGCCCTTTGAAAACCCCACTAAGTTGTTTCCTCCTCTCACAGTCACTCTGAGGTCAGGGGAGCTCCCATCCTGTTCAGGGAAAGCAACTGAGTCATACACGATTCCCAGGATGCCTGGGTCTTCTGAGGATGGCACCAAATGTCCAAATCCCTGGGGAGAAGGAAACCCACAGGTCAGGAGGGAAGGGCTCCAGCTAAGCCCATGTCTCCCCTTCCCCACTGTATCATACCTGGACAGGCAGACAAGCTCCTCGGTACTGCAGATTCACCACAGCTACAGACACAGCAGTGATGGTACTCAGGGCACAAGCCAGAGGAGCAGCCTCAGTAGGGAGCAGCTTGCTGAGCACTGGAAGAGATCAGGCAGAGGCCTGATTCAGGAGGCATTCACACTACAATTTCATCAATCTTTTTGATTAGACTCCTGTAGGGATGACCAGTTCAAGGGCATAATGTGGTCCTGCTGGCCCAAGGAGGTATTGCTATTGCCACACACTGGTTGGGGAAGGTGGCTACTCCATTACCTGAAGCTGGAACGGCACTAATAACATGGTCAGCCTCCAGACTGCTGTCCCCTAGAGACACCTGAGAGGATGAAAACATGAGAGACACAGATAATGAGAATTTTATGGATGAAGTGAGACTTGCTACTTCAGTCTCAGTTTCCCAGGCACCCAAGTGGCAGGAGAGACTGGGTGACTGCACAAAAATCACTCTTTTATATACTCTAGGAAGTAGGTCAGACAGAAGCCAGTGTGGCTGATCTGAAATGTTCAGTGAAGCTGGGTAGTTCTTTCCCCTATCCCTGAGCCACTTACAAGCACTACTTCTATCCACAGATTTGTATCAAAGGGATATCTGAAGAAGGTCCACAAATAAGGCCTAGGATCCTGGGGTAGCCCATGTCTAAATAGCTTCTATAACAGGAAAACAATGAGTAACTCCAGTCCTATCAGCCCTGGCCTGGTTAAGCCACTTAGACAAATACAGAAACAATGACAGATTCATTATACTCCAGGGAACTCTCCTACCTTCCAGCGGCCTTCTGCCTGGAGGCTGAGCCCAGAGACTGGATGGCCTTTGAGAACACTGACCCCCCTACTAGTCAGGTGGGTTTCAAGGGCCTGGGGTAACATTTCTAGACCTCCACGGAGTGACCACTGGCTCCAGCGCTCAGCCCGGGCCTGGCGAATGAGTGCTGAGTCTAGCTGTGGGCTCTGCCCTGCAGAGAAAGCAAAGAAGAATCATCAAAATAGCACCCCTTAGGCCCCCAGCACTCTGGGAGGCTGAGGCAGGAGGATCACTAGAGCTCAGGAGTTCAAGACCAACCTGAGCAAGAGTGAGACCCTGTCTCTATTAAAAACAGAAAAAATTAGTTGTGTGTGGTGGCATGGGCCTGTAGTCCCAGCTACTGGGAGGCTGAAGCAGGATGATCACTTGAGCCCAGGAGTTTGAGGTTGCAGTGAGCTATGATGATGCCATTGCATTCTACCCAGGGTGACAGAGCAAGACCATGTCTCAAAAAAAAAAAAAAAAGCACCCCTTGCCCCAAGTCCCTCCCTTTGGCTGTCCTTAAGCTCTTCACCTTTGAACCAATCCCCTCCTCACCTGCTCCCAACAGCAGCCCCAGTAATATGGAACGATGGGTTTGCTCAGCTTGAAAGAGACTGGGAAAACAGGACCTGATGCTGAGCTCACGGCTGTTGCCTGCAAACACTCCACGGCAGAGACTGTCCATGGCTAGAGACGCCACCTTAAGGGTGAGACAGGGACTGAGAGGCCAAGGAATAAGCTGCACTGACTGATTTCTGCTGCCCCTGCTTGACAGGGAATGGGGTGGGGTAGGGTTTGGGTTGGGGGCATTCCCACTATAACAGAAAGATGAGAAGGAAGTGAAGGCATTCACCCCCAACACGGAGTTTTGGGAATTATGGGAGAGGCACGAAGAGAAGGGCATCCCCAAAATGATACAGAAGAGCCCCTAGGTGTTAGATTTAAGTAGAGGGCTCTGCAGCTGGTTTAGGAGGATGTTTGGGGCCTTTGAGCAGTGTCACCTCAGGTCCAAGGCGGCGCTGGGCAAAACTGTGCACAGTCTCATCAGGCTCTTTGCCCCGGGGCTTGGTCAGATCCCTCAGCCCAGCCCAAAACAGAGGTTTGGAGAAGGGGGGTGAAGGGCGGAGGAGCCCCCTGCGTGGAGGAAGGCATAGTGAGGAGGGAATTCCTGACTTACCTCTCCAGCTCCAGGGGGTCATTTCCATTCATTTGGCCCCCTTTTGCTGAGAGGGCTCACTGGGGGTAAAAAAATGGAAAAGATGTAAGGATGAGGGGAAAGTAGAAACATATGCAGTAAGGAGGTGATGGTGTTACCTGAGGCCAGTGGGTAGGGCATGCAGAACACCGCCTACATACAGGAACCTGTTCTGGGCCGCTGGATGGTCTCCCCGGACGGGCAACACTTCTGAGTCCAAGCCAAGTTCAGAAACCTACTCTCCACGGGCCCTCAGAAAGAGGAGAAACTAAGGAAAGGTCTGTCTCACCAAAATATACTTCCTCCCCTAAACTCTATCCCGTAGTGAAAGCCCCCCTCCACAACCTCTCCTAGACATTCCACAAGGCTCTCACCATGAGCAAAGTTCGGGCTCCCAAGGCTCCCGCGGGTCTAATTCCACGAGGTCCAAGTTCAAAAATAGCACCATCACGCCCTCGGACTGAGCGAATCCAGCCTCCCAGACGCTCGCTGCCCTCCACCAGGACCACCTGGCGACAAAAGGGAGACAGTGCAGCACCATCTGTAGCCGCGGGCGAGAGGTCAGGGGAAGAAGGGGCGGCGCATTTGGGGGCCCAGGGTCCATCCAGCTTTCGATGGAAATGGGAGAAGAATATGAAATGAGACTCCCTCCAGCACGAGTGGGGCACTCACCTTAGGGGGATAAGGGGCCCTGCTCAGGTGGTAACTGGCAGCCAAGCCGCTGATGCCTCCGCCCAGCACGACCACGGTCCGGCTCATTGGGAAATGTGGGGGAAAGGGGACGATATGGACAGGCAGACCGGTGAACACCCTGCGCTCCAGAAGCCCCGCTGGTCCGGTGTTCCGCGCCCGGCTACTCACTGCTTTAGGGGAAACTAAGGCAGTGCGCGTAGATGGACTAGTGGAACAGTGAGGTCCCTGCCCAGGGACGAGGACTCACCCACGAGAAGTAGGGAGAAATGAGAGAAAGTGAGGAAGAAAGAGGTCTCTCGGTCCTAAGACCTTACTCCACAGGTACTTCGCTGGGTGCAGATAAGGGCCACACCCACGCTATCTGCCCCTGCAGGGCTCAGGCAGCAGGCTGGCTGCGGGACTTGTGAGGCGCTTTGCCTCCCCATTCCTCACTAGGCCAACAAGCTCTTCCAGCCCGCTTCTCCTGCCCCCAACCCTTTTGGTCTCTCCGACTTTCCGTCCCTTCTATTCTGGAGGCACGCGCATGTCCCTATCTTTCCTGCTTCTGGATTGGTGGGTGTTGGAAGGCCCCGGATCACGTTCACCAATGAAAACATTGAACTGGCAGGGGCAGTGACTGCCAGGCGGAGGGAAGGCCGCGGTAAGAGGCCGCTCTGTGGGGCTGGAGGTTAACCGCTTCAGTGCCAAGTTGGAGTAAGCGGTCGTAGGTGGCACTGCCCTCCCCAGGGCCGAGGCGGCGAGAGCTTAATCTTGGAGTTAGCATTCCCCAGCTCAAGCTTCCCAGGCCCAGCAAGGGTGAGAACCCTGGAGGGAGGGCCCCAGGAGCTTTGGTTGTAGGGAGAGTAGATAGTGACACTGGAGGCCGGTCCGCTGGGAAGCGGCTCCATAAACAGCTCCTTGGTTAGCAACAGACAGGGCCTACGGGAGCTAGGGCCGCCCGGCAACGTATCCAGTGTTTGTCAACAGGGGTTCTTGGGTGTCTTGCCCTCGAGGGGCAGCCCCCATCGTCGGCAAAACCCCGTCGCCCCAGTGCCTGAACTCAAGTCTCAAATTTGCCTTCCTCTCTTTCCTCCCAATACTAAACTTTCATTGTTTGGGCACACATATCCGGATCCAGCACCATCCCGGAAACCTTTCCCCTGGCTCTGAGAGCGCCCCCACCTGTTCAGAGAGGAAACTAGGTCCCAGGAAGACTCCAGTTCAGCCCAGTTCTACGTCATCACCCCCAAGCACAAATACAAATAAGCACATCACTTTTTCTTAATAAATTTATTCACAAAAAGTGAGATTGCAGAAGGTCTGGGGCTGTACATGGGCAGGGGCCTGGTGAGCTCTGTACATGAGACTGGGAGACAAGGGAGCTTCCAGGTGGAAGGGTACTTTTTAATAAAAAAAATAATGGGAGCTACAACCACCCCTCGCCCCTCCCCGATTAAAAAGACACAAAAATAGACGTCTCTGAGGTAAATGGGGAGCCTGGGTATTAAGGGTGTTGAAAGGGTTTCACAGGTGCCAGGGCTTAAAGGGGGTGTCACAGGCACCGGGGTGGTTCCTGCATCAGTTGGTAGAACAGCACGTAGCCCTCACTGGATGCCACCTGGTTTTCACTGACAGGGGAGACACTAGGAAGAAGGGAGATGGGGAAAGGGTTGTGGTCATTCCTGTGTATTCCTTTCTCCCCACAAGACTCAAATTCAGAGCATCCAGGAAGAGATCAGGAGAGCCTCCACCTCTCCTTATACCTGACACTCTGCTCTCCTGGGGCTTCATAGAAGGTAAGGGCTGTGGTGGGAATGGGGCAGGAGTTGAATAGAAGGCTGTTCTCACCGAGAGTCATTGTAGACATGCCAGCCAGTCTGGCACCGGCACAGGGCTGTGTAGTGGCCATAGTGGACACTGCCAGAGTGGTTGCAAAGGGCATACAGCTGGTATACAGGGCTTCCTGTGAGGTTAGAGATGATTAGGTTCTACAACTAGAGCTGTGCACCCCCCATCTGACACCCCCGCCCCCATCCCAGGGCTCCTTAGGACCTTCCCCACCGGACTCACCGGCTTTGTCACTGGCAAAGTCTCCTAGGCTCAGTCGCTGCAGCGGGAAGTCTACACCTACTGAACTTTTTTTGATGGAGCCTCGGGAGGCGGAAAAGCGATTCAGATCTAAGCCCTGGTTAAGGAGCATTTGGGAGGCAGAGGGCCTCTGAGGGAGACTTCAGTCCTGAAGGCTGTCCTCTCCCCTCCCTCAACACACACTAGGAGCAGTGTGGGGAAAGGTGGGGTGGCAGACTTTTCCTAAGGAAAATTCAGTTTTCAAGTGGCCAGCCTTTGCAAACATGGAAAGTGAGGAAAGAGAATTTATGGGAGGTATCCTAAGAGAGATAAGAATTTGAGGATTAGGATATGGAGCACGAGGATTCGGGGGAATCTTTGTACTGTCAACTTTTTGGTACTTCGTGTCTTCTGCCGACATCGATCGCACACCTGAATAAATGCCAATTAGTGTTAGGTTAATGTGCTCCTCACTGTAATGGACTTTTCTGACATTCTGAACCACATACAAATTTATTAGATAGTATTCTCCCCATTATTTCTGTACCCTTTGGGCCACTCCCCTTTGCCCTAGGAGTACTAGGACATATCTGAGACTCCAGCACAAACCGAGACACATAAATATTATTCCCCATCCTAAGGCATCATGCAACCCCTTTTATCCATATGGAGTTCCCCCAGCTTTCCCGCCCTTACTAATCCCTTGTGAACCCCCACATACTGGGGCATTCTCCGACTCTAGCTCTTCTTCCTTGGTGAAAAGGCTGAAACAATCCCGCAGAGAAACCTTGCCCCCAGCAAATCCTTTCTGGGGGGAAAGAGAAAAGAAGGGTCAGTATGTTCAGAATTTCCTTTCCCAACTCTTCTCAATCAATCTAGGCTTCAGTTCTGCTCCAGACCCATAGGGTTCCCTCCCACACTCTGGGGGTGGTTAGGGTTGGGTCACAGAACCCGTGTCCCATCCACCCCTGGAATACTCTGGAATCCCACCTTGGGGATGGGCAGGGACAGGTCACAAAAAACCTCGAAGGTTGTGGAGCGATACCCACAGGCCTGGCACTTGAGACAACTTTTCAACTGGCCCACAAACAGGTCTACACAGAAGCAAAGGAGCAGGAGAAAAAAGTCATTGTTGGATGGCTGAGATGATTTCTTGGATTTCCATCTTTTCCCACCCCTTTGCCTGACCCTTCCTGTCCCACTACCAACAATCCCAACAAACTTCATACTATTTCACATTTTTATCATTCAGTCCTGTTCCCACACCCCTTGATAGTATCAATTTTTTTCTCCCAACTCTGTACCCCCCAACATGCACTAATTTTCCTTCATTGCTTTGCTCCATTCCATACCCACAATCTTGCTGTCCTCTCGCTCCAGGTAACGCTTCCACATTAGGTTGGCTCGGTCATCATCACTGCCACAGATCAGGGGAAGTGAGGAGCACCCATGAGACAGCAGGAACACTGGGCACCCCCAACACCCACTGAAATGATCCATAGAGCCCTGTACCCCACCCACACCCCAGCTCTTTCCCTAAATTTCAATGAAAAGTCAAAAGAATAATGCTTTAGGGAACTTTCTGGGGAAATACAAGGTGAGAGGAAAAGAAAGGAATACACACAAGGGAAGAACATGCTGTCTTCCTCCACCTGTGAATTGATTATCCCCTATTCCCTCAATTTGGTGACATCCGTAGAATATGGAGCACGAGGATTCTAGGGAATCTTTGTACTGTCAAATTCTGCCTCCATCTGCTCCCCTTAGCCTCCCTCCTCCTCCTCCTTTCCTTCCTTCTATTTCCACACTGCTTCCCAAACCATTTTCTACACTAAAGGGTTTCCCTGGATCCTATATCCTCAATGTTAACTAGCTCAGTTCTGTGAAGTATAAATCCTGCGGATACACTACTTGGGAGAGGAGGTAGGGGGAACAACCCTTACCTTAACTCAGGTTCTTCTAGCAGAGCCCCTCCTCGGCGAGGTGGAGCAGGAGCTGGGCCATTGGCAAGGATTGGTGGAGCCCGGCGGCCTCGTCGGTTGATTTCAAGGTGTAGCCGCTCCATAAGGAGCTTCAGGAACTCTTGGGCATCCTGCTGGCTACAACCAGACAGAGAATATGGGTAACTGACCCTTCCTTGTCCACAGACACTACCCCCTACCCGGATATTGGTCCCCACTTCCTGGATGAAGAACATCTCAAGGCTCAGAACAATGCTGCCTGGGCCCTTGCTTGGCCTCACCCCCAGAACCAACCCCTGAGAAATCCCATACCCTCCAGCTCTCCCACCTGTATCCAGAGAAGGAGGGAACATATTTCTGGAAGACAGCTCGGAATCGAGTAGGATTCACAGCTTCGCAGGAGTCAGGGTGCCAGAGGGCACCAATCACATCTGCAAAGGCTGTTGGAGTGGGAGTGGGTAAGGGAAACAAAGGTTAATGTCTGGAAGAGGCATGCAAGAGGTGGCTCAGAGGGTAGAAAACCACCTCTAGGAAAGTAGGCACTGGGAAAAATGGATACAACTGCCACATTAAGGGTTGGGGGCCACCAGCACTGACAGATGGACCTCCAGGTAGTTGGGGAAAAAGGGACTTGAGTGGAGGGAGCAGAAGTTGTTAGCCCACCTTCAGTGAGTTCTTGAGCTCGGCCTCCTCCAGGCACCTCTTGCCGAAAGTCCCTTCTCAGACAAAAGTCCCGAAGAGGCCGAGTGCTGCTCAAACACTGTAGCACAGCATTCAGGAAGCACTGAGGAGCAGGAGGGACACTGGTGTTTCTCTCTCCAGACCAGTGTCCAGGAAGCCTTAGAAGAGCTTCAGTCTACTCTTTCTATACGCCTTCCCCAAGCCTGCAGGTTCTCTCTACCCCCAGTACCATTTCACATTCCTTTTAGAAAAGAAGGACAGGAGAATGGCTCTCACCGTGTTTCCCAGATTTCGGAGGCCAACATGACCAGAACCCAGAAGCAGTGTGTGATGAGCCTGGAAGGTCAGAGTACAATCAGCAAGTTCCCATATCTCTTTATATGGGCACTTTAACCTTTCAACAGCATGCTGCCCACTGCCTCCCCCACCCCATACGTGCTTCACCCCAAAACTCTACCCTTTTCTCCTCACTGGGTATTCTGGTCTCCCTACCTCACTGGTCATAAGCAGTAAGCCCATCACAGCTGAGTGCACCACGGACTCAGCCATGGCTGTCCCACATGTTCCCCACTTACTCCTCTGCCCAGCTAGTCGACGTTGCAGCTCCTGGGGCAACTCCCCAAGCACTGGCATGGTTGCCCAGCTGCTCCCCACCCCCACCCTGATGCCCCCAAAGCCCCTTCCTGCCCCCGTGGCCCCTTCCTGCACCCTCTCCGGCTGGCTCCAACTGCAATCAGCCTAGCTCACTTAGCTCAGGAAACGGGCAACCACATTAGCTCAGATGTTCTGACCCCACCCCTCTTCAGCTCCAGAGATTAATTAGACCTAGGCAGAGTCCTAGGAGAGAAGGTGCAGCAAGGGAAAGGAAGGGCCTGGAGGCCCAAAGAAGAATTCTAAATAGTTGGGCTAATTCCCTGGGGAACAAAAGGGCACATCATGCTAGAGAGTCACAGACAATCCAGAAAAGGGTCTTGGAGACTCAAGGGTACTTAAGTAAGGGAGAGGAGAGAGTCCAAACTGCAGTAATGAGGGCTTAAGAAAGGAACCTGGAGAAAAGGGGAACAGGAAAGCCATAGGATGGCAAGAAAGCATACAGGAACATGGGCATGGAAGCCTGGCAAGTCCTGGCAAGTCCTCACCATCTTGTCATCAGAGTAGAAAGGCTCAGAGGACCGGGCAGATATCATGTGGAAGGAGCCATGGGAAGTAGGGGGCTCTGTCCGTATGCTGAGCAAGGTGGGAGGTCCAGGAAAGCCCCCAAGGCGGCGGAGAGAAGTGCTACGTCTCAAAGTGGGTGGCTCAGGCCGGAGGGCCAAGCGGCTCAGTGCAGCCCCCAGCTCTCCAGTGCCACGGTGCCCTCCTAAGGCAATCCCCATTGGACGCAAGTCCCCACTGCTCACAGACTTGGACCGGGCTAAGTTGCTCCGGGATGGGGGAGGCGGAGCCACAGCTGGGGGTGGTGAGCCAGGCAGGGGAACCCCATGATCTGCCCGAAGAGGGCCTCTGGGACGAGGGCCTGAGGTCCGTCCCCGTCCCAGCTCCAGTTTCTTGAGCCGTTCATCAGGGGGACCTGGCCGGGGAGGCAGAGGTCGTAACATGGGGTTTGGCCCAGGGGCTGGGTTGCGGCGCTCCTTGCTGCGGGCCCTGGGAGCAAATGATAGCTTGGATCCCACTTGGGGCTGGACAGTAACAGGTGGCTCTCGGGTCCGGCCCAGGCGGTGCTCGGAGGCCTGGGGCATTGTGGACACCACAGGCTGGACCTGGGAGGAGAAGAGAGTATCAGCATTTGAGTAAGGAGGGAGATGGGAACCTAAGCTACCATACTAGCTTTTACACGCACTGAGGGCAGGAACCAGGTCTATCAAATCAGTCATTGTATCCCTAGCACCAGCATAGTGTTTGGCACAAAGTAACTACTGAATATCTGTTGAGCAAACGAATGAATGATAGCAACCCTTTGACCCTTTATATGTATCCTCCCACCTCCTCCCTGCAGAATACACCTTTACTGAAAAGCCAGTTATAATTCCTATCTCGGCTACCTTTATAAGCTCATAGCAAGGGCCCCCATACCTGGCTAGTCAAGTGGGATGCGCCCTGGGTCACTTAGGACCTCTGGTCAAATGGCAGTGTGGATGCAAGGATAATATCCCAAAAGACAGCATTCCATCCTCACACCCCGGCCCCTCCGGGCTGCAAATGAAGCAGACTAAATGGGTGACTTGTGATCCATTCCCTCCCCCACCTCCGAGCTCCGACATAGTGTCAGGCCTCAGGGAGCAGCGGTCGGGGATGGAGGACGAACAACTCCTTGACCCCTAATCTCTGCACTTCTCCCACCACAGCAGGGCTGTAGCCGGATCCGCCCCCCTCGAGGGCAGAAAGGCCGAAGCCGCTGATTGGCTACGGGATCCGACGGCGCATTCCCAGCGGTCCGGGGATGCTGTCCCTCCAGCCCAGTTCTCCCAGGCCCCGCCGGGCCCCTAGCGCCTCTGCCTTTGTGGAGAGTGTCCTCTCGGGTCTGGAGCAGTCTTCCCTCAGCGCCCCCACCTCCCCATGCCATAAGGCCCAGCCCGTACCTGTCCCCCGGTGAGGCGGCGGGGGAGGCCAGCTGGGGGCCAGGCCCCAGCTCAGGGCCACCCCCTACTGCCCCTGTGCAGTCCCCCCGCGGGCCTGTCTGCAGCTTTAGCTGCAGCTGTTTCCCAGATCGCTCCCGCCGCAGGGGCCGCCGCCATCTTTGTTGGTCCCGCCCGGCCACCGGCCACCAGCTTCACTGTCTTTCAAAGCGCCTGCGCACCCACACTCGAACTCCTCCCACCCACTCCCGTAGCGTTTATGTGAGCCCGCCCTCACGGCGCCGCGGCCGGCACCATGGAAACGCAGCCAACTTTAGGACCGCTAGTTTTCAGTCCTGCTCAGAGTGATCTTTAAACCATGGCTCCAAAGCAAGTCCCGGAGGTATAGAGTACCGTCGCCCCATCCTGTGGCCCATAGGGATGTAGATCTGACAATCGTAGTAGACAGCAAGTGTGCCAGTGTGGTAAGCTGCAAGCCTCCGTCCAGCCTTCAGACCAGTGGAGAAGTATCTAGCACTTCACATAGGAATGGGAAGATCCCTGGAGGGCGGGGAATGCTGGCCCTGCAAAACCATTCCTCAAGCTCTTTGCAGGCCAAAGCAGTAGGGTGAAGCATGGCTCACCACTGAAGGACAAAGGCAGATCTCAGCAGCAAGGAGAGCAGTCACATTTCCTTTCATTCCCCAGCTCCTGATCAGAGCATCCATTTTCCCGCCCCCCGCCCAATGTAGCATAGCTGTTCATGTACCTCAGGTTTTAGCCTGCTCACCCTCTGTTAACAGCCACCAATGAGAATCACAAGCTAGCAGAGGAAGCAGCTTTTATTGATGGGTTATTTCCAGAAACCAGAAAGGCTATGCACTCACTTTCAGTTACCCCCTATGCCTCCAGGATCTCACATAGTTCCACCTGGTGAGAGGATACAAACCGCCTCTTGGTTTCCAAGGCCCAGTCCTTCTCTTCCCGGTGCAGCCTTAGAAACTCAGTAGCAATACTGTTGCGTGGTTTTGTTGTGGTTGTTTTTCTTTCCGGCAATGCCTTCTGTAGCTACTTAGTAACAACTAAGGGTGGAGGGTGTGGAGGAAAGCAGGTAAGTAAGATGCACAGGAAAACAGGAATGTAGCCTATCAAAGGTCCCTCTGCCCTGCCTCAGTGGCTTGATCCTTCATTGGTTGCATTTCTCTTTGTGCTGGATCACGCCCTTCTGAATCAGATCAGGGATTTCCACTGCCAGCCATGGGCCCAGCTGCAACACAAGGGAGACCCTGTGAAATTACTAACATCCAGTCAATGCCTTTTGTTCCATCAGAAGCTCCCTGCTTAGGCCAGGCGCGGTGGCTCACGCCTGTAATCCTAGCACTGTGGGAGGCCAAGGCGGGTGGATCGCTTGAGGTCAGGAGTTTGAGACCAGCCTGAGCAAGAGCAAGACACCCCGTCTCTATTAAAAATAGAAAGAAATTATCTGGCCAACTAAAATATATATATATAGAAAAAAATTAGCCAGGCATGGTGGCACATGCCTGTAGTCCCAGCTACTCGGGAGGCTGAGGCAGTAGGATTGCTTAAGCCCAGGAGTTTGAGGTTGCTGTGAGCTAGGCTGACGCCACGGCACTCACTCTAGCCCGGGCAACAGAGTGAGACTCTGTCTCAAAAAAAAAAAAAAGAAAAGAAAAAGAAGCTCCCTGCTAGAGAGATTCTGGGGGAACATGCCCAAGGGACAACACTATTATTTCTTGTTTACTCTGAGGTAGTATCTTGTACTGCTCAGGGCCTAAGCCCCTCCCCCTCCCCCTTTTATACCAAATACACCAACTTACCCCCAGAGCCATGAGATGAGCTAGTCCAAACTTGGGCACGTTCCTGGCCCACAAAGGTTTGAAGTGGTCAGTCAGGCATATTTTGCCACCCCTATGAGAGGGACAAGAGGAAGGTATTCACATGCAAAGTTTACCACAAAACATAACAACCATTTGGGAGCACAAGAAGGCTATCAGTGATCAGAATTGAGGACAAGGTCAGCTAACTTCTTTGTCTAGGCTTGGCAGAGGGAGGCCTGGAGCCCCTCCCTCTGCCTACAGGAGCCCCTGTAGGCCAGCAGACTCTGGGAACGTCTTCTGCCTCCTGAGTTCTTCCCTAAGGTCTTCTTTGACCCTTTCCCATCTCCTATTCAGTCCTACCTGTACATCTTTGCAGTCTTTCCATCCAGTTCAGGGACTGCAATTTCTGGAGCAGTAGTAGGATATGTGATAGGAATCTGGAGGAATTATAAAGCCTTAATATAACAGATAATCAGGACAGAAAGGAACTAATCTAATTAGACATACATATATCTTGGTTGAATTGAAATATTCATCGAACTTCTCCAACAGCATGTACATACCAGGATTCTGGACATGGAGATGAGTAACTGTAATTTATGCTTGCTTGAAACCTCAGCTTTTCCCTCCCATTTTAAAAGTTTTCTTTGGTCCCTCCAAGAAAGGTTAGCTTATTCAAAATCATCTAATACCTCCCCTTCTACTAACCTTCTTATTTCCCACTCCATCACACTCACGTCAAACTCGATGTCAAACTCATATTTGAGGAGGTCATGGATGTACCAGCATTTTCCAAACCACCTGTAACAAAGACCAAACCTGAGTCTAATTTGCCCATTCTTCTCATACTCAAATGACATCTTGGCCTAGGCCAGCAGCCTGGGAGACTCATGGGATGGGAACTGGGGAAGTCTGGAGCTGTGGGAGTAGAGACAGATAACATGAGGCAGGGCAGCTCTGGTAGTGGGCACTGGGATATCAAATTGCTTAAGTCACGTAGACTCCCACCCCACACCTCCCAAGAGGGTCTGCTTACCGAGTCCCTTCCTTGTTGGACTCCAATCGAAACCAATCATTGTCTGCATTCTTGTTGTTCTCCACATACTAAAACCAGAGAATGAAGTCTTTGAGGGTGGAGTTAGGGCCAAAGGCCAAAGGCAGTACCCCTCCCCTCAAAAGAAAAGTGTGTGGTTACTTTCTGTTAGTATGTTTACCTGATTTTTCTGACATAAGCAAAGTTGAAGACAAGGCTACACTGGTAAGTAGGGGGCTTGCCTAGAGCAAAGAATAGAATGCTTGTGTTCCACTTAATTTAGCAAACACAAAAGACTTGAAGATATCACCCAAGGCTCTCCTCACTCTTAATAGTGTCTGCCCTCAGCTGACAACTCATTTCAGGGTATACTCCTACCCTGGGTGACACCCTCCCTTCTAGCCTCATATAGTCCTGGTTTCGACTAGCACCCACATACTGATGATTCCCAAGTTTTTATCTTTATTCCTGACCTTTCCTCAGAGCTTCAGACTCCAGTATCCAACTAGATGTTGAAATATCTATCTTCATTTCACAGGCACCTCAAACTCAGCATTTCTACCTGGAATTTATAATATTCCTTCAGACCTGTTTTTCTTGCTGAATTCTCAATCTCAGGTGGCAGTGTCAGCATCCACCCAAGCCGAAAACCTAGGAATCATCCTTGACCTTCCCTATCCTTTACTCCACCAATCCATGATGTCATGCTGATTGCACTTTCTGGATATTCTATTCTACTTCTCTATTTTCACCACAACTGCCTAGCTTAGAACATCTTTCTTTTGCTTGGATTAATGACTGCTTCCAAACTCTTCTACCTTCAATCTTATCCCTGTCAATTGTATTTTCCTCTCTACTGCCACTGTGATTGAGGTAAACCCAAATCTATTCCTCAGTTTAAAATCCTTTAAAGGCATACCAATGCCTCCAAGATAAAATTCAAGTGCTCAAACCTATCTCCCCAGCCTTGTCTACCACTCCCTGCCTCACATTTGATGCTTTAACAACTCTGAACTATT
Source organism: Varecia variegata (assembly GCA_028533085.1). Classification (NCBI taxonomy): domain Eukaryota; kingdom Metazoa; phylum Chordata; class Mammalia; order Primates; family Lemuridae; genus Varecia; species Varecia variegata. The sequence continues at coordinate 33,600,353 of CM052444.1, forward strand.
TCTGTTTCTTCATATACATCTGCCATTTCTAGCTTTTATGCCCTTGCTCATGCTGTCCCTTTTACCTTGAATGTCTTTCTCCTACTCTTATGTTTTATCAGGCTAACTTATGTTTACTGTTTAAGTTTCAGTTCAAGCACTACCTCTTCCAGGAAGCCTTCCCTGACCAAACCCAAGCTGGATATGGTCTCTCTCCTTATGCTCTCAAAACATTCAAGCCATTTCTTTCTATATATCTGTCTGTCTCTCCACTTAAACACTATATTATAATGATCTGTTTTTGTCTACCTTAGTAGGCTCCACGTTATTTGGCTTTGTATCCCCTCCCTAGGTTCTAGATGCACAGTAAGGGTCTTTTTAGTAAATGAATACATGCGGTGGAACTGCTGGTCTTTGAAGCTGACAGAGACCATGCAAAGAAGACAAAAACTTCCTTGTCTTTTACAGTAGAGAGATTAGCTGAGAAGATGGCCTATTTCTAACTAAGAGCCCAGCCCCACAACCCTCTGCAACTAACACCTTGAATTTTCAGTACTAACGTGCCTTCCTACCTCAGGAAGCGTGAAAGAGGGAGCAAAGAAATGCGGACTGGGACTTAGAGCCCTCAAGAAGTACTTTCGGCCACCTCTCCTACGTCCAGAAGAGCAAACACCTGGAACCGGAGAGACACGTCGCCTTCTGGAGAGGAGTATCCCTAAATTAACTGCCGCTTTTAGTCACAAGGTCTGGCCCCACAGTACTCCTAACCTGAGTTTCTTCTGCCCCCATCCCACCATCCTCGTTACTCCTCCAGCCCCACAAACGACCCATTTCTATGAAATTGAGAGATTAAACTTAAGAACCGGAAGCGGCTTCCACACGGAGCCTATTATTGAGACACTTAATTACCCGCAACCTCTGAGATGCGTTCGGCCGTAGAAAAACAACTGACCCGGATAAGAGATTGATATTCTTCCTTCAGTCGCTGCACCCACAACTCCCGATCTCGGGGTCCAGCGTTAGTCTTCAGCACCGGGATCTCAGACACCACACGCCGAGTAGCTTCGTCCGCCATCTTGGACCAAGGCACAAGACAAACACGGAAGTGGTGTTGCCGACAGTTTACACTCAGGGCGCCGCCATCTTTACTATGGGAAGATGAGGCGTAAGGTTGTCTTAAGACTTCTCTGTATTTTCTTGTCAGCCCGTCACCCGCTTGTAGGTGCAGCGGGAAGAACAGAATGGAAAAAGATTACTCTGTCCTGAATATGGTACCTATTATTAAAATGCCCGCAGAAGGCTCAAAGGGTGACTTCCGTTCATGCTCAGAGAAATAATCTCAGAAAACCCTTCCAGACACCTTCCCAAACTTGGAGAGTTGTTAGAATTTCAGGCTGTTCTAGGCACTCTTCAAGGCAGTGTCTTCCAAAAACGCGCGATTCGTGTGTTCTCTCTTGGAAGAAGCTTTCTTTCTTTTTTTTTTTTTTTTTTTGAGACAAAGTCTTGCTCTGTTGCCCAGGCTAGAGTGAGTGCCGTGGCGTCAGCCTAGCTCACAGCAACCTCAAACTCCTGGGCTTAAGCAATCCTCCTGCCTCAGCCTCCCCAGTAGCTGGGACTACAGGCATGTGCTACCATGCCTGGCTAATTTTTTTCTATACATATATTTTAGTTGGCCAGATAATTTCTTTCTATTTTTAGTAGAGACGGGGGTCTCGCTCTTGCTCAGGCTGGTCTCGAACTCCTGACCTCGAGCTGTCCACCCGCCTCGGCCTCCCAGAGTGCTAGGATTACAGGCGTGAGCCACCACACCCGGCCAACTTTCTTAGCTTATATATAGTTCGGCTGAGGTAGCAGTTATCCAATAGAAGAGTGTTTCTCTCTATATAATTATTAGAAACCATCCAGAATCAAATAAAAATATGCAGTCTCTTCTCTGAACAATTAACACAATTAGACAATTCTTAATAAATGCCAAAAGACTTTAGAGGGTACAGGAAGATTTGCTTTAGGCTAGCCATTCACTAAGTCCTAACATTTTTAGGTCTGGAATCAACTCATCTACAAAGGAATTGTCAACAAAAAAGAAGCCAAACTCTGTAAAATAATTTAAAGAGGTTTATTCTGAGCCAAATTTGAGGACCATGCCCAGAGCCATGCCCAAGAAGCCTTGAGCAAGTGGACTGGCTGTTGTTGGGTTACAGTTTGGTTTTATACATTTCAGGGAGACAGGAATTACAGTAAAGTCATAAATCAATACATGGAAGGCATACATTGGTTTGGCCCAAAAAGGTGGGCCATCTCAAAGCGGGAGCTTACAAGTTTAGGGATTCTTTAGTTGACAGTTGGCTGAAAGAGTAAAGCTTTGCCTAAAAGACCAGGAGTCAGCTGAAAGGAATGCTTGAGTTAAGATAAGAACCTTCTATCTTTCCTGTGATGCTATACCAGAATCAGGTTGGGAAGTAAAGCACACTATATTAGGTTAACAAAACCTGTTAAGTGAGATTTTATCATTTGTAGGCTTGACTCACCAGGTCCCTTTAGAAAGGAATTTGGGCAAAAGAAAAGGATCAGAGTTTAGTCTTCAGAATCATGTCTCTCTATCCCCAGTGGATGGCACATAGTAGGTACCCAGTAATCCTTTTGCAAAATTTTGTATCTTCCTGTTGGCTTTAAAACCTAAACACATTAATTTTGGCTTTAATTTAAATATCTTGTTTATTCAGTGAATCATTGTAGTCTGTGGCAGTAATTTTGGATCTGGTTCTAGCAATCATCAAATTCTACGGTCCATCTACAAATCTGATAAGCATGCTATATCTTGTCTAATTGCCCTGGCTGAAATTTCCGGTACAGTATTGAGTAAAAGTGTTGCAAGCAGACATCCTTGTCTTGTTCTTATTTAAGGGGGAAAATCAGTCAGTCTTTCTCCATTAAGTATGATGTAGATTTTTCACAGATGCACTTTATCAGGTTGAAGAAGTTCTCTTCTATTCCTAGTGTGTTGAGGGTTTTTATCATAAATGGATGTTGTAATTTTTTTTCAAATGCTTTTTCTGGGTTGATTGAAATGATAGTGTGTTTTTTGTCTTTTATTGGCATGTTATCTATTTATTTTATTAAAATATTGGATATTGGATAAGACTAAGGCAAAGTTGCTGTATTTTTTTTTTTTTTTTTTGAGACAGAGTCTCGCTCTATTGCCCAGGCTAGAGTGCCGTGGCGTCAGCCTAGCTCACAGCAACCTCAAACTCCTGGGCTTAAGCGATCCTACTGCCTCAGCCTCCCGAGTAGCTGGGACTACAGGCATGTGCCACCATGCCCGGCTAATTTTTTCTCTATATATTTTTAGTTGGCCAGATAATTTCTTTCTATTTTTAGTAGAGATGGGGTCTTGCTCTTGCTCAGGCTGGTCTTGAACTCCTGAGCTCAAACAATCCTCCCACCTCGGCCTACCCAGAGTGCTAGGATTACAGGCGTGAGCCACCGTGCCCCGCCACTTTGCTGTATTTCTCAGTAGAGATTTCTCTCTTAAGGGAAATAGAGATTTATTCCATTTTGTATATAGGCACGGTGCTATGGTACAGAGAGCAGAGATTTGGAATGAGGCTCTACAATTTAATTGTCATAAGACTTTAGAGAGTTACGTTAACTCTGTGAACTGCATTTTCTCACCTATAAAAAGAGGATAACAACGCTTATGTAGTTGGTTTAACTATATATGCAATGTCCCTTCATTCATTCATATAACAGGCTTTCAGGATGAAAGTCAGATAAGTTAGATAAAGGGCAGTAGTTTTCAAACTTTTATGTAGCAGTGAAGCTAGGTTTACAAATAAAATCTTATTTGGAGTCTTAAAATACAAAAGTGATCAAATTCAGAGCTGCTCTTGTTCAAGTGCAGGCAGAAGACCTCTATCCCTGAGAATACTTCCCCTATGATAATCACTCATCACATTTTATTGTTTAATTGTCTTGGCAGCCTGGAAGCTCAATGAAGGTAGGGATTGTGTATCTATCTTGTTCAGTGCTGTATTTCTAAAACAGTACCTGGCACAGATTAAGTGTTCAATCAATATTTTTAAAATAAATGAATATCTTGATACATAAGGTAAGCACCAGAAAAGCTGTCTTTTTAAAGCTGCATGTTGTTTTTTTCATTGTTTTGGAAAATCACCTTATTAAACCACTTAGTAAAGCAGAGCTCATAATATGTATCATTATACAAAGGGCTGTCTCTATTATAAACATAGGGCTGTCTCTATTATAGGTAGTATAGTTGCTTCTCTGTAGAATATATCTTTTAGAGAAATGTTTATTTTTAAATTATGGACTTAGCTTATTCTTGCTTAAATAATTCTCGTAAGAGGCCGGGCACAGTGGCTCACGCCTGTAATCCTAGCACTCTGGGAGGCCGAGGCTGGAGGATCACTTGAGCTCAGGAGTTCGAGACCAGCCTGAGCAAGAGCAAGACCCCCGTCTCTACTAAAAATAGAAAGAAATTATCTGGCCAACTAAAAATATGTATAGAAAAAATTAGCCGGGCATGGTGGCACATGCCTGTAGTCCGAGCTACTTGGGAGGCTGAGGCAGGAGGATTGCTTGAGCCCAGGAGTTTGAGGTTGCTGTGAGCTAGGTGATGATGCCATGGCACTCTAGCCCGGGCAACAGAGTGAGACTCTGTCTCAAAAAAAAAAAAAAAAAAAAGAAAAGAAAAGAAATAATTCTCATAAGAGATCAGAAATTAAAATTGAGGAGACTGAAGGAATAATATGTAGGCCTGAGCCTCACCTTTTTTCAGAGGAAAACTCATTCATGAGCCAGTGTTCATGGAGTTCCTGATTTGTTCCAGGCATTGGAAATCCAATAGTGCATGAGATAGGCAGAGTCCCTGTCCTCATGGAAATTATCCTAAAACAGCTATAAAAAGAAATTGGAGGCCGGGGGCTGTGGCTCATGCCTGTAATCCTAGCACTTGGGAGGCCGAGGCGGGTGGATTGTTTGAGTTCAGGGGTTCAAGACCAGCCTGAGCAAGAGTGAGACCCTGTCTCTACTAAAAATAGAAAGAAATTATCTGGACAACTAAAAATATATATAGAAAAAATCAGCTGGGCATGGTGGTGCATGCCTGTAGTCCCAGCTACTCAGGAGGCTGAGGCAGAAGGATTGCTTGAGCCCAGGAGTTTGAGGTTGCTGTGAGCTAGGCTGACGCCACGGCACTCTAGCCAGGGCAAAAGAGTGAGACTCTGTCTCCAAAAAAAAAAAAAAAAAAAGAAAGAAATTGGACAGGATTGATTGAATAGCTCAATTATAGGAAATGCACTGATGGCAGACTATTGTTTTGGTGGGATAGTACAGTTTAGGTACATTGCATACATGGGAGAGCCCTTGAAAGTAGCTGAAAGTCCCATTGTCAGTCATCATGGGAAAAGGCAGCTCCTGGGACAGAAGGAGAAACAAATATTGAATTAGAAAAAAAAAACACTTTGGATTAGGGGGAAAAAAAGAGAAACTTTTTCCTCTCTCTGGTATTTAAGGCATTGGTCTGGACTCTAATATGCTGGAAGATACCTCAGAATGGTGAAAGGAATGCTGGCTCTACTTATAGGGAGGAAGTTACCCTATAGAGGATCAGTGTAGATGAGTAGCCAGTTTTGGAATTTTTTCTCTCTTGTTATTGCCTTTAATTATCCTGGAGACCTTCAACAAAGAATCATTGTAAATTATAGTTTGGTCTCTGTTATGTTATGGAAAATTGGGTTCACACTTAAAATCATTTGGTAAAGAGAACGATAACATTAAACTAACATTTATACAGTGTTTATTACGTGCTATGCACTGTCCTAACCATTTTCGAAACATTAGCTCCTTTAATTTGGCAACAACCCTAGGGTGGGAACTCTCACTATCATTTACTTCTGAAGAAACTGAAGCAGTAAGTTTCCATGAAAGAAAGCCCTATCATACAGCAGTTAAAAGGTAGACCTGGAATTCAACCCAAGACACAGTCTGGCTCTAGAAGTCACATACTTAACCAATTGATATGCCTTTCTACCATCTCTAGGCCAATGTGAAATTAGCAGCAGGGATCTGAGGGGCTTGGGGCAGGAGCAGGAGACTACTAATAGCCCTAAAATGGCAGATAGTGATCAGTAATGAACCTGTTTCTAAAAACACAAAGAGAGTCTGGTGGTTCTGAATTAAGCAGAGTAGAACTGCAGGAACACATATGAGACAACCACCCCTTCCTTGAATGGGCTGAGGTGTGCACAGGACCCTCTGAGATATTGTTATCTCTCATAGGGACACTGGAACTATGGATTTTGAGTTTATTAATGTGACTTCATCTCTACCTACTAGCTAGTAAGATCTAGACAAGGATTGGGGGTGCCAAAGGATTTGGTTAACAAAGATGAAATGACTTAGTCTTTGGGGAGGAGAAACTAATATACAGACAATTACCATAACATAAGAAATTCCTATTCTGGAGGTATACAAAGTACTGTCTGAGTAACTATGCCTGAGAGAATCAGATAAGGCTAGCATTTGAACTGGAACTCTTAGGATGAGTACATTAAACATGCTGGTAATAATTTTTAAGTTGATTCTCATGAATTATCTATGTAAACAAGCTACCACCTGCCACAATGATAATTACATTATTTGATTATGTAAAAACATGTATAAGTAGCTAAAGCTTGCAAGAAAACACAAAGAAATGAGATAATATGAAGATTTTGAAAAATCCATTCTGCTTAAGTACATTAATGATTAAAATTACAGGATTCTTGGCATGTTAAATATGAGTTCAAGATTCTGGGTCTGGACACATAGTATTCCAGAAATCAGAAATATTATGTAAGTGAACTTGTGTCCCCTTTAAGTAATCTGAGAACTCACAATATTGCAAATATCCACATTTTCAAACAGGAAAATTCTAGATGGTCAACTCTGGAAACCAAAAAAGCTAAGATTATTAATTCTTACAAAATTTATAGAATAGTTAGTAAAGAATGATTTATGAACAATGAGATTAAAAAGCAGTGATCCCCAGAAGCCTGCAATGGTTCATTAGGTAACTCATTCCCCCAAGTTGTCAGCTCTTCCTTGCCTCCAGGCCTTTTGCAGATATCCTTTTCTCAGCCTAGGATATTCCTACCCATTCTCCACAACATGGCTGGTTCTTTCATGTCTTTTGGGTTGTAGCTTCCAGCTTACCTCCTTAAAGAGAGGCTTTCCCTGGTCATTCATTTTTCTATCACAACATTCTCTTCTTTTCCTTTATAGAATCTATCTCTATTTAGAATTATATATTTATTTCCTAAGTGTTTGTCTACCCATGTAAATGGTGAGCTCCATGAAGACATGGACACTGTCTGTTTTGTTCACCATTGTGTATCTAATCCTATATGTCTATCACAGTACCTGACATTAGTAAATGCTTAAGATATATTTATAAAATAAATGACTGAATGACTTTCCTTTCTTGCCAGTGTTAATAGATTAGGAGAACATGGTAGAGGCAGTGTATCTTGTTTTTGGAAAAATTTTAGCTTTCCTGATATGTTATTTGAAAAAGAGAAGAATGGGCTAGAATATAAGAGCATTTTTATTTAATTGAACCAACAAAAGAAAAATTGTTAATTCTCTAATTAATTGTCCAGGTTGGTGAGACAGCTGTTTTTTGCCACGGCTTTTAGAATAACCAATGACTTGGAAAAAGTCATCCCCATGGGGGCAGCAGAGAGTCACTGAAAAGGAGCCTGTTTAAACGTATGCATACAATACAATAATAAATATTTGGTAACATTTAGCACTGGGCCCTGTGCTAACACTTTATATATATTATTTAATATAATCATTACAACAATGACCTATGAGGTGGATGTTATATTTCCCTCTTTTACAGATAAGAAAACAAGCTTAGAGAGGTTAAGGAACTTGCTTGGTCATATTGGTGAGGGTCAGAGCTGGGGAATGAAGAAAAGGGAACAGGTCCAGGGGACTTTTGGACAGCAGCTCATTAGGATTCAGCAAGTGATTGTGGTCCCTACTCTTCTATATTTAGGAGCCAAGAGATACCAGAATTTTAGCTAAGGGCTTACAGCTAGTTTGAAGCTTAACTGAAATTAGGAGCCAGTAGTATAATGCTTGGGTGAAAATGAGTAACTGGAGTTAATGGGGAACCAAGAACTAGAGCAGATTATCAGGTCAGCAAGTCCCTGGTGGATAAAGTTCAAGCCCAGGCAGAGACACAGGGATCAGAGTGGTCCTGGAAGAGTCAAGAAGATACTTGTGACTTGGGCTGCTAACAGGATATAGATTTCTTTAAAGGAATGTTTGGTTTGAGAAGATTAGTTCTGGGCTGGGCGCGGTGGCTCATGCCTGTAATCCTAGCACTCTGGGAGGCCGAGGCGGGAGGATCACTCTAGGTCAGGAGTTCGAGACCATCCTGAGCAAGAGCGAGACCCCATCTCTACTAAAAATAGAAAGAAATGATGTGTACAGCTAAAAAAAAAAAAAATATATATATATATATATATATAAATTAGCCGGGCTTGGTGGCACATGCCTGTAGTCCCAGCTACTCGGGAGGCTGAGGCAGAAGGCAGAAGGATTGCTTAAGCCCAGGAGTTTGAGGTTGCTGTGAGCTAGGCTGACGCCACAGCACTCTAGCCCAGGGCAACAGAGGAGACTCTGTCTCAAAAAAAAAAAAAAAAAAAGGAAAAGATTAGTTCTGGCAGAGCTGGGAAACAGCATGGACTGGGAAGAACAGCCTTAATAGTACTCAGAGATCAAGAAAGATAAGAGGCCAGGCACAGTGGCTCATGCCTGTAATCCTAGCACTTTGGGAGGCAAAAGCAGGAGGATCGCTTGAGCTCAGGAGTTCAAGACCAGCCTGAATTAGGGGCCAGGCGCAGTGGCTCACTCCTGTAATCCTAGCACTCTGGGAGGCCGAGGTGGGAGGATCGCTCGAGGTCAGGAGTTCGAGACCAGCCTGAGCAAGAGCGAGACCCCGTCTCTACTAAAAATAGAAAGAAGTGATTTGGACAACTAAAAATATATATAGAAAAAAATTAGCCGGGCATGGTGGCACAAGCCTGTAGTCCCAGCTACTCGGGAGGCTGAGGCAGAAGGATTGCTTGAGCCCAGGAGTTTGAGGTTGCTGTGAGCTAGGCTGACGCCACAGCCCTCTAGCTAGGGCAAAAGAGCGAGACTCTGTCTCAAAAAAAAAAAAAAAAAGAAAAGAAAAATAGAAAAAATTAGCTGGGTGAGGTGGTGCATGCCTGTAGTCCCACCTACTCAGGAGGCTGAGGCAGGAGGATCGCTTGAACCCACGAGTTTGAGGTTGCTGTGAGCTAGGCTGACTCCACGGCACTTGCCCGGGCAACAGAGTAAGACTCTGTCTCAAAAAAAAAAAAAAAAGAGAGAGAGAGAGAGAGATCGAGATCTACTGTATTCTGATTTGGTACTAGCATTGACTTGTACAAAAAAAAAACTTTAGTGGGGACATGGTTAACTATTTGAAAAGCTGACATTCAGCTATGATGTGTTGATCCAGAGAGGAAAAAATAGGACCAATAAGTGGAATTTACAAAGAGAGAGGTTTTTCTAAGTATAGAAGAAGGCCTTTCTGATCATTGAGAATTACAAGGGAGTTGAGAGGTATACTGCAGGACATAGTGGAAATGGGAGCATGTAGACAGGTAGCTTAAGGGTGCCAGGTTAAAGACTCTGGTGAAGGAAGAAATAACTGTGGGAATAGGTGTTGAGGAGCAGAAAAGGATAGGCATCAGGGTAGAGCTGAAGGGGCTAGTCTTTGAAAGCTGGAGGGATATTTTCTCAGCTGAGGAAGAGATAGGAACTGATGTAAAGGAAGAGATATAACAAGTAGAGGACTTGCACAAAAGAATACCACATAGGGTTCTCAATCTTCTCTGGAGAGTTTCCCCAAGTTTCTGGTTGAAGCAAGGAGAGGATGGAAAAAGAACATAAGGCAAGAGATGAAGTTTTAACTGTACAGACGATATAGTTTAAGCCAAGGAGGGACAGCTGTCTAGCTATGGCTAACAAAAAATCCTAAACTGTTTGAAATATTTATATTTTTTTCTGAGACAGGGTCTTGCTCTGTCACCCAGGCTAGAGTGCAGTGGCATCATCATAGTTCACTGCAACCTCAAACTCCTGGGCTCAAGCAATCCTCCTGCCTCAGCCTCCCCAGTAGCTGGGACTACAGGTACATGCCACCATGCCCAGCTATTTTTCCTTTTTTGTGGAGATGGGGTCTCTTTCTCCTACTCTTGCTCAGGCTGGTCTCGAACTCCTGGCCTCAAGCATTCCTCCCACCTTGGCCTCCCAAAGTGCTAGGATTACAGGTGTGAGCCATCACACCCAGCCTGAATTTTTTTTTTTTTAATTAGTGATAGGCATGAGAATGCCCATCTCTACACAGGTCCCTTTGGTTTAGGTAGTATTTTACTCCATTCCAACTCAGGAAATCTGCTTAGCTGTCTTTATTGGCATTAGGATCTCAAGGCTTCATATTGAAAGAGTGAACTTCCAGGGCTCCCCAAACAGAAAACATCCCTCCAAATGGACTGACAAGCTTAGAAACAGCTGGCCAGGCAACTGTCTCAATGTTTGGAATTTGGAAAGTTTGGTTGTTAACGTCTGGCCTCACAGAAGAGGATTGAGTCTATGAGTCTTGTAGAGGAAAAGGGATTAACTTGGAAGGCCTAATGAAGACAAATCCCAGCTCTTTCTTCAGCTTTTCATTCTGAGTGAAGAAAGCAATATTTTTTTCCCATAGGCTGGGCTGCAATGAGCAGAATGGATACCATACTATGACTAGAGAAGGCAGTCCTTAGCATGGACTCTCTTCTGTAATCCTCTAAATGGTGTTGGGTTAGGTTTGGAGAGGAGAGGTGGGCTCATGGAAAGGAATTACCACCACGGTGCCAAAACTGCTAGGTGTCAAACCACTTCAGGGTATGGATATGGAGGGAAAACATTATTCTACTTTAAGTAGCACCTGTGTCTGCCTCTTTTGTGGACTTATGTGGGGAACATCCCCATTCCATACATCACAGCTACTTCTGTCCTATGACTATTCCTCTAGGAAAAGCTAAGGAGCAATCTGGGAAGAAAATGAGGATATAGTGGAGGTTGTCCACAATGGAACAAGGGTTCCAGGGAGTATAGAGGAAACAACTGGTCAGAGGTGGGGTAGAAATTTTTGGCTTTTTCTGATCAATATTTCTTCCCTTCAACCTTCTAAAATAGAGGCTGTTTACTCTTCCACTGCTGCAGAAAGGGCCAGCAAGGCATAGTTAGCCTTCTCTTTGCTACTCAATGCTAGTTCCAGACCATTGCGCTTCCATGCTCTTGCAAAAATGCTTCCCCCTTTGAAGCTTATGCCATCTGGCTCCGCTACCTTTTAGCCCTTATACTTATTGAGGTCTTCAGCACCTATCAAATAACCTCTCTTTGTGCCAACTCTTACTATCATCCTTTGAGGATTTAGGAAAACCCATGAAATATAGTTAGTTCTTGACCTTCTCAACTTCAACTCTACCCCTACTTTCAATTCCTTAATGTCACCATTTCTAGAAAAAAAAGCTTTCTTGATGGCAGCTTCACAGTCATAGTAAGGACTGCAGAGGGTAGCATTCTTGAGTGTTGTAAGATTGGTGGTGCCAGAGCCAGCTGGTGTGGACTTCAAGACCCTCTGAAAGACTGGGTCTGGCAGCCATGATGTATGAAGAAAGAATAGCATGGGGACTGGATTGCCCCAGTGATACTTGGGGGGAAGGTTCACAATCTGGATTTGACTCTTGTGCTAAGCTTCCAAGAAACCTGGGTCTGGAGCTAAAACCACCTTTCTTATTAGTTGCCTCTCTAGGGATATCTGACACTTTTGACAACTTCCACTCCCTTGAAACATTCTTCTGTCCGATTCTGTGACAAATATCTCCCAGTTTTTGTTCTTCCTCACTTGCTGTCCCTTTTCAAAGATTCTCCAAGGACTCTTCTTCCTCTTATGCTTAAATGTTGTAATTACCCAGAGCACTCTTCTTAGCCCTCTGCTCTTTTCTAGGGAAGCCAAATCTATGGCTTCAACTACCACTGGTATGTTGATGTTTCAGAATTTCTGGCCTGTACATCGCAAGAGTTTTTAAAAAGTTGTTTTCGATGAAAGTAATATATGTACACAATAAAACAAATTCAAGCAGTAAATATGGGTTTAAAATGAAAAATATAAGTCTCATCCTTCCCAGGCCCACTCTTCAGAGTTAATTTTTTAATGTGTGTATAACTGTGTCATATTTATTCTTCTGCACTTGCTTTTTCCCCCATTTAATATATTTTCCTACTAAGTTTTAGATCTGTATATTAACTGTCATTAGGACATATCCATCTACCTATCCCACAGGTACCTAAAACTCTTTCCTTTTCTTTGGAATTCTCCCTCATGCAACATCCTACTGCTAGCCTCCTTTTTACAGTCAGGAGTATGAAAAAAACTGTCTTTATACATTGTGCTTTTCCAGTTCAATCTGGTTTCTATCCACCATATATCTACGAAACAGTTTTCTCCAAACTACATGTTCTTCATGTTGCAAAATCTAAGGGAAACATTTTAGTCCACGTCTTACCTGACCTCTCTTCTCCAAACTACTGCATGTTCTTTTTGTTGCAAAATCTAAGGGAGACATTTTAGTCCACATCTTACCTGACCTTTGTTACATTTAACACTTTTACCAGTTTCCTTGATACTTCTCTCCTGGTCTTCGTCTTTCCTTTCTCTTTGGCCCTTCTCAGATTCCTCTTTTCAGCTTCTTTCCCTCATCCCATACCTCAAATGCAGGTATCCCTCCTCTAGGACACCTTACCCACTTTATGGCTGCTATCTATTTCTCTCTGCATTCCAGGACAGACCATCATCTCTTGCCTGGATATGAGCTTCCCAGTTGTTTTCCTTACTTCTAACTGTGTCCCTTCAGTCCATTCTTCACTTCGTAAGCAGTGATCTTTCTAAAATGCAAATATAGTTGTTCACACTTCTGCTAAGACCCTTCAAAGCCTCTTCATTGCCCTTAGGATAAAAACCAATTAATTAATTTACAAGGCCTTGAGTGATCTGGTCCCTCCCTCTCTATTACCTCTTTCTTAAACCATACTAGGCTGTTGGCAGCTCCAGAACCGCACACCTCAACGCTCGTCCCAATTCCCAACAGTCCTTCACGACTCAGCTGAGGCGACACTTCCTAGGGATAACGGGCGCTCAAAAAGCAGACGCTGAAAGAATGAATTCCGAGAGGGTATCTGAACAGCGCTTTCAGCTCCGGCTCCGGGTTTACAGAACGTCCGAATTAGCAGGTAACTCAGAGCAAAGGTTAAATCCAGCTGTTGACCTTTCACCCAAGTTCGCGAGGCAATCCAATCCCCGTGCTATTCCGCCCTTATGCGTCATGGCTGCCAGGCCCAGTGATTCAATGGGTCTTGAAGTTGCCACAAGCCAGCTCTGGCGCCATCAGTATTTCCACATTCAAGAACGCTATCCTCTCCCGGTCCTTACTACCGCCCTAAAACGAGCCTGCGTTGCCAGCTTGCCCCAAAGCAAGATGGCTGCCAATCTGTATTCTGTCCTCCGAAATTGAAGCTATTCACTCCTTGCTTAATGCCGCTGCCAGGCTGCCCTCATCTAGTATGGCTACCTCGGCTCATGCCTCACTATGGTCTCGAAGCCGCCGCTAACCGGCCAGGTTCCGGGAGGCGCTGTCCAGGACGCAGCCACCCCCTCCCGCTTCTCCCCTCCCCCACGCCCGCGGCGGCGGCGGCGGCGGCGGCGGCGGCTGGAGCCCGGATGCGGCGCCGTGAGGCTGGCCCGGGAGAGCGGCGCGGATGGATCCAACATGGCGGCGCCGAGCCTGAGCCGAGAGTGAGGCGGCGGGGCGGCCGGAGTGGGGAGGGGGAGTCGAGCGGGACGGGGCGGGGCCGGGCGGGGCCGCAAAGGGCTTGGGGAAGGAAAGTGGAGGGGGAGGCGGTGGCGACGTCCAGCCCGAGAACCTCAAGAGAGGGAGGTGACGGGACGCTGCGAGGTGGGGGAGGGGAGCAGCCGAGGGGGGCGTGCAGGGGTGATGGCAACTGTGGGAGAGGGCAGGGGTCGAGGCGGAGGAGTGGGAGCATTGGGAGGGGCGTAAACAAGGGCTGAGACTGGGCCAGGCCAGGGGTATTAGAGAGGCCGAACAGAGGAGTGGGGCTGCGATCCGGCCGTATCGAAGGGGGTAGGAGCAGGAAGGAGGGACTAGGGGTGTGAAGGGGAAGGGGGCTTGTGGCATGTGGTTGGAGGGAGGACCGGACTCTTGTGAGGGGTGTTGTGAGGAGGTGGGAAAAGGTGAGATTGGACTTAAGACGTTTTGGGGGGGGGAGTTGAAAGTGTTAAATTGGAGGTGGAAGGGGGAAGGGCCCAGGGGAGAATTTGGGTGGAAAAGGAGAGAACGGAGGTTTGGGGAATGGAGAGAGTGTCGGTGTGACGAGGTAATAGAGAAAGTCAGAGACTGGGAGGAAAGTTTGGGAGGAAGGGGATTGGGATGGGAGATAGGACAGTGGAGCTACACAGGTTATAGAGGTTCCGGGGTTTCCCTTTCCCTGTGGAAAGGAAGAGAGCAGAGTTAAGCAGCATCAGTTGCAGCCAATTCTAATTGCCAGGTCCTTAGTTTTTAATAGGGTGGGAAGGGCAGAAGGGAATGGTCATGTGGGTTTGGAGAATTGGGGTTGGATGAGGATTCGACTGGATTTGCTTTCCAAAAGGCTCCTTACAGCTCCCTTGTTTTTCCTGGTTACGAAAAGACAGGAAAATGGGGAAGCTGGTGTTGCCCAAGTGTGGAGGAGCAAAGGACTTTTGTAGTTTTTAGAAATTAGCAATACAGGAGTAGGGAAACAGACATGACTATATTGGAATCCTATATGCTAAGGTGAAGGCTCTGGAAGTCTGATGAGGGAAACAGAAAAGACAGTATGGCATCTAGGCAGCCAGGCTAATTAAATGAGTGCTTTAGTTTCTAGACCCTTCTTTTGCTGTTGAAGTGCTAGGAGGGAGGGGGTCAGTATGCAATATTGTATATAGAAAAACTTTCCCTAGTGAAACATAGATGTATTAGTGGATGCTGCCCCAGTGGATATTTTGTTCTTATTGTGTGCTAGTTAAGGGAAAGGGCTGAAAATAGAATTTGGAGGATAGTTGTGGTCTGATAAGTGAAGTGATGGGAAGAAAATGCCATTTTTGTCTGTAACCACTTTCCTCCCAGTTCTCTTTAAAGATGAAAGTTAATATTGTAACAAAATAGGTGGAATAAGGAATTAAGGTTTCCCAGAAGTTGTGGAATTTGGGACCTTTCTTACTATGAGCCACTGAGACTGGAAATTCTTGGAGTTGTTACTGGTTTGTGAATTGACTAGCAGAGAGGGAAGCCTGGAGACTTTGTTGGGGGTGAGTTCTCTCCTTCAACTTTTGAGTGGATCATCTCAATCAAAATGGCTTTAGACTCATCTATGTATTTTTGCAACTGAAAGTGACTAACTCTATGGGCCTTTGAGGTTCAAAATAAAGCTTGAAAATTGACCACACCCCCCCCCATTTGTTTTTGTTTTGCTGCTGGCTTTGAAACTTGTGCTAGGAAGAGACCTGGGAAATTAAGTTTCTTGCAGAGGTAAGTCCATAATTTTTTACTGTTTTCAAACAATGGAAGGGAATGGAAATGGCATGAGAAGTGTATTGGGGCTGGGCCCAGTAATAGGTTAGATGCCAGGGAAAATGAGTTTTTACTCACTCAGCTGGGTGCATGAGATCTGTTGCAATCACTCTCTCTTTAGTTAACTGGAGCTGGGAGAAGAGGGGAAATTAAATATCTTGAGACAAGCCCTCAGCTTTGGTTTGTTGCCTGGTTATCTTGTCTTGGTCAGCTCTGAGAGAAACATTTTTTAATATGTAGAATGCTGTACTAGTCTCACCAGCAAGAAAGTGCTTTATATACTCTTAGCCATCTTTAACATTTTCCATTTTCATTTCAAGTTTCAAGACATCACTGTTTTTTGGTTCTTTTCCATGACTTTCTTGTAAGGACTTCTGAGAGAATCAAATATCTCTAGTTCTCCTGTGAAAATACAGATATCATTCTGTTGTGAAAAGACTAGACTGTTGTTTTCATTTCAGTCTTCAGTGATTTCAAGACATCACTTTTTTAAATTTCTTCTACATGGCTTTCCCCTAAGAGCTTTTGAGAGAGTCAAGTATCTCAAAAAGTACAAATACCATCTCTGGTTGGGATGAGACTATATCTTGCTTGGAAGGGGAAACCCAATAGAGAACGACCTCTCAGGAGGAAATCCTATAGATACATAGAGACTGTTAGTTGGCTGTTGACTGAGTTGGGCTTCCCTAAAGAAAAAACAAACAAAAAACTAGAACTCCAGGAAATACAGCAGTTCATCAGAATCAAGAATTATTCTTGGGAAATTGTATGGGAGAAACTCATATGCTACTATCTCAAATGGAGCCAAACCAGTCCAATGGGATCAGGAATCTGTTTACTGGAGTGTTTGTCTTTGGGTATCTGGCAGTGTTTCAGATTCAAAGACTCGGGTTCTTTCTAATCTTCTGTTTAGTGGGGTATGTTCTCCTCACCACTCTGATACCTTTCATCTAGGACTGCTGTATATTTTAAGCTGAGCTCCCTTGCTTCACTGCCACAGAAAGCTGAATATAGTTTAAGAGGAAATTGGTCACGTTCTTTTAATGCTGAAGTTAGATTGATGCCTAGAACCCTCATATGGGTTGCACAGTGAGTGAACTCACCATCCTAGATAATAATTAAGGGGGGAGGGCTGCCTATTAGCCTGCATGTCAGTCTCTTGACATTTTTCCCAAGGACATAGCTTTGGGAAACTTACATACTACTTCTATGTTTTGCTTCATTGAATAAGCAATATAAATCTGACCAGTGACCTAACAAGAGGAGTCTGCTACTGGTCTAGTTTAGGACTTTAAAAGATAGCCCTGAGGCTTATGAGCATGATTCTTTGTGTCTGTCTTGTAGAGGATTGCATTTCTCTTATTCCCACAGAACTGCAGATTGAACTAGGTCAAAGAAGACCTCCTGGGATAGGGTAGAAGGGAGTGTAGCCCTACCACCTGCTGTACACCTGAATGACAACAGCAGGTGATAGAGGGGCCAAGGTTGGAGTGGGATGAAACACCTTAGTGCTAGTTGGACTTAAAAGTTAAATGAGCCATATGTCTGACAAGGCTTTCTTCTAGAATATTGTTTGATGGGTTTGGGTTTGAGGAACCAAATGACTTCTTTCTCCAGATCTAGTGTGGAAAGTGACATGCCTTCTTTTGACCCTTCATCATGGTCCACCTAGAATAGGTTGGGCCAGGTAATTCTTTGTAGTGGGGGACTGTCATGTGCATTATAGGATGTTTTAAAGCATCCCTGGCTTCTGCTCATTCCATGCTGGTAGCAACCCCACTTCCCCATCAGGCATGACAATCAAAAATGTCTCTGGACATTGCCAAATGTCCCCTGGGGAGCAAATTTGCTCCTGGTTGAGAACCACTGATCTAGAAGCTGTGAAGTGATAATTCCTAGTACCTTGGATGATCCAGTCTGGAGTCCACGACTTAAAGGTGACTGGGGTCTTTTTTTTTCCCTCCTTCTCAGATGTAGGGAGGTAACCCTCTGGGTATTGAGGCCTATTATAGAATTGCATCCATTGATGCATAATTAGGATCACAGTGCTTTCCCATATTTTGCCTCATTTTCCAGTGGCCGGGTATGTGGGAGCAATACTTATTCACTTTCTGGGGCTTAAGAATGCTTTGAGGGGTGGGGGAGATTATAACAACAGTTTCTAGCCTTGGTCTGAGTGGACTGTCGCACAGAGACTCCAAGTGAGGAACTTGATAATAGACGTTTAGAAGAGATTTTGAAAAGCATTCCTGCTCCCCCCCCTAAAAAAAAACTACATGCTTTGAATTAGAAGCTGTGGAGCAACCTGCTCTTTTGATTGGTTGAATATGAAACCTGCCCATTTGCTTTCTCTGAGGTCCTCATAATCAACAGCTGGTCGAAGGGAACAGGTGGGATAGGGAACAAGGAGAAGTTGCATGGGCTCTAAGGAAGCTCAGTTTTCTTGTGTTGCCTGCTGTGAGTAAGAACTTATTTTCCTGGCCAGGCATGGTGGCTCATGCCTGTAGTCCCAGCTACTCAGGAGGCTGAGGTAGGAGGATTGCTTGAACCCAGGAGTTCTGTGCTGCATGAGCTATGATCATGCCATTGCACTCGAGCTTGGGTAAAAAAAAACCAAAAAAAAACCTTATTTTCTTTTAGCTCCTTCGTTCATACCCAGTGATAGCAGCAGGTGAAACGAGAGGGAGAGATAAGGAAAACCAGTCTATAGTTGAATAGTTATTTTCCCAGCTGTTTCCCATACTTTGGGTCGAGCATCTGGGCTCTCAAAACTATATATTGTTTGTATTTCCTTTCCTCGTATTAGAACCCATGGTATGGGGTTAAGTGATTCCAGGGTTTACCTTCTTTTCTCTTTCTCTTTCTTTCCTTTCTTTTTTGAGATAGGGTCTCACTCGGTTGCCTAGGATAGAGTACATCATCATAGCTCACTGCAGCCTCAAACTCCTGGCCTCAAGCAATCCTGCCTCAGCCTCCTGAGTAGCTGGGACTACAGGCACATGCCATCACATCCAGTTAATTTTTCTATTTTTTGTAGAGATGGCATCTTGCTATGTTGTTCAGGCGGATCTCCAACTCCTGGCCTCAAGTGATCCTCCTGTCTCAGTCTCCCAAAGTGCTAAGATTACAGGTGTGAGCCACTGTACCCAGCCTACTTCGCCGTTTTGTTTTGTTTTGTTTTGTTTTGTTTTTTCTTTTTCTTTTTTTTTTTTTTTTTGCCCTTCAAACATTCTCCTATCGCCTTTTCTTAAGGGGCTGAGTTTCTCTGTGCTTCCGTCTCAGGTTTACTGAGGAAGAGAGGACCAGGTCCTACTTGGCTGTCTTCAGCTTTCTGAGTCCCCATCTTCTGAAGTAGCCTATTATTTTATTCTCTTTCCTAATCTAGCCTCAGTTTCCTGGTGTATTAAAAGGACAGAACAACCTGTCTTATTGTTGAGTAGGGTGGTGTGGTGTGAGTAGTTCTGCACAGTGTCAAGGAGGCTATTGCTAGCCAGAACATATGCATGGTAACTGAATTACCTTTGTTCTTAATGGGATCTTCATTCTTGGACTTTGGTGAGTTTGTTTCTTAATTAGTATTGCTTGTGGTGATCTCTTGGAGATTAAGTTCAACAACAGGTTGCTCTTACTATATGCCAGACTCTGTTACTAGGTGCTAGGGATATAAAGATAAATATGACTTAGTCCTTCTCCATGAGTTGAGTAGGATCTAATGGGATAATAAATACACAAATAATTTGAGTACACTGTGATAAATGGTATAAAGGAAATATGCATAGTGTTCTATAACAGCAAAGAGTCCCGTTTAGAGGGCTAAAAGCAAAAAAAAAAAAAAAAAAAGAGCACAGAAGAGGACTACTTATCCCAGCATGGGGGTGTAGAGAATGCATTTTGAAGATGGCATCTGAGCTGACTCTTAAAGGATGAGTAGGAGTTAGCCATCTGAAAAAGGGTGGTGGTGGGGGTGTGTGGAATAGAGAAGGGAGAGGGGCATTCAGGCAAAGGGAACAGCCTAAAGAACAGTACAGAGAAATGAATTGCATGATGTACATGAACTGTAAACAAACTGATAATGTTAGAGAATAAAAAGTGGGACATGGTGGGAGATGAGGCTGGAAAGGTGGTAGGCCTGATCTTAGAAGGGTTGATGTGCTCTATAAGGAATTTTGAGTGCTCTTATAGATAAGGAGGGGGCTATCGATGGATCTTAAGCAGGAAAGTGATATGGTCAGTTGTGCATTTTATTTTATTTTATTTTATAATGAGGCAGGGTTTTACTGTTGCTCAGGCTGGTCTCGAACTCCTGAGCTCAGGCGATCCTCCTGTCTCAGCCTCCCAGAGTGCTAGGATTACAGGCGTTGAGCCACTGTGCCTGGCTTGTGCATTTTAGATAGCTAACTCAACTAGATGTGGGGGATGGATTTAGGTGGGTTAAGATTGGTGATGGGGAGAACCCTTAAAGAGGCAGTTGCAGTAGTCCATGTGAGAGATTATAGGGATCTGAACTGGGGCAGTGGCAGTGGAGCTAGAAAAGGTGGGGCAGATTTAAGAAATATTTAGAAGTATCATCAACAAGAATTTAGAATTGAGTGATTGGAGGTTGTGGTCAGAGGGAGGAACAGTACTGGATGGTACTGTCTGGTGGGGCAGTAAGTATGAGTGACTAGAAAGGAGTGAAAGTTGTTGGACTTGAGGATTGGCTGGGTTATTGTTGTTAACCAGGATGATGGAGGAATTTTGTGAATCAAATGCCAAACTATATCATGAATGTAGGGCAGTCATTTGGCATTGACAGGGGATTGGCAAATGGCATCCATGAGGAAAGGTTAGAAGTTGGTATTTCCAAATAGTGTGAAGATCAAGGGAATACAAAGAAGCATAGAAGAATTACAAGAATGCTCATTGTAGGAACTTCATAAATATTTGTTAATTTAAATCTGCACATTTTGGTGAATATTATTGATTAACCTTCTGAGCAGTTATGCATCTGGACTTGGTAAGATTGTAGGAAAACTGGGGATGGGTTTGAAGAGAGATGACTCTGGGCTGCAGAGGTCAAGGATGCTTATGTCTTTGAAATTTCTTTCATGACCATTTATATAAGGGTTACAAAGTGATTTCACATGTATTTCTCATTGGATTCTTTTTTTTTTTTTCTTTTTTTTTTTTGTTTTTTATTTTTCTATTACATCCTTTAAAAGCTCTGTATCTCATTGGATTCTTAACAACTCTTGAAGAATAGGTTCTTTTATCCCCATTTTATAGATGAGGGTACTGAGACTTTAAGTGACTTGCTTAAGGTCACACAGCTATACAGCTTGTTAATGATACAGTCAGAATTTAAACTAGTTCTAACTCTAAAGATTTTCAGTTTCCTTATTGTCGGTCCCTAAGTTCATGTGGTGCAGCTTCCATATGAGAGTTAAGAGTGAATTCTTGGCTGGTCTAAGTGCAGTGGTGTTTACAACTAATTGATCACAACCAGTTATGGATTTCTTTGTTCTTTCTCCACTCCCACTGTTTCACTTGACTAGCCTTAAAAAAAAAAAAAGTGAATCCTCTACTTCTTCCCAATTTTGTCCATATTTAAGAGGTGAACTGGTTAGGGGGTAAAGGGAGCAAGCAGTTTTCAAGGGACCAAAAGCAGTATTTTGGAAAGAAGAAGAACAATCACAGGATAATATGTAAAAGCAACCTTTGCCAAATAGGTAGCACTAAAATTATATACAAGATTCTCATTTAGAGGAAGTGACTGTATTTCTCCCTTAGGGTCTAGACTTAGGGCAGCATCTGTTAAGGATGGATAACTCTAGAGTTTACTTTTTAACAAATAACTTTAAAAAATTTAATAAACATGTATTAAACTATACTGTGCCAGGCATTGTGTTAGGCACTAGGAATATAGGAAGGAATGACTAGTTCCTGCCGTTGAGTGACTCACAGGTTCTTTCCCTCTCCTTACAGTACAGTGGGAATTGCAGCTGCTGAGCAGGGATTCTGGAAAGTATTGCGTACCTGAGCCCCCAGCATGGCGGGCCTAAAGCGGCGGGCAAGCCAAGTGTGGCCAGAAGAACACGGTGAGCAGGAGCATGGGCTGTACAGCCTGCACCGCATGTTTGACATCGTGGGCACCCATCTGACACACAGAGATGTGCGCGTGCTTTCCTTCCTCTTTGTTGATGTCATTGATGACCACGAGCGTGGACTCATCCGAAATGGACGTGACTTCTTACTGGCGTTGGAGCGCCAGGGCCGCTGTGATGAGAGTAACTTTCGCCAGGTGCTGCAGCTGCTGCGCATCATCACTCGCCATGACCTGCTGCCCTACGTCACCCTCAAAAGGAGACGGGCTGGTGAGGGTGTATTGGGGGCTGGGGACACTGGAATCTGGGAAGAGTCGTGGGGAGCCAGGGATGAACAGCATAGGGGTCCAAGGGGGAGAGGAGGCATTGACCCTGGCGAGTACCTAGGAGAATAAGTTATAAGGACCATTGGAGGTTTGGACTGGGAGAAGGGAGGGGTGTATCTTTTCCTGAATGGCTTATTCTCCCCCTACAGTGTGCCCTGATCTTGTAGACAAGTATCTGGAGGAGACATCAATTCGCTATGTGACCCCCAGAGCCCTCAGTGATCCAGAACCGAGGCCTCCCCAGCCCCCTAAAACAGGTGAGAAGATACTAACTCCCCTTAATTTCCATTATCAAGTAAGAGGACACAGATCCCATCACATTCCAGCTTTGCCAGATTAAATGAAAGGATGCTGTCTCCCCACATCTAGCACCATAAAAAAAAAAAAAATCAGGTGAGGTGTTAATGCTTCACCTAGGTCCCATATTTGCTCTCATGTTGTGTCTTTCCTTTCAGGTCACGTTATTGATGCTGCTTTCAGTGCTAAGTCTAAATGATTCCTTCTTCATTCCAAGAGAAGTGTTTGAATTTCTGCTTTTACCCTACTGTGTTTTCTTCCCTTTTACCTTCTTGTCAGTGCCTCCTCACTATCCTGTGGTGTGCTGCCCCACTTCGGGTCCTCAGATGTGTAGCAAGCGGCCAGCCCGAGGGAGAGCCACACTTGGGAGCCAGCGAAAACGCCGGAAGTCAGTGACCCCAGATCCCAAGGAAAAGCAGACATGCGGTGAGGAAGTTCAAGGGTTCCAGAGGTGGAGCAGACTTGAGGGAAAACATAAAGAACTGCTAGGATACTGGGCAGTTTGTTGTTCAGTACAAGGCTCACTTTGATTGCCATTGCAAAGTGAGGCTGAATGGTTTAGTCTCTGGCAGGTGAACTCCTCTTTATGTTTGTGGCAGGGTACATTTCAACTCTCTTTAGTTAATATGAGAGCAAAGGAATGCCATTATGACATCCATATTGTAGGATGAACCAAATCAAGATGGAGTATTAAAATGAACTTCTGTGCCTATTAATTAAGAAAATATCTCCTATAAGCAAGGTGCTGCTTGTGAGTTGGGAACAGTGTTGACATGGTTATGTCCCATTTAAGAGAACCCTCCTGCATTCAGGCAAGGATTTCAGAAAACATAGAAAGATCTAGCTAGTCCTAGGGAAGAGGTAGAGAAGTTGTCAGGTGATGTTCCCTACTTTCCTGTTCTGCTGTTCTTTTCAGCTTTTCAAACTTGGGTTGTAAACTCCATCCCCCTGTAACCTCTTTCTGTATCTTCTCTTTCCCACAGACATCAGACTGCGAGTTCGGGCTGAATACTGCCAGCATGAGACTGCTCTGCAGGGCAATGTCTTCTCTAACAAGCAGGACCCACTTGAGCGCCAGTTTGAGCGCTTTAACCAGGCCAACACCATCCTCAAGTCCCGGGACCTGGGCTCCATCATCTGTGACATCAAGTTCTCTGAGCTCACCTACCTCGACGCATTCTGGCGCGACTACATCAATGGCTCATTACTAGAGGCACTTAAAGGTGTCTTTATCACAGACTCCCTCAAGCAAGCTGTGGGCCATGAAGCCATCAAACTGCTGGTGAATGTGGATGAGGAGGACTATGAGCTGGGCCGACAGAAACTCCTGAGGAACTTGATGCTGCAAGCGTTGCCCTGACCTCTTTCCCTTCTCACTTCTCTGGGGACTGTTCCCACCACCCACCTCTGGAGCTTACATACTGTTCTGGGGTTTGTTCTCTACCCTTCCAACCAATCACACCCCCGCCTTTTTTTTTTTTTTTAAAGAAAAGACAAAGGAAAGTGGAAGTGGTGTTCCCTACCCCTCCCTGCACCCATGTGCCTGGGCTTCCCCTTTGTTTCCTTTTTCCACTTGCCCCCTAATGTGTGTCTCTACAGCCACCTTACCACTGAGCCGTAAGACAAATGTATAGGGAGAAGCAAAGTCTATAGAACATAGTCTTTGTAAGGGATTGAAGTGAACACTGCTTTTGGGTGCATTGAGGGGTTATCAATACTTCTGGCTTTATGAGGGCTCTTAAATTTTGTCTAAAAAACCAAAGGGCTGTGAGTAAGGGAGCTATGTGGAAGGTGGGACTCTGAAGTGTATTTTGGAAATTAATCAACACCCTCTTCCAAATTATAGAATTTTTACAAAACAAAGAAGCTGTGGCCCTTTCCACTCTCTCCTGGCATCTGGTGCTGCTCCTCTCTGCCTTCTTTCCTCCATTCCATGGCTTGAAACCTCTGCCTGATTTGGCTCCTTCCTTTTTCCCATTTGTCAAACCCTTTTCAAGGGACTAGTAGATAAAAGGACTGGGTCAGCCTATTCCCCCCTCCCAACTGTGGTGTGTGTGCATACACACATACACAGAGTGGATGGAGAAGAGGTTGCTGATTAAAATACACTCCCCCTATAAAGGGGAAGGGGGAGTGTGACATATTCCTTCCCTGTTCAAGTGAAAATAAATAATGTACCCTGCAGCCCTTTCCCCCTTTGCTTTCTTCTGGCTTGGGCAAAGGGCATAATCATAGGTGAAAGTGAAGTAAGTCAGTATCAACTCCTTTTCCTTCTCCCTCCTCTTACCCCAATTCCCACTCCCATGCTTGGGAGAATGGGGCTGGAACATGCACTGAGTGTGGCACTTTTATTTAGGTAGGGAGGCATGTTGAATGAGCCAGGAGGCCTAGAAGTGGAACCTAGTCCAGCTCGTACAATACCACCTCCCCTTCCAGCTCCCAAAGATGTCCAGGCACAGACTTTATGATTATTATATTTTTTTCAATGCCAGTGCTGCTCAGCCCTCAGCATAACTTCAGTTTTCACGAAATAAACAATGACTATATAAAATTCCACCTTTCTGAAACTGAAATCTGAGCTCAGGTGAAAGTTTCTTCTTTCCCAGTAAGCTGAGCCTGTGTTCCATCAAAAGAGTCAAGGTTCTCCAAGTGAGGGGAGCTGTGCCTGGGTCCTGCCTACAAGTCACAGCAGCACCAGCTCACAATGGGTGTCTCAACTCACAGAAGTCAAAGTCTTAAGACAGCAGATGACCCAGATTGCCATAGAGGTCAGGTCTGCGGTGCTGGAATACAGGCAGGTGTTGGCGCAACTGTCGCAGATAGCTGAGGTCGATCCGGGCAAGGCAGAGACCTGGCCCCTCAGAGCAGCGGGCCACCACTGTTCCCCAGGGGTCTACCACCATGCTGTGGCCATAACTTGCTCTCTTCTCATGGTGCCGTCCACACTGTGCTGCTGCCACTACATAACACTGGGTTTCAATGGCACGGGCCCGCAACAACACCTGGAGATGAGATGTGTGTGGCAGCCAGTGGGGAAGTGACAGGAGATGGACATTTCAGGCCAGTCTACCCACTGTGACCATTCTAATAATTGCCTAGGAATGATTTACTGTGCTAACTATTCTGTATCACATGAGAGACAACTATCTGGGGAATGAATTTTCCCAGCAGGTGGGAAGGAGAAGAAAATCTTTTAACTGGTAGGACCAAGGGAGGAGAATGAGGTGAAGAGGCCCTTACATTTTGAAGAGGTATCTTCTTACCTCCCAGTGGGCTGGGCCTGTAACAGATCCAAAAGCTGAAGGGTAGGTAAGTATTTCTGCTCCAGCTTGAGCCAATGCCAGAGAGAGTTCAGGGAACCGCATGTCATAGCAGACAGCTAGACCAATCTAGAAAGAGAAACAGCCTACTTAGCCTCCCTGTCCTGTTTGTCACACCATCTAGTCACACCCCCATTATCCCACTCCTTAGGGCTTTCTATACTACCACTTCAAAGTATTCCTATTTCCTTCCCTCGTATTTCTCTCCCACCCTCATCCTCTCACAACTCCCACCTTGCCTGCTGGTGTGTCCACAGGTGACTCGAGACTGGGCCCAGGCATGGTAGAGTTGCTTTCACGCATAGGCCCCTGCCCTGGAATCTCTACATCACACAGATGTGTCTTCCTGTAAGTGGCCACTACTGATCCTAGAGTAAGAGGGAGAAGAAATACTCAGTGCTGGTGCTCTAGAATCCCAGCTTAGTTCCTCTCCTCCCAAGGAGGAGACAGTTTATAAGCTAGAAACAGAAGTACAAACTCCCCTAAAACCTTGGGCCAAGGAAATAGAGTTGAAAAACAAAATTCTAGAGAATCTAAGTTTAGGTAGAAGAACCTGGGAAGAGGCAGGCTACAGGGTTATGAAGTCTCACCCTTGCTGTTCAGAAGCACATGACAATTGTAGATTTTCTGAGTCTGCTCCCAGTCTTGGCCACGCTCATGGAAACCACCCAAGGACAGCCAGAGTCCACATTCCCTGGGGGGAGGGGACACTGACAACTCTTTTCAAGGCTCTACCCTCATATCTGACAACCCAGGGGCACTGCCCAACAAAGATTCTACCTCTCCCTCCCTCTTTCCCTGATACCTGGCAAGCTGGGTATATTCTCCCAAAAGGTTCCCACCCAGTGGCTCAGACAGGCGCAGCGTCTCCGCAGGGTCCCGCGCAATGAAGTCAAATGCCTCAGGCAGGAAAGCCAGGCAAGCACCCAGTCTGGCAGCTTCTCGAACCAGCTCAGCACAAGTTTTAAAGTTCTGTTGCTTGTCTGGTGACGATGTTACCTGGCACACAGCCACCAGGGGCAGTTCCCAGGAGGAAGAGGAGCTAGCCATGGCTCTGGGCCTGTGAATGGCACAGGCAGGATTCTCAGATTTCCTAGCATGGGGAAACCCAAGTTTAAAGATCAGGGGCTCAAACGGGTAGGCAGGAAGGTGGAACTTCCTTTTGATTCTGCTCTTACAGGGCACACTGACCCAGGGCTAATTAATCAAATGTTCTGCAGATGGTTGACATCCATGTGTCTCCTGCTATCCATTTAACAAACATTTATTGAGCATCTACTATGTGCCATGCACTGAGGACACAACGAAACATGTTACCTGGGCTGAGCACAATGTACTGACAGTCGAAGTATCCGGAGTCCGGGACACAGAAGAAGGGACAGGAGTTGGTGAGGAGGCCTGGTGATGAAGCCCAGCCTGAGGAAGGTGAGAAATCAGGACACGAACTCCTTCCCTCAAGCAATAACTAGGATTCTCTGACTTCTCCCTACATACTGTGAGGCTGAATCTGGGCTCTGCCAGTAAAAACCCCTAAGTCTTCAAAAACGCTCTTTATTATAATTATGGGCTACAGGAAGAGATCATAAAGTGGGAAGATGGAGGAAGGGGGTCTGCGTGGCGCCTGAATACCTCAACTTCCAGCGATCTCACATTAAACTGAAGCCCTTTTCCTCTGCCAAACGTCTCCGCAGTTCAAAAGTCATCTCCCGGAAACTTCCTTGTTTTTCCCAAGCCTCTCTTCTTAACTATGCACTTGCACAGCTTTACTGACTCAAAGCAAATTTCCCATCTTACACCAGAACCTCTGAGGGAAAGTTCACCCTCCCTCGTCTCCCACCACCCCAACCGGGGTGAGCAAGTAGCACAGGAATCCAGATCCCAACCCGCGCTCCCACCCTCCAGTTAGCCCGTCCTTCCCAGCCTCTCCCAGGGGCAGCATTTCTGTTGCACAAGTTAAAGCACTTAAAGCACCGCAGGTGAAATTCACCGCGGCCGACGGAATAGGGAGTAGGTCCTACATGAAGATACAGCCAACACCATTCGCAGCATCCGAACCGAAGAGCGGCCTGGAGCCAAGGCCGCCGGGGCGAGTGGGCGGTAACTCCCAGACAGGACGTGACGCAAGGCGGGGCTGAGCTGCGCAGGCCGGAAGCCCCGCAGGCGGCAAAGATGGCGGAGAACAGCGGTCGCGCCGGCAAGAGCAGCGGGAGCGGTGCGGGGAAGGGGGCGGTGTCGGCAGAGCAGGTGAGAAGCCGAGAGCGCGAAGGAGGGCACCTGGCTCTGGGTCCGGAGTCCATGCGAGAAGTGGGAGCCCGTGGCTTATGCAGGCCTTTAGGCCAGTCCCACATTTGCGTGGCTGCCTAGAGAGGAGAGGGTCCGTGGAGAAGCTAGCCCAGCCCCCAGGTGGAGAGTAGGTGGTTGGGTAGGTGAGAGCCACGCCTCCCTGGGGTATTGAGTGAGCCTGGCGAAAGGGAAAGAGCCCTGAGATTCAGGGTGTGGGAGGATGGGAGATGGTGGCCTGAGGGGAGATGGTGGTCGCTTTCCCCGTCTCGCCTCAACACCTCCCAAACAGGATATGGCTGCGCAACGCAGCTCGAAATGAATCCCAGAGGATTAGTCAATGGGGTGGTCGTGTAGTCTGTTACCTGACCCTGAACCCACGTTGACAGTCGCCGTCACGCTGCAGAGCCACGTGACTCACATACTCAAACAGTCTAGTTGTATACTGTTTTGACTTGGGAGTTCATTATTAGGTTGAATTTTTTTAGAGACCAGAAACCCTTTTCTAATCCGAGTTTGTGTTTTCCTCAGTGGCTAGCATTGGGACACGTCTGATAAATTAATCAGGAATTCCTTTGTGGTTTGGGAACCGTGGTTTGCTAATAGTGGGGCTAGTGTCTAATCGGAGTGGGAACAAATCTACACAGTAGAATTGAAAGCAGTTAAACAACAGCTATTTTAATTATAGCTTCATTTATCAGTTATTTGTTGAACAATAAATGCAGGCAAAGGTATCTGCATAAAGATTTTTAATACCATCCTCTGCCGTCAAAGAGCATAGTCTGGTGGGGTAAAAAAGATATGCAAAATGCTAATAAGAGGCAGAATATGTGTCCTAAGAGAGGTATAAAGTGCCATAGGATAGAGATAATTTCTGACGTGGGGGAAAAGGCGGGAAGAAGGGACCTAATACTTTCTGATGGTCTACCATGTGCTAGGCATTCTGCTGGGTATAGGGAAACAGGTACAATAGTTCCCCCCTTATCCGTGGGTGATACATGCCAAGACGCCCAGTGGGTGCCTGAAACCACTGGATAGAACTGAACGCTAAATGTACTATGTCTTTTCCTATGCATACATATATACATACAAACTTATGACAAAGTTTAACCTATAAATTAGGCACAGTTAAGAGATTAACAATAACTAATTATAAAACAGGTGAATTATAACAATATACTGTAATAAAAGTTATGTAAATGTGGTTTCTCTCTCTCTCAAAATATCTTACTGTACTCACCTTTCTTGTGATGATGTGAGATGCTAAAATGATGAGATGTCAAAGGTTGGAAGTCAGGAGCAGATAATGTCAGTGACTAATGGCGGTTGGCAGTGTATACAGCATGGATACGATGGACAAAGGGATGATTCATGTTCTTGGCAGCATGGAGTGGGATGGAGTGAGATTTCATCACGATACTCAGAATGGTGTGCAATTAAAACTTACGCATTCTTTATTTTGAAATTTTCCATTTAATATTTTCAGACCACAGGTAACTGAAACTTGGAAAGTAAAACCAAGGATAAGGGGGAACTACTGTAGATGGAATAGACTTTGTCTTCAGGTTGCTCATAGACTCATTTGAGAAAAGACAAACCCAACAGTAAAGACTTATGTGTTGCACAGTCCCTTCTTGATGACAGCTAGAGGAAAGATCCCTAACTAATCAAGAGTTATAGGATTTGGGGGATAGGTGGAAAAGGGAAGCTGTGTTATAGAAGGAAGGCTAAGAGCATTTTTATACACTGAAGTCAGGCAAACCTGGGTTTGAATTCCATTCCTGCTATTTACTATTTATATATGAACTCCTATGAGTTACTTCTCAGCCTTCTCCATCTGTAAAAATATAATAGTACCTATCTCTTCACTGTATTTAGCGTATTAGGCAGGACAGTGCATGCAAAGCATTTTGCACATGTGTTTAGTAAATGCTAGTTAGCTTTTGTTTTCTAGAGGAGAAAATTCTTCAGTTCAATTCTAAAGGATAAGAGAAGTTAGTCAAGGGAAGAAGGAAGTAGAAGATTTTCTAGGTAGAGAGAATAATGTGTTCCAAAGCACTAAGGGATGAGATTGCCTGGCATGTTTGGGATGTGGGTAGACTTAAAGTTTGAGATAGATTGCAAGGCTTGAATATGGAGAAAAAGGGATAAAAAAAGGAATATGATGTCTTGGGTTTCTTTCTTTGGTAGGTAATGGTGCCGTAGGGAATGTAGGAAGACCGACAAGTTGAGCAGGAAAGATAAATTTATTTTAGGATTTTGAATTTGGATTTCTTGTGGGACATCCAGTTAGACATTTAGCAGGCAGTTTGATTTATAAATCTTGACATACAGAAAGAATTCTGAGATATGGATTAGAGAATTGAGTTTATGGATGGTAGAAAAAGCCATGATTGTGGATGAAAGTCATCACTTTTTGTAGTTTGTACAGAAAGTGAAAAAAGTGGAACAAGGGTGGTAGAGGAGAAAGAGAAGCCCTCAAAGGAGACTGAGGAGGTGTGGTAATTGAATTCTGAGGCTGTTCCTTGATTAACACTCTCTATCTGCCCTTTGTTTGTATTCTCAGAATACTGGGTAAAAAATATAAGATTTATCATTGCTGCAAATTTGAGTCACATAAGTCCTTTACAAACAAGATGGAAACCAATAACACGTGGCAGGCACTTTATTTGTTTTATCTTCTGTTATTTAATTACTGCCATTTGAAGTAGGTGTATTATAGATGAGGACATTTGAATATCAGAGGCTTTAGTTAACCTGCCCAAAGTCAGTAACTAGAAGATCCAGGGCTTTTAATTGAGGGACTTGAGAATCAGACCCATTTTTTTCCACTTATACCATGATTATATTAGACATATTTAAGCTGAGCCCTGAAGGATTGGATGGATTTAAATAGGTGGCAATGGGAATAGAAAATAGGGAATAGGTCTACTGCCATACCACCCTGAACGCGCCCAATCTCATCTGATCTCGGAAGCTAAGCAGGGTTGGGCCTGGTTAGTACTTGGGAGAAAATATGGAATAGAATAAGAATAAGAAGAGGAGAATTGGGGAGCATGGATTCACATGAAGTGCGGCTGGTTAGTTTACCTAAATCATGAGGTTAAGTTAGAAAGATGTGGTCCCTAAAGCAAGAAAGTTGAGTAAGGCCATAGGGGTCTTTGAGTGGATGGCAAGGAATTTGGGACTTTTTAACATAAGCAGTGAGGGAATCATAGAAGGATATATGTTATATTAATTTTTTTCCTATTATATAAAATAATACATGTTTATTGTAGGAAATGTAGAAAACAGGAAAAAGTTCAAACCAGGAAATAAATTACCCATAATTCTACTATCTTACCATTTTGTTGTAGTATATTCTTTGAGAGGGTTTTTTTCCCCACCTTCTTTATCTTTTTGTGTATATACGTGTGGACAGAAAGGGAGGGCATGTGTTTTACATTTACACATTTTATTTTACAAAATTAGGATTATACAGTATATACTGTTTTGTAATCTGCTCTTGAAGCCTAATAATACATCATGAACACTTTTCTGTGTCATCCAAGTGTTAGGAAGATTAAATTAGCAATAGTGTGTAGGGTGGATTTGGAGAGTCCAAAAATAGGGAGATCATTTAGAAGACTATTGTAGTAGTTTAGACGAGAGGGTAATGAAGGCCTGAAGAGAAATTGGCTGAGGTAAGTACACAAAGTTTGGCAGTTGATGGGATTACAGTGTGTTCAAAGATGAAACCAGGGTTTCCTACCTGGAGGGCTAGAGTGATGTCATTAGCAGAAATAGGGGAAACAAGAAGATTAGTTCAGCTTTGAATGATCTGAGTTTAAGGTATCCATGGGACATTTAGGCAGAGATGATCTGGAATAATAGCAGTTACTATTTATTGACAACTTGTAGAGTAAAGGCAATTGTTGAAACTATAGAAGTTGCTAAGAATGACAATTGAAACAGTATACGTAGGGCCGGCCATGGCACACACCTGTAATCCTAGCATTTTAGGAGGCTAAAGCAGGAGGATTGATCGAGGCCAGCCTGGGCAACATAGTGAGACCTCCATCCCTACCCCCACCACCAAAAAGAATTTTTAAAAAATTAGCCAGGCATGGTCATTCACATCTGTGGTCCTAGCTACTTGGAAGGCAGGAGGATCCCTTGAGCCCAGTAGTTTGAGATTAAAGTGAGCTATGATTGCACCACTGAACTCTAGCTTGGGTGACAGAGGGAGGCCATCTCAAACAACAACAAAAAAAAAAGTATAAGGAATAAAGGGAGAAGTACTGTTTCCATTGTAGGAGTGAGAGAGGAAGAACTTTCAAAAAGGAGAAAGAAGAGGGTTGAAATAGGAAAGAGAACCAGAGGGTCCTAGAAACCAAAGGGGAGTAGAGGACCTACACTGTATCAGGCCCTTAAAATATTATCGTAGTTGGCCGGGCTGGGTGGCACACGCCTATAATCTTAGCACTCTGGGAGGCCGAGGCGGGAAGATTACTTGAGGTCAGCAGTTCAAGACCAGCCTGAGCAAGAGAGAGACCCTGTCTCTGCTAAAAATAGAAAAAATTACTGGGGCACAGTGGTGGATGACTGCAGTCCCATCTACTTGGGACACTGAGGCAAGAGGATTGCTTGAGCCCAGGAGTTTGAGGTTGCTGTGAGCTAGGTTGATGCCATGGCATTCTAGCCCAAGCAACAGAGTGTGAGACTCTGTCTCAAAAGGAAAAAATAAATAAAACATACTATCTCAGTTTAGTTCTCATTGTTACCTTATGGTAGTGGTTCTCAACCTGTGTGATTTCCCCTAGGAGACATTTAGCAGTGCTTGGAGAAATTTTTGGCTTTTAATGGGTAAAGCCCAGGGATGTTGCTAAACATCCTACAATGCATAAGATAGCCCCCACAACAATGAATTATCTGGCCAATGTTGAGAAACCCTGCCCTATGGTAAGTTAGCTCCATTTTATAAATGAATAAACAGGAGAAGTTAAGTAATTCAGCCACATAGCAAGTAAATGGCAAAACTGGGATTTGGACCCAGTTCAGACTCTAGTTTGGGCTTTTTCCACTATACCATGTTGCTGCTCAAAGGAAGAGAGTTTTAAGAAGCAGATTGAAAACTGAGAATAGGTGGTTGGAGTGTGCAATTAGGTAGAGGCCATTCAAGGTCTTTGAGAAGATAGTTTGACAACTAATAATAGTTTAATAACTGGTATAGATAGAAGGCAATTTAAAGTGAGTTGGGAGTCAATGGGAGGTGAGGAAGTGGAGGCAGTGAGTGTAGACTAGTCCTAAAAAATTTGATGAAGAGAAGGGATGAATACCATTATTTGATGAAGTAGTAAGGTCAAAAATGTTTTCTTTGATAGAGAGTTTAGTATGTTTGTCAAAAAAGGGGGCACTGAACTGAAAAGAAGGTAATTAGTAGAGCAATAACCCAGAAAATTCTTTTCCAGATGCATCCAATCATAATTCTTTACCTCTTCTATTGTTCCATTGAATCCAATAAGAGTAAATG
Source organism: Varecia variegata (assembly GCA_028533085.1). Taxonomy (NCBI): domain Eukaryota; kingdom Metazoa; phylum Chordata; class Mammalia; order Primates; family Lemuridae; genus Varecia; species Varecia variegata. The sequence continues at coordinate 33,633,902 of CM052444.1, forward strand.
TCGGCTGGGTGCAGTGGCTCACGCCTGTAATCCTAGCACTCTGGGAGGCCAAGGTGGGAGGATCACTTGAACTCAGTAATTCAAGACCAGCCTAAGCAAGAGTGAGATCCTGTCTTTACCAAAAATAGAAAAATTGGTGTGGCATGGTGGCATGTGCCTGTAGTCCCAGCTACTCAGGGGACTGAGGCAGGAGGATTGCTTGAACCCAGGAGTTTGAGGTTGCAGTGAGCTATGATGATGCCACTGCACTCTAACCAGGGCAACAGAACAAGACCCTGTCTCAAAAAGAAAAAAAAAATTAAGTAACTGACATGCATTTATGTGTGAGCACATAAAAGGGGTTAATATATGGGAGTGCAGGATGGCCAGGACTGCTTTCTAGAAGAATCTAAATTGAAACCTGAAGAAAGAATTAGAGGTAGTCAGAGAAAAATGGAATGAGAGGTTTGGGAAAGTATACTAGGTAAGGTGAAGATTCTGTGCAAATACCTAAAGGCAAATGATAAGGGAAACTACTGGTGGCTTAAGACAGTGAGAGTACTGAGTTAAGATGTGGAGGGAAGGATTGATTGGGAGAGGTAAGCAAGGCCCAGGTCTTTATAGGACTTTTTTCACTTGGATTTTATCCTGTGAACGTTGGGAACTGTTGAAAGTTTCAGGCCTGTGAATAATGTGGTTAGGTTTATATTTTAGGTCACTTGTGCCATAGTGTGGGGAATAGATTGAAGGGGGCAAATCTGGAGGCAGTGTAGAACTGAGGAGGCTACAATAGTACAGGTGTGGTAGAAGTGGATGGATTTGAGGTATTTAGCAGAAAGATGTGACTTAGAGATTAACTGGATGTGGGTAGTGAATCAAGGATGATTACAAGGTTTCTGGAATTAAGATCCCAACTCTAAAAAATTATTAAATTAACAAAAATAATAAAAGCCACACCTAGGGCTTTGGGGAAACAGGCACAATCATGACACTGCTGATAAGAATATAAATTCCTCTGGTCATCTTGGAGGGTTTTTTCTAGCAACATGTAATAGACGCTATAATAATGTTCATACCCTTTTGACTCATTAATGTCACTTCTGGGAATATGATTCAAGAAAGATGGCCATAAAACTTTTGTACTGCTTGTCCAAAAATATTTAACATCAGTGCTATTATGGAAAAATTGGAAACAACCTAAATGTTCCAACAACAGAGGACTAGTTAAGCAGTTTTTAAAAATATATCAGTAGGCTGGGCATGGTGGCATGTGACTGTAGTGCCAGCTACCTAAGAGACTGAGACAGTAGGATTGCTTGAGCCCAGGAGTTCAAATCCACCCTGGGCAACATGTAACAAGACCCTGTCTCTTAAAAAAAAAAAAAAAAAAATCAATAGGGCATACGTGCTATATAGCCCTTAAAAATTAGAAAACTATGTCCTATATAAAATGGTTTGTACATGCCAATCATGAGAATGTAGAGTTCTGTGGAGTTGTAAGAATTGAAGTTACTTTAGAAAAGGATATATATTAGTAGTTAGTATTTTAATTTAATTGATTCTTTTCCAGTAGGGGTGTTTGTAGAATGCTGATGCCAGACAAGGAGAATAGGGAATAAGGAAAAGAGAAGGAAAATTAGGTCTAGCCATAGGGAAGAAGACCATCCGAAAAGTTGTAGTTTAAAGGCTGGGCTTGTTGGCGCACGCCTGTACTCCTAGCACTCTGGGAGGCCGAGGCGGGAGGATCACTTGAGTTTAGGAATTCAAGACCAGCCTGAGCAAGAGCGAGACCCTGTCTCTACAAAAAATAGAAAAATTAGCCAGGCATGGTGACAATGCCTGTAGTCCCAGCTACTCAGGAAGCTGAGGCAGGAGGATCGCTTGAGCTCAGGAGTTGGAGGTTGCACTGAGCTGTGATGATGCCACTGTACTCTAGTTGGGGCAACAGCACAAGGGACTCTGTCTCAAAAAAAGAAAAAAAGAAACAGAAAAAAGAAAAGTTGTAGTTTAAGAGGAAGAATGTGGGAGTAATGTGGAAGTAGAGGACAGCCTCTCTGTTTTTATTACCTGGCAGACTCCAGAGATGGCAGGTTAATATTGGCTTATTTAGCATTTGTCTTACAGTTAGGTTGCAATTTGGTGTTAAGAGATTTCATTTCCTTTAAATACACTCATGGCTGAAATTTTCCTTAATAACTGTGGATAATTCACACATTTAAATAGATTTGAGTTTGGTATTTGATTAAGTTCGTAAAATGTAACAAGAGAAAATAGGTTGTTATTAGCAAGAATGTTGAAGAAAAGTTGAAATTTAAAAAAATCTCTTTGCCTTTAGTTGTGTTAAATTGGTGGTTGAAAGTAGATTCTTATTAATTATTAAGGAAAATAAGTTCAGGCCTCAGAAATTCTGGGCACTTAAGCTAATTTCATTGGTATATATTTAACAACATACAGGCTTGGTGGCTCATGCCTGTAACCCCAGCACTTTGGGCGCCCAATGTGGGAAGATCCCTTGAGCCTGGGAGTTTGAGACCAGCCTGAACAACATAGCAAGATCCCATCTTTACAAAAAAGTAGAAAAATTAACTAGATGTGGTGGTGGGCTTCTGTAGTCCCAGCTACTTGGGAGGCTGAAATAGGAGGATTGTTTGAGCCCAGGAGTTTGAGGTTGCAGTGAGCTATAATGATGCCATTGCACTCTAGCCAGGGCAACAGAGTGAGACCCTGTCTCAAAAAAAAAAAAAAAAAATCCAAAAGAATAGATCATTTGGGTACTAGAACATCTAGAATCGTGTAGTTTTCTTAGATGAAATTATTTTGATCTGAAACATTCACAGTGGAGAAAAAGCTAACTATAAATGGAATGATTTTGGTATAGCCAACAAAGATGAAAAACAGCCTGTAAATGAGTTAGATTTCCAAGGCATTTGTTGAAATGAATGGATGAAGTAGATTGAGATGAAGCAGTGATGGATGGGAGAAGGGAACAAACTGCTGGATTGACAAGTTATTGGTCAAATATTATTCCTTGGTTTATTGGCATTAGAAGGGATCTGTAGGGGTGGTGCAGTTCAGCCATTTGGATTATATTAGCTGAATATGAACCGTGCAGAGAAATAGCTAGAGATAAGGGGCCATAGTAAAGATGAAGTGGTTAATCATCAATACCAGGGCAAGGTTTCTGGCAGTGTGACTACAGTTCATGTAAATGGGAGTGAGAGATTTGGCAGTGGTTTAAATGGACTGGGTCCACTGCTTTCACATGACCAGGAGGGTCCAAGGGGGCACTTCTGGATTTGGAGAGAAGGCCATGATAGTAATTAACGTACTTTACTGTTTACAAAGCTGTTTCACATTTATTGGTTCACATGATACAGCAACCTTATGAAGTAGATACCATTATTATCTGCATTTTGCAGGTAAGAAAACTAAGGCTCAAAGAGGCTAACCCAGTCATTCTCAGTTCTGGCTTCATGTTAGAATTATGTGGGAGATCTTTTTAAAAATAGTGAGGCCTAGGCCTTATCCTCAGTGATTTGTGTAGTTGTTCTGAGGCTCTGCTGTTCAGGTTTTTAAAATGCTCCCCAGATGATCCTAACATTTCGTCATGGTTGAGAACTGTAGGGGTAACTGTTAAATGTCCCAGGCCATAGAGCCAGTAAGTAGCAGAGGCAGAACTTGAAACCTTGTCTTTTGTCTCTGAGCCTCATGTTTTTTTTTTTTTTTCCAAACACTGCCCCCCCTACCCATTTACTTGACTCATTACATCTCTAATCAGAGCCCCATACTGGAAGTGATGGTGGGGAAAGTATTAGTACCCAGTCTGGTTTTCACAGTTTTTATTCTCTGCTCAGTTTCTGGGCATCTAGGAGGTGGTAGTAATCACTTCTTTGGGCCTTCACATATGTTATTTCTTGTGCTGCTTTTGAACCCATTCTCCCCATGCCTGCCTCCCTGATTTCTCAGGCTTCAGTTAAGACATTATCAGTTAGGGTTTATAGGCTATAGAAACTGACTCTGGCCAACTTACGATTTTTTAAAAAGGAGTATTTTTGAAGAACAGTGGGTAGTTCATAGAATTTAACACAATGAAAAGAAAGGCCAAATAACTAGACTGAACAAAGGTAAATAACTAGGGCAGCTTTGGGGAACCCAGGAATAGGAATGGAGGAGAGTTATCTGTACAGAACCACTAGGTGTCTTAGCTCCAACTGCCTTCTCTCTATCTGTTTGTCTCTATCCCAAATTAAATCCCTATAGAGAGACTTTGGCATAGAATAGGTCAGTTGCCCTGGGTAAGGGGTCCTGTGATCAGTGGCCCCACAAGAACCCTACCAAGTTAAGGAGGAGCAGTTCCCCAATGGATGGCATACTAGCAGACCCAAACAAGAGTCACCTGTTACAAAGCTCTTCCTTGACAGCCCTCTTTACCCTGCAAGTCTAGGCTCCTCTGTAGATACTCCAGTAGCTCTCCACCCCTGTCCCTATGTTATAAATGCCTATTTCCCACCAAACTATAAACTACAAGAAGCCAGAGGCCAAATCTATTCTGTTATATCCCCCAGATCTTAGCATATATCTTGCATATAGTAGGCTCTCAGTGTTTGGTGAATGAAATTCCAGACAGATTTAAATTAGAAATAGCAAACTTGTGTTGTCTTTTTCCAAGGTAGGTATCCACTATTGCCCCTTTGTAAAGCCTGCACCCTATGTGCCATCTTGACCCTTTACCATTTCCACTGTCCCCTCTCTCCTTCTTAGGTAATTGCCGGCTTCAACCGCCTCAGGCAGGAACAGCGGGGCCTGGCATCCAAAGCAGCTGAGCTGGAGATGGAGTTGAATGAGCACAGGTGAGAAAGTCAGGGAGACGCAAACAACAGGACAGTTGCATGTGCCATTTTGTAAGAGAGGGTTGCAGTAGAGTGGGATTGAATTCTCAGGTCCAGCCTTGTTCTACCCCAGCCTAGTGATCGATACACTGAAGGAGGTAGATGAAACTCGGAAGTGCTACCGCATGGTCGGAGGAGTGCTGGTGGAACGGACTGTCAAAGAGGTGCTGCCTGCTTTGGAGAACAATAAGGAGCAGGTGAGCAAGAATCCCTGAGTATAAACTTTAGGCAACAAAGGGGTAAGGCAAACGGGGAGGCCATAGATTTAGGGAATATGGTGGAGGAAAATCTGGGTAGAAACTCGTGTTGAAGACAGCATACATAGCCTGTGCGTTTTTTTTTGTTTTGTTTTTTTGAGACAGAGTCTCGCTCTGTTGCTCAGGCTAGAGTGCCGTGGCGTTAGCCTAGCTCACAGCAACCTCAAACTTCTGGGCTCAAGGAATCCTTCTGCCTCAGCCTCCCGAGTAGCTAGGACTACAGGCATGCGCCACGATGCCTGGCTAATTTTTTCTATATATTTTTAGTTGTCCGCCTAATTTCTTTCTATTTTTAGTAGAGACGGGGTCTCACTCTTGCTCAGGCTGGTCTTGAACTCCTGACCTCGAGCAGTCCTCCCGCCTCGGCCTCCCAGAGTGCTAGGATTACAGGTGTGAGCCACCGCACCCGGCCTAGCCTGTTTATGCTATGCTAAGTCTGGCTCCTTAGACAGGAGTTGCTGACTGTATGCCCTTTGCATGGACTCTGTGACCTGGCTAAATTGGGTCGGGGGTTAGAGCAGTGCTTCTCACAGTTTAGACCATGGATACCTGCATCAGAGTCACCTGAAGGACTAATGTAGCTTCCTGGACCCACTGGATCAGAACCTTTGGGAATGCCATGAAGTGACATTTTAAAAATCAGCAGACCAGGCAATTCTTACATACATTAAGGTTTATAGACCACTGTGTTTGAGAAAGGAATAATTTTAATGCCTGGGCACTAAAGGACTAGAGGACTATTAATACTTGGTTAACAGTAAAGTTAGAAGTACCATCTCTCCTTCACTTTCCCCAATCATAGTCCATTCCAGGTGGGAGAAGGCAGTCCTGAAATCTTTATATAATCTCTGTTGCTTGCCCTCTAGATACAGAAGATCATTGAGACATTGACACAGCAGCTTCAGGCAAAGGGAAAAGAACTAAATGAATTCCGGGAAAAGCACAACATTCGTCTCATGGGGGAAGATGAGAAGCCAGCAGCCAAGGAAAACTCAGAAGGGGCTGGGGCTAAGGCCAGCTCAGCTGGAGTGTTGGTCTCCTAGAGACCAAGGCCTTTGCATTTTTTTCTACCCTGACTCCCACTTCTTCTAATTTCTCTTTATTGTTATTATTATTTTCTCTGCTATTGTAATATTTTTTTGTTAATTAAATGTTTTGGTCAGAATGCTTAGCTGTATCCTGAAGCTTTCTCCCAATTAGGGGTGGAAATTGTATGGGGCAGGAGATAGCATATGATTTGTGGTTTTTGTTTCCATCAGGTTAATGCTCACAATATCAGAGTAGGACCCATATTTTATCCCTTCCCTTGCAAATAAAGACGTCTACTTATTTACTGCCCTCCCCGCCCCAAAAAAGATTCAGAAACAAATGTTGACTCTAAGATTGAAATTTAATAAGCATTTGAAGTAAAGTAGATAGCTCTGGTGATAATGCTTTATGGGTTTGCAAGAAAACAGAGGCTTGGTGGGTGTGACTTGGCACTATTCTTTAGACAAAGAGGTCTAGGATGCATACCTGTGGACTAGCTGTCCTGCCATCCTCACCAAAACCCCCAACCAGGTAAAGCTGATCGTTCCAAAGGCAGGTACGATGGCCCACACGTTTCAGCCCATGGTCTGCGCAGGGAAAGTGGAACCACAGAGGAGGAGACTTGCCTGTTGGGTAGGGGCAGAGGGTGGTTATTGAGGCAGAAGCACTTTGTCACCCACGGAATTCTTAACCAAAGTCTTGCCTATTATTTTTCTCTTCACTTGATCTGTGGGGTTCTTCAAATGTTTGATATTCTGTGTACTTTAACTTTTGTCAACTAATTCTTCTTCCCTACTCCATCCTCTGTAGTCTGTAGGTTCTCCTGTCTTCCCACCTTTTCCCCCTTCAACCATTAGTCTGGCTCTCACGGGTATCATAGATGTAGAGGTCATTGCAGATGGTGTCTCTAGCTCTGGTTAGAGTTTCTCCACCAAACAGCACAGCAAAGGGCCCCACCACAGAACACGAGTGATGCCGTAGTCCATGGGGCCCCTTCAGGGACCCCTGCCCACTGCTCACAAGCCTTGCAAGCTGTTCCATCAAATGAGGGCTAACAGGTGGTTCGTCCTTGGGGGAGAAAGAAGGGACTGTCTGAAGGGATTTGGGCATCACAATTTTAGCCCCCTTCTACCCTAAGCAAGATATGAGGAGATAATACCTTAATCTTCCCATGACTCCAACGCCCAGCTACTTCTGGTTCACCTGAGTTGCAACCCCCAAAGAGCAATAGCTGATGACCTGGGTGGGGCCCAGGAGTTTGGAGCAGGGCAGCACAGTGACCTGAGCGTGATGCTGTGTGGCAACCTTCTTCCTTGTAGCTGTGGATATGCAGAAATTCAGGCCTGAGTGGGGTTTTCTGGAAAATTTAAGTGCCACTGCCCTTGCCAAGGATAGAAAAGAGGCATGGGGCAGTGCTGTAGGTCTGATGAGAGGGAGGGTAATGCTGTAGAGCAGCATTCCCCACCTTTTTTGGCACCAGGGACCATTTCATGGAAGACAATTTTCCCATGGGTTCAGGCAGTGATGTGAGCAATGGGGAGCGGCTGTAAATACAAATGAAGCTTCCCTTGCTTGCCCAAGGCTAACCTCCTGCTGTGTGCCCCCTCCCTCAGTTCCTGAGTTTCCTGGAAGACAATTTTTCCACGAAAAGGCGCGGGGCGCAGCGGCAGAGCTCTGCGGCCTGGTCCCTAACAGGCCACTGACGCGTACCGGGTCTGCAGGCTGGGATTGGGGACTGCAGCCTGGGACTGGGGACTGCAGCTGTAGAGAGTTCGGGGGTCTTAGGGTAGGTTCCAATGGAATGAAGGTGCTAGGATGAGCTTGTGGATAAATTGCCTGAGAAATTTAGCTTTTGTTTTTCCCGAGTAGATGAAACGAGAGTGAAAGGTTTTGGGTAAGGGGTGCCATACCAATAGGTGCGAGCGCGGGGATCCAGCCTTAACGTGTAGATGCTTCCATATCTTCGCTGAGAGCGGATGCCTCCCTCTCGGCCAGCCACCCGCAGCTCTCCATCGGAGAGGCGGGTGCAGGTGTGACTACTGAGGCCGGCAGGGGGGCAATCGCCAGGGGTCGCTGTCCACGCCTCCCATACGCCACGCTCTGTGTCTAGCGCAGTCACCGTGGCCAGCCGGCGCGACCCGTTCCAGCCGCCCACCACGCAGAGCCAACGCCCGCCCACCGGTGCAGCGTCGTGGTGACTGCGCTGGGGGCTGCCCCCGGCTCCCAATCGCACGGCTTGTCCCCCAGCCGGGTCGAAGACCACTGTATCACCGCTGGGCTCTCTCGCTCCTCCTGCTAGGAGACCTCCCACCAGATAGAACCGTCCCCGCAGTTCAGTGCATGAATGGAAGGCCCGAGCCAAAAGCGGATCCCGCGCCACCGGCCGCCAGGCCCAGCCCGAGCTCCCCGCCCGATCCGGGGGCACAGCCACCGCCATGGGCCCGAGGGAGGGAAAGGGCAGCAGGGTCTGCGGCTTGGAGCGCGCACCTACATGGGAGTGACAGGCACCTCGCTTTCCGTGGGCTTCCCCGGAATGCCCCCCTACCAGACATCAGTCCCGGTTCCCACCTCAAGCCTCTGCCTTCTCTCCGTTGTCGCCCAGCAACCACTGCACCGGCTGCAGTGCGACCGCTGCAAACTGAAGGTCGCAAAGCACCGGTTACCGTGGAGACAAGAGCTACCGGGGACCGTACAGTGGTGTCACCAAGGCGACAGGAGCTGTGTCAGGTCAATAAAAATCGTGCGGGATTGTTAACCTCAGAAAGTCGGGGAACAGCCAATTCCTCGGAAGAACCCCTGTTATCTGCGAACTGACTTGCAGTTATGACATTTGAGGTTCAGATGTTGCTTCACAGCGGTTGGGAGGGACCGTGTCCTTTTGGCTTGGGGGTTTAACTGGGACTGATATCTCCTGGGATAAGCTAGGAAGGGGAAACAAAAGTCAGAGGGCGAGGAAGTGAAAATAGATTGAGCACTGGCCTGGGAGTCATGAGATTTGGATTTTAGTCCCAGCTATGCCACTGACTATCAAGCGGACTATTTCTCTCTAGGCCTCCTCAGCTTTCTTATTTATAAAATGAGCTGTTGATTTATCCCTTACTACATTCTGTGGTAAAGCCTTGAAGATTCTGATTGATTGGGTGGGAGAGTTCTTTCAGCTGTGGCCGCTAGAGGGCAGCAGAACCCAGTCTCGGGCACACTGTTAAGAGAGCGTGTGTGCGCGCGTCTGTGTGTACGCACGGGTGTGCATGCACACTTGGTTGGGGTAAGGGAAGGAAAATACCTTAGGCATACTTGAGCCTTGGACAATTTTCACTTCTGAGTCCTAGGAAGAGTAATTCTTTATTTCTTCTTGCCTCATTGGGCTCATACAACACAAGGAAACTGAAGCGCTGTGGCATCTGGAACTCAGGATTAAGGACCGGGAGTTTCTCCTGATGAGATCCGGGGCAGAAGCTGCCCAGCCTTGGAAGCTAGATGGGGGTTAAGTGGGTCAGGGGTGAGAAAAACAGACTCTTATCCCTCCCTGATCTCTTCCTTTTATTTAAGCCAGGTTCCTGATCTTTTTTTTGTTTTAATTTTTTTTAATTTTGAGACTTATTTTGCTCCCTTGTATTTTATTTTTTGCGCCGTAAAGTTGCATCATGTAGGAAGATGTTGAATGGGAGACTGTCAGTTAGTGCAGAAGAGGCCTAAGCCCCTCGCTGTCCTGCAGATTCCTGATCTTAACTCTGTCCCCCAGGACCCAGTGAAGAATGAAGAGGCTCAGATCCAAGCAGGCTAGTTTCACCTGCAGCAGGAGGAAATGCAGACACATTTCTACTCCCAGCACAGCTGGGGTGGGATGGAAACAGGATCTGTGTCCTTTGGGGCTGAGCTGAAAGTGGGAATGGTGACTGCTGCTTTTTGCCTTTGGTTTCTCACATCAACTTGCTCCCCATCATACTCAAGAAATTGAGGCCATAGAGAGTGGCCAGGGCTGCAGTGGGGGTGTGTGATAGCATAGCAGGGCTTTCCTGTCCTGATCCCAACTCTTGGTCCCCAGAGAAAACAGCAGGGGAGGGCATGAGCAGAAAGGTACAACTAGGGAGATTGGAAGGTTACCAGGACCCGTTCCCCACCTGTACCTTAAAGCTGATATTCAACAATAGCTTTGAAAGTCTCCGCCCTCCCAACTATAGCATTCCCTGAGTATGTCAAGCAGGATCCAAGATCATGATAAAAATCTCTAAAAAATGACAAACTTCTACCATCCTTGGCTGAAATCTGAAAGTTAGTCTTCTCCCTAAGGCTCATCGCTGGCTAACCTCCCAACAGCTGGATTCAGATCTGTCACACTCCTAGGATTAGGCAAGGGCCTGCCTGGGGGGTGGGGTGGTTTTGCTTATTGGCCTATATGTCCATTTTAGGCTCTTGCTTTTGCCAAAGTCTTTGCTGCTCTGTCAGACTTATTTTCTGCCTCTCCTGGATAGAAATGGGAACTCCCCACCCCAGGGGCCTTTTCAGCTCCTCTCTCCCAGGTTTGTTTTCTTTTTCCTCCCAGCTTTCACTATGATTCTGAGTCCTTAGCAGTAGGCATCTCACTTAGACATTTCACATACTCCTTGGCTGTACCCCCTCCAGTTCTGCACCTCCTCCGGTTCTGCCTAGTAGCTAGAAGCATCTACCCATTGCTGAGCCAACCCTGGACCCCAGGAGAGGAACTGCCCAGGACTCTTACCTCCTTTGGGTAGTTTGGACTAAGCCCATATTTTGGAGGAGGCAGAAAACCAGAGAGAGGGAGAGAGAGAAGAAAGAAAACTAGCCAATTTACATTTGCATGGCACATACTTTACACCCCAGGACAGCATGTGAAATGGTCTATAATGACCCAGTCAATGATACACAAACTGAAAGAGCATTAAGATAAAGTGAAGGGGCCAGGTGTGGTGACTCACGCCTATAATCCTAGCACTCTGGGAGGCTGAGGCAGGAGGATCGCTTGGGGTCAGGAGTTTGAGACCAGCCTGAGCAAGATTGAGACCCCCATCTCTACTAAAAAATAGAAAAAATTAGCTGGGCATGGTGGCACATGCCTGCAGTCCCAGCTACTCAGGAGGCTGAGGCAGGAGGATTGCTTGAGCCCAGGAGTTTGAGGTTGCTGTGAGCTAGGCTGCTGCCATGGCACTCTAGTCCAGGTGACGGAGCAAGACTCTGTCTCAAAAAAAAAAGATCTGGCTTCCTGCAATCTCGTGTCTTAGTCATTCCTCTGTCCTTTCGTTTGTGCATGTCCTTATTCTGGCTGAGCTGAGAGCAAAGAGCCAGAATTGGGGCCAGGATAGCATTGGGCCAGGAAGTCAAGTGGCCAGAATGAGCTGTGGGAGAAATATAGAAGGGTCAGAAGATAGTAGAGAAAGAACCAGAAGGATGGGACAGCCTGAGAGGCAAAGGCAGAGGGAATTGTGGGAGTCTTGAGCATGTGACTAAGACCCCATGGTGCAATTGTTGGATTTGTGTATGTACTGAACAATGCTTAGAACCGGATGACTTCAGGGTCAGAAAATGGGGTTAAGGGAGGGAGAAGATAGAGTAAGAGCTTTGTGAAGGTTTGAGACCAAGAGGCATGGATTTGGGTCTAGGACAGACATCTAAGACTGGGAAGCTGGGCCCTAGGGATCCTTGCTCGCTAGAGATCTTGGCTAACTGAGACAAACCAAAATTATAGGATCACATCAGGATTATGAGACTTTCAAGATGTTCTTCCCCCACCCCTGCTCCTGGACAGAGGTTGTCCCTGGATATCATTAGCAGGTGAAAGGAGGTCCAGAGAACAAGGAGCCCTGGCTGCCCTTCTCCCTACCTCTCACAATTTTCTCTCAGGCCTACATTCACTTTATCCTTTTTTTTTTTTGAGACAAGGTCTCACTCTGTTGCCTGGGATAGAATGTAGTGGCATCAGCCTAGCTCACTCCAACCTCAAACTGCTGGGTCCAAGCAATCCTCCTGCTTCAGCCTCCCAAGTAGCTGGAACTACGGGTATGCCACCACGCCTGACTAATTTTTCTATTTTTTGTAGAGATGGGGTTTTGGTCTTGCTCAGGTTGGTCTTGAACTCCTGACCTCAAGCGATGCTCCCACCTTGGCCTCCCAGAGTGCTAGGATTACAGGCGTGAGCCACTGTGCCTACTAGCCAGGAGGCCAGACCTTGAGAGTTTCTTTGATTGGATGTGAGCTAGGAGTTGGAGAAAAAGGTGGAATCATAAGCAGACTTGGAGTGGAGAGGAGTGGGAACCAGCCAAGTTAGAGAATGATGGAGAGATGGGATAAGGATGGGGAGGAACTTGTGTTGTTGAGGGACTAGGCAGTGGTGAATAGGAAAGTATCACTGAGTTATTGTTGAGTGGTGGGAATTGAGGGCAGAAGAAGGAAGTATCTGAGTGATCCTAGCAGTGAACAAGTAGGCATCCAGAAATTTCTTTGGTCTTTCTGTCTGTTTCAGATTTTGTCTCAGCCACTTTGTCTCTTTGAATTCCCCCCTTCAATAACTCTGTGTGTGTGTGTGTGTGTGTGTGTGTGTATTTTTCTCCCTCTCTTTCTCAATACAGATGGTCCCCGACTTATGATAGTTCACCTATTTGACTTTACAATGGTGGGAAAAGGATACGCATTCAGTAGAAACCGTACTTCAACTTTTGAATTTTAATCTTTTCCCCAGCTAGTGATAGGTATACTAAATGCATTTTTGACTTCTGATATTTTCAATTTATGATGGGTTTATTGGGACATAACTCCATCATAAGCCAAGAAGCATCTGTCTATCTTTTTGTCCCTAAGTTTTTGTCTGTCTCACTGTTCCTTGAAATCTGTCTCTTACTGTTTCCACTTTTGTGTTTCTCTCTCTGGGTTGCTGCCCCTTTTTTCCTGCTGAACAGAGCCAGCCATCTGACTTTCCTGCAGGGAGCTTTGGAACTTTCCAAAAGTGGCCAGACTTCTTTCCTTTGGCTGCATTCTAGAACTGTGGCACCAGTTTGGGGTCCCCAGGCAGTTATAAGATCTTGATTATCGATGAGGACTGGAATGAGTTTCAATATGTATGGCCTTTTCAGGGAGTGGGATTTCCCCCAGAAGACCTTAGTGGGGAAAGGGCCTGAACCCTTGGCAGAAAGCAGACTGGCAAGGGAGGTTAGACTCCAGTCTAACCAGCACACCTGGGGTCCTCACTAGAACCTACTCTCCCTTTCCTTATAGCTCATGGGCCAGTGTTTCTGACCTTGCTAATTATCACTGGCAAGGGACTTGCCCTGTTTCTTGACTCCTAGCCCTTCCTTTATGTCACTTCTGGACCTGAAGGAGAAGTTGAGGTTCAAGAAGGCTTCAAGGTGAGGCTGGGGGGCAGTTACTTGGGGTTCCTGCAAGGAAGGCATGAATTATATCTTGAGGGGTGTGGTGGCAGGTGTGCAGAGGGGAGCCAGGGGCATGCCTGCTTGGCTTCCACCCCCAGCTTCTACCACAGACTGGGACTTACCTCCTCCATCCTCAGCTCAAAGGCTCTCAACCTTGCTGACTCTGGGACTGAAAACTGGTGCAGGACAGGGTCCCAGTCTCCAGATGCCATGGGAGCAAGGCCAAGAACTAGTCTTGCTGCAGCAGGGCCTTGAGGGTGCCTTGGAACCGGGAGATCTGGCCCCTGCTTTCCAGGACCAGGCAGAGATGGAGCCTCGGGCACCTGGGACGAGGGCTCCTCATAGCTACACCACATCCTGGCCTCTAACCAAGACAACTACACCTGCCCGCTGAGCCCCGAGCACTGCCGATGGAAACAGGGTGGAGCTGCAGGTCTGGGTGACTTTTGGGTCCCAGTGGGAAGAGCAAAGAGGGCATTAAGGCTTACAAGATGGAGAGATGGATACGCCTGGAACATATAGAAGGAAGATTATGCTAACAAACTAAAAAAGAAAAATTTATCTTCAAATCACAGGAATCTCTAGTTCCTATTCCATCCCCCCCCCCC
>CM052444.1:33654052-33704277 GCA_028533085.1 Varecia variegata
ATTCCATAGGCTGTTCCCAGGGTAATGAGTAACTGAGAAACCTTTCTCTTTGGAAAGATGGGGCCCTATTCAGATAGGACAGTTTGATTCTCAGCCCCAGGAGCAGTAGCAAGGGAGCCTCAGGTGTCCAGCAGCACGTGGCAGTGATTGCCCCACCCCAGCCCCAGCTGAAGCTCTAAGGAGGAGAACAAGGCCTACCTGTGTAGATTAGTGAGGGTAGGGGCTGCTCCCACTCTGATATTGTCATGGAAGGGTCATTGGCCCAGCCGCCAGTCACAGGACACTGAGCTCCTACCCATCCCCCCACCTCCAGCCCCCTGTCTTAATTCCCATCTTCCAGACAACCCTTCTCACTTGCTTAGGCCAAGGGTGGCACCTGGTCGCTGGGGTCAGGGAACCCCGAAGTCACTTTCCTGTAGGATCTACCCACACCTAAAGAGTGGAGCCATGTGGTCTCAGGACTTGGAAGGGATCAAAGAAAGCACCACTCCACCTCCCTCATTTTACAGATGGGAAACTGAGAGAAACAGATAGGCAAGTGAGATCTGCAAGATTACTCAGTGTTAGAAGCATAACCAGGGTTAGTGTCTTGGTCTCCTGACTCCTAGTTCATTACAGAATAGTACATTTGAGTGCACACTGGGTACAGCCAGAGTACTAGATGCTGGAGATGTAATGGTAAGACATGGTTCCTGCCTTCCTTTTCCATGATGCAAAACTGTTCTTTCTAGGAGAAGCCCAGGGAAGGGGAATGGAGACTCCCTTCTAGTTAGGAAACTGATTAGGAGGTGCTGCGGTCAGGGAGGAAGCCTGGCTCCCAGATTGCTAGGAGGAGACCACTCCGCTACTGCTGCCACCACCACAAGCCTCCACAGAGCTGGAGGTGGCTCTGAAGGCCAGAGACTCAGGGCCCAGGTTACTAGCCTGAGGATTAGATGGTCCCACCTCCACTGCCACCCCCATTCCGCTCCTCTGTGTGTAGGTATCTCCTTAATGGCCCCCCCAAAACTGGACTGTTTCATGTTTCTGAAAAATCCTTGCACTGGGAGGTCAGGAGCCTTGGGTCCAGACCCCGTTTCTGCTAGTAATTTGTTAGATGGCCTTGGGCAACTAAGAAACTAGATTTCAGTGGACCAAAGCTGGGACCAGATGATCTCTATGGACCGTCCAGGTCTGAAATACTATGACTCTGTGATTGCCCAGGCCCTAGCTGAAGGGAGATGCTGAGGTGTTGGAAGAGTCACTCAGTCTGGCTGCAGAGATAGAAGGGGAAGGGTCCTGGCCCCATCTCTCAGAGGGGACCAGAGTACCTTTTCCCAGGATACTGCCTTCCTGGCCCCACTGTGAATTCACCCCCACCACCCCAAACTCCTGGGCCATTAGAGCTCTGAGCCCCAGGGCCATGCCCCACCCCTGACAGGGAGAGGAGCCCAGGCTTGGGAGGCGCCTGACACCACAGTTCTTTGTTTCTCCTTAATGGGATGAGTTTCCTGGTGAGGTCCTCTCCCTTCTCCCTCCCCCATCTTCTGCCCTGAGGCTGGGGGCCCAAATCTACAAGAGCCACCCACCCCCACCCCCACACACACCGGGATCCCAGTCCCTAGCTCATTGGGCCCAGCAGGCCCTGCAAGACCAGAGGGTGAGTGGTTCTCTGAATTCCAGGTCTGTCTTCTGAGGGCTAGGATCAGCTTCTGTCTGAGGTTAGCTTCCTAGAAAGGGAGGGGCCCATCCCTGCTTTTCTACTCCTATTTACAGAGGGGGGCAGGCCCTTTCCTGTAGGACCAACCCAAGCCCAGGGAAGCCAGCAAGGGAGGCTAGCTTCCCCGCCCAAGGTGGCAGCGAGAGACTAGGAGAATCCCAGGGAATCCCTGTGGCCCCAGTGACCTAGTTCCCACCCTAGTGTTTAAGGGGCTGGGCTAAGGAGACCCCAGCCACGGAGATGGAGGTGAGGAACTTAGAGTCCACAATCCCATTGTGCAGACCACAGCCTAAGGACCCTGGGGTCCTCCAGGCACAGTGAAAGTGGCTCAGCACCAAGGGGAGGAGTCTGGTGAGGAGAGAACACCTGGGTCTCCAGCCTCCAAAACTTTCCCTGGCACTGACCAAAGTCAGGGCAGAGAGAAGTGATGGAGGTGATCTGGGGTCAGGAGGGAAGGGAGTGGAGGAACCTGGGGTCTGGGTCTGGGAGCAGGATCTAAAATGAGGAGGTGAGGTGCAGAACCGGGAGTCGTCCACCATGCCTCATGGGGGACGGCTGTGACGAAGGCAGCTGGGATCCCTCTTTTGCTGGAACCGAGAACCTCTGGTGTCAGGAGCTTTTCCCATAGTTTTCTGGTCACCCCCCACCCACTTGCCTCTAAAGCTCATATGTCTTGAGAGCTAAGGTTGAGACTGTGATTTGGCGTGGGGCAGAGCTGGCCATAGTGGGTGGAGGTGCAGTATGGGGGAGGTGGGATCTCAGGAGTTTGGGAGAAGGCAAATTCTGGGTCTCCCACCCACAGTGTGGCTGTTGTGGTGACTCAGCTGGGCTCAGACTCTGGCTCCGGGGGGGTTTAGGGGACTTATCTGTGCTGGGAGCTGTGTCTGGGCCAGAGCTGGGGCTGCCTCAAGGCCTGTCCTCCCCCATTGTTCTCATCTCCCTTTGTGATTGGGGTGGCCCCCCTCCCCAGACACTAATCTGCAGGTGGGCACTTTGCCCGGGTTGGGGAAGCTTTCACTAAGCTGGGGGACTTAGGACGATGGGGGTAAGTGAGGGAGGTGGATGAAAGTGGAGGGAGAATCTTCTTTCTGGTTTTTAAAATTCCTTAGTGCTCCTAGGCCAAGGTTATGGGGGAAAGAGTGGATGAAAAGGGGCTCACTGGGTTGTTCATGTCACCTGTCCTGGATGGGGAACTTTGCTGCTCCCCTCCCAGGTCCTTTCTTTTCCCAGACTCGCCCACAGACTCCCGCTCTGCCTGGTGGAGGCTGTTGCAAGGGGAGGCAAGAGTTAACAAAGGAGAATGAGACCCTAGACAACCTGGACCCCTCCCCCTAGCCCCAGGCAGAATCCCCCCCCCTTCCCCACCAAACCCACACCAGACAACCTTACCCCAGGCCTGAGCCAGAGCTGGTTTTTCTGGTGGTGGCAGCAGCAGAGCCCTGACAGAGATTCCCAGGGAGAGGCCTTCTTGGGGGGCCAGAGGTGCTGGGGGGCCCAGGGGAGTGGGGGTGATGGTGGTGAGAAGGGCAGAAGTCCCTTTAGTGGGAACCTGAGGAGCAAGGGCAGAGGGAGCTTTTGTTTTGTTCTGTTGGGGAGCCCTTGATGGCAATTTCCCATCACCTGGAGGAACAGTGACCTCATCTCTGGGTACCTCCACCTTGAGCCTGAGATGAATCTGCCCTCAAGTCTTGGGGTGAAGTGGGGAGAGATGCCGGGGGTGACATTCCAGACAGGATCCAGAGGCGAAGGCTCAGAGCCACACACCACTGACCAAGGGCAGCTGAGACAAATAGAGATGTGGAAGCCAAGATAAACCGACATCAAAATATTTACTATGTGTGCAGAGTTCCGCAAGACAAGAATGCACGCCATGCACACAGAGGGTGAGAGACGCACATGGAATGGTGTGTGCACACATGTTCATGCACACCTACACATAGCTCTTCCCTCTGGACACAGACAATTAGTGCTTATACTCCCCCAAAGATGAGACATGAACTCACATATGTGCCAAACACCCCCAAATTTATGCAAGGAGATAGCCTCGCACGCATGTGAACCAGCACTAAGATGGGTAGCCCCTCACCCAGAGATCTTCAGACATTTAAACACAGATGACTCATGCTGATTCCCTTCCCCCTTCTCACAGACCCACCTCTAGGACCCCCACATGGACCTGCCCCTCCACAGGCAGGGATGCTGGTGGAGAAAGGCCCCTCATAAATAAAAGATGCTTACTCAAAGATACTGTAAATGGCTGGCTATCTGCAGGTGCCACCTCAGTTCCCACCCACCCCCCCCACCCCCCCCCACCCCCCCGAGATCAGAGGCCAGCCCTCACACAGAAAGGAAAGCTGAGACCCAGGCACAGGGTGGGGAGCAGCCAGCCAGCCCAAGCCAGGAATGGAGGGCCTGTCTGGGAGCGGGCGGGGTACACAAAGGGCTGGGCTCCAAAGAGGCCCGTGGGGGCCTGGCCAGGGGTGGGGGAGGCCAAGGGCAGGGATCCCGTCTGGCCAGTTGGGCCTGTTCTCTCCCTTGCGCAAGGTGGTGGCGGCTGTGGCTAGGCTTGCTGCTGTGTAGCAGCTTCTGAGTCACCAAGGCTCCTGACCAGCGTCCTGGTGCTCCCTGGAGGAGGGGTGGGAGGGTCCGAGGGAGGAGTGCCCAACTAGCCAGAGTCCACCAGCTTCAGCAAACAATTTGCAACAGAAGGGTCTATGGGCTTGGCCTGGCCTGGCTACCACATGCCCACAGGGTGACCTCACCAGGGAGGCAGTGTGTCTCCTTCAGTCTGGTGACATCATCATGCTGACGCCAGGCTGGCACTGGGTGGGGGAGAGAAGGAGGAGACAGTCCTGGCCTGCCCTGGCCTGGCAGCCTGGGCTCCCAGGTCTGTTTAGCCAAGGACAGGGATTCTAGGGCCCCAGTTCTATTTTCTCTTCTCTTGCAGCCTAGAGGGCTGTGGGGAGGTATACAACTAGAGGAGGGTGTTGCCCCAGGCTGAGATGCTCCTACTAAATAGTGGGTTTAGCATAATGGGAGGCTATGGGGGACATCCAGAAGGGATGTTTCTGTTTTACTGGGTTCCTCATTCTGCAAAGCTTGGGCTTATCCCTTGGGAGTGGGGATCTTGGACTCATAGGTAGAAAGGAACATGGAGGATTGGGATTCGGTACCCAATGCCCGCTGTGCCCTAAAGAGGTATTTTTTGAGGGAAATATGGCTGACTGGTGGTGGGAAGGGGGCAGGAAGTTGGCAAGTATAGGAATAGAGATGGGAACTATGCCATCTGACATTGCCCGTAATCTTAGCACTCTGGAAGGCTGAGGCAGAAGGATTGCTTGAGCTCAGGAGTTCAAGACCAGCCTGAACAAGAGCGAGACCCCATCTATACAAAAAGTAGAAAAATTAGCCAGGTGTGGTGGCACATGCCTTTAGTCCCAGCTACTTGGGAAGCTGAGGCAGGAGGATCGCTTGAGCCCAGGAGTTGGAGGTTGCAAAGAGCTATGGTGATGCCACTGTACTCTACCTGGGGCGACAGAGTGAGACTCTGTCTCAGAAAAAAAAAAAAAGAAAGAAAGAAAGAAATAGTCTTTAGAAGGGTTTGAGTGTCCCAGTAGGGCAGGGCTTAGGATCCCTATGACCTGCACGGATGCTAATGTTTGAAGCAGAGGATGTGCTGGGGCTCCCTTACCCCAAGCCCACTCCTAGCCCTTCCTTGGCAGCTCTGCTCTCTCCAGTGCCAGGAGGAGGTGCCTGGGAGGGGTGTGGGTGTTTAGCTGGACTCCTAGGCTGGGCTGGGTGGGACCAACATCAGCTTAGGCAGGTCAGGGCCCTGGTATCTGGCCCTGCAGGTCTGTCCTGTCCCATCCAGGCCCTCCCAGCTTCCAATAGCATCCCCCTCCCTCTACCCCTGCCAGCAGGGCCACAGGACCCCCTTCCTCTGCCCCATGCTCTCCCTCCCTCCCTTCTGGTCCACTCCAGTGAAGCTTCACTTCCTCTCTCTATACCTTCCTCCCTCCATCCTGCCTTTCTTCCTCTGTCCAGTCTGGAGGTGCTCCCTTTGGCAGTGAACCCAACCAGCCAGCCGATCCTGCCTCCACCCCAAGATTGCCATGTCAACGCCCTCCCTGCCCAGCCCAATCAAGGGCTGCTCGCTCCTCCTCATTCTACTCTTTCCTTCTTCTGCCTGATTCTCTCATTCATTCACCCATTCATTCTTTCAGTCAACAAATGTTAATTGAGCATCAACTATGTGCCAGGAATGGAGACCACATACCACTGAGCACTAAATCAGAAACCACAGTTACTGAGACTCAGTTTCTATTCTTGAGCTCAGTCTGGTAAGGGAAGCAGACAAGGAAATAGAAAATACAAACTGTGAGGTAAAGTGCTATGGTAGGGGTGAAGGCAGGGTGCTGGCAGGTAGAGAGGAAGGGCACCTAATGCTGCCTGAGGTGGGGGTGGGGAGGGAGGGCTCCAGGAGGAAGCGATGCCTAAGCAGAATCTTATAGGGTGAGTAGGAGTTACCCAGACAGTGATGAGTAGGAGCTCCAGACACAGGGAGGAGGGCATTCCAGGCAGAGGGTACGGTATGAGCAAAGGTGAAGAACAACACCAGGGTGTGTGAAGTGCTGGGCAGAGGCAGGGACTGCACACTGTTGGGAGTTGCTGGGGTACACATTCCAAGGCAAGGAGCTCTTGCCATCCCAGAGTGCCCTTCCACTCTGCCCCAGGCCCCAATCCCTGTATTTCACTTTTTATTCCATGACTCCAAATTTATTTCTACCCAATCATGAGCTTCCTCAGGCCCTGCCTCCCTCATAAGTTACTTATCCTGGAAATTTAGGAGCTGAGTTTGAGTCTTTTCTCTCCCTCATCTCTCCTTCTGGTCAGCGACCAAATCCCTGTCAAATTTCCCCCAGGAACTGTCTTCTCCTCTCCACTGGGGCACTGCTGTGCCAGGGCTGCAGCCACAGCCTCCTAGGGAATGTCAGTCTTCAGTCTCCCCACTTTCTAGTCAGACCGCACATCACCACTCACCTCATGACACTCCCTGGCTAAGGAAGCTTCCGTGACTCCCCACTTCCTCTTGACCAAGTCTGACCAGGTTCCTTTGCCTGGCATGGAAGGTCCTGGGTGATCTGGCCCCACCCTACCCCAACCACACTTTCCAGTCCTGCTCAACGCACACACACCCTGCCCCAGGTCAGTCCTCTCCTCTGTGCTTCTTGAACCAGCCAGCCTCTCCACCTCCTCAGTGTTTGCTCACTTTGGTCCCTTACCTGGAATGCCTTTCTAGATCCTTCTCCCTCCTAATTCCTACCCAACTCATGTATGAGGCCCTCCCATATGACTTGGTCCCACAGAGACCACCCCGTCCCACAACTGGCCTGCCACACACCACTGAGCACTAAATCAGAAACCATCATCACATGTTTCCCTGTGTGTCTCCACATACATACATATCTTGCTCCTGAACAGACCTCAGATTCCATGAGGGCAGGGAATGGATCCTTATCTGCAAATAAGGTTATGTGATGGATAGCTCTAAATCCAGAATCCCCCAGTGCGCCTCATCAATACTGAAAACACTAGTCCCTTGTCCCTGGTCCTTTGATTCTGGTTCAGTATTCTAACCCTGTCGCTGTGTGTCTGCCCTCACCTCATCTCTCTGAGCCTCTGACCTGGGCCCTTTCTGTCTTCAGTGACTTGCTCATTCCTGCCTTCGAGCCTTGGTTCATGCCATTCCTCCCACATGGAATACCTGCTGTTCTCTGGGAATCCAGGTCTCTCATCTTCAAGCCATGAAAAGAATGTTCCAAAGGACCTACTGGGATGGACCCTTCCCACCCTATGTGTCCCATCCCAGCCACCAATGGATTCTGGACCCTCGCAGTGGTTCCGGCCACACTTCCTGAAAGCATTCACTTTTGCCCAGTTGGTAGATTGAGCCTCTTGTGAAAGCTTGTTCATGGCTTTCCCTGTTTCTGTGTGCATAAAAATTCCATTTCCCTGATGACTGTGAACTCCCTGAGGGCAGGGGGCTGTGTCTCTGGTCCTGTTATGGCCTCCCACCTTGCAATTGCTCAGGATACTATCTTAGTCTGCAAGAGGGTGTGAGTCTTCTGTAAATCGTAAATCGTCTGTATGGCCTTAGGCAAACCACTTCCTCTCTCTGGGTCTCAGTTTCCTCATCTGTTAAATGGTGATAATAACGCCTACCTCTTGGGAATGTTTTGTGGCTCTAATGAGGTAATGAACTGAACGCGCTTTGCAAGCACAAAAGGCTGCAGGAGTTCCGGCTGCCTTTGCTGTCATTATCGTTATGACTGTGTTCCCCCGGCTCTGGTAGCGCCCCTAATCTTGGCTGCTCCTGTCTGCCCCCTGCAGGTCGGTGCCCCGCGGGTGAGCTGGAGACCTCGGAGGTGGTGACTGTGGTGCTGGGCCAGGACGCAAAGCTGCCCTGCTTCTACCGAGGGGACCCCGACGAGCAGGTGGGGCAGGTGGCATGGGCTCGGGTGGACGCGGGCGAGGGCGCCCAGGAGCTGGCGCTGTTGCACTCCAAATACGGGCTACATGTGAGCTCTGCCTACGAGGGCCGCGTGGAACAGCCGCCACCCCCACGGAACCCCCTGGACGGCTCAGTGCTCCTGCGCAACGCTGTGCAGGCGGATGAGGGGGAGTACGAGTGCCATGTCAGCACCTTCCCTGCCGGCAGCTTCCAGGCGCGGCTGCGGCTCCGAGTGCTGGGTAAGTGGGACTGGCTGGGCATGGTCAGAGCCCCCCAGGCCAGGCGTCTCAGAGGGGAGAAGCTGGAGGCAGGAGGAAGCAGAGATGGATAGGGCAGGGGCAGGACAGGAATAAAAGGTGGGGTCCTATAGGGGTGAGGGACTTCATCTAGCCCGTCCTTCCTTGCACTCAATCCAGAAATTCTCTCCAAGTAACCCCCAAAGCTGGAGGGGAATCATTTATTAGGAAGTTCTTCCTTCCGATGACTTGAAATCTCCCCCTCTGTTACTTTTGCCCTGTGGAGCAATATGGCAAGGGCTTATTCTCTTTTCTGCACAACTGCTTCTCAGAGAGCTAAGATCCTTTGTCATGCCCCACCTAAATCTACTCTTCTCCAAGCTAAACTTACTGGCTCCTCTCACAGTGCCACCAAAGACACCGACTCAAAGCTTCCCTCGACATCCTGGGCTCCATGATTTTTAAAACATGGACCTGGGTGAGGACCCTCAGACCCAGCTTTGTGACCATACCTGACCAGTGGGGCTAATACTGCCCTTGATCTGGATCTTAGGTGAATGTGGTCTGAGATCACAATCACCTTTTAAACCACCACTTTGCACTGCGGGCGCTTGGGGTCAACCCCGGACCTGTGGTCAAGTTAAGTCTTTTCCATTCTGTGCTTGGGCTGTTAATATTTTGAAGATGAAAATAAAAGCCTTTATAGTAAGTAGTTTCCCTTTATTCACATGGAAGTTAGTAACATCAGCCTTGGAGTAGAAAAACGTTAGTGTGAATCTAGGCTTTGTCACCTAATAGCTGGAGCAAGTCGTTTAACCTCCCTGAGCTTCAGTTTCCTCACCTATAAAATAAGGATAATAATACCTACCTCACTGGCTGGTTGACAGAATTAAATGAGATAATGTTTAAAAGTGTTTAGCATAATAGTTGGCATATAGTAAGGGCTTACTAAATGGTGGCCATTATTATTATAATTATGATACAGATGATATCTGGTTAGTTTTTAAATTACTCCATTATTTTTATTTAAACAAATGACCCATGTTCTCTGTAAAAAATTCAAACAACAAAGAAAGATACAAAGTCACCTGAAATTCTACTATTCATCTGGCATCTTGGTGAAATAAGAGAAGGACAGATTGCACTTGTGCAAGATTGAACCAGGATGGGGTGGGGCCTCCAGAGAGGGGTTGTGCAGACCTGTGACTCTTGCCTTCCCCCATCTGCAGTGCCTCCCCTGCCCTCACTGAATCCTGGTCCAGCGCTAGAAGAGGGCCAGGGCCTGACCCTGGCAGCCTCCTGCACAGCTGAGGGCAGCCCAGCCCCCAGTGTGACCTGGGACACAGAGGTCAAAGGCACAACCTCAAGCCGCTCCTTCAAGTATTCCCGCTCTGCTGCTGTGACTTCGGAGTTCCTCCTGGTGCCTAGCCGCAGCATGAATGGACAGCCACTTACTTGTGTGGTGTCCCACCCTGGCCTGCTCCAGGACCAAAGGATCACCCACATCCTCCATGTGGCCTGTAAGTACTTGGGTGATTGAGTAGGGAGGCCCCCTGGGTTCTGAGAGGATTGTGAGACACTGTGAGGCCCTGAGCCACAGCAGGCTGGCCAGCCTGGGTCCTGGAGCCTACAGTGTGTGAGAGAGCACTACTCCAAAGGTAGAAGACCTGAAGCCCGATCTCAGATGACCTTGGCAAATCACTTACACCTCTCTGAGCTTTGGTGCCCTTATCTTTACAAAAGAGATTGCCCTGCTTCCCAGGGTTGTTGGGAGAATCAATTATAAACATGGAGTTCAAAGCACTTTGTAAAATTATAGTTTGAGGTTTAGAGACAGACTTAGGAGAAGCCCTAGTTCTTCTATTTACCAGCTGTTATTTAATCTTGTTGGGCTTCACTTTCTTCATCAGCAAAATGAGTCTAATTATACCAAATTTACAGGATTTTGATGAGAATCAGAAACCAGGAATGCAAAGCAACTCGCACAGTGCTTAATGTATAGTGCATTGAAGGCTCTCAGTCAATGGTAGATATTGTTTTCCCAGAATCAGATTTCAAGCCTCTAGGGGGATAAGATTATTCTCAGCATTTTGTACAAAGTAGGTTGGTTGTCAAGTGTGTTGGTGGTATAGTGGTGAGCATAGCTGCCTTCTAAAGCAGGTTGTCAACAAATGTTTGTTAAAGAAATAAATGAACTAGTAGGATTATTAAGCCTTTGAAGAAATCAGGCAGCACTTATGGAGCACCTGTTCTGTGACTAGCACTATGCTAGGCACCACAGGACATCCAGAAAAAGTGGGACACGTCACTACCCTGAGGGGCTTAAGGACTCATGGCACAGGTAAACCAACGCAGGCTCTGAGCTTAGGGAGGGGAGTGAACTGTGTGGCCAGGGGCGAGGTGGGGCTGAGCTAGGTCTGGCAGCAGATGAGTAGGATGGAGGAAGGCAGGGGGAGGCTATTCCAGGCAGGGTGGGGCAGGGGTGGTGTCCTTTCGAGGTACCACAGAATCAAAGGCATCATTCCCATTCTTTCTCCTCCCATCTCCCATTCCAGTCCTTGCCGAGGCCTCTGTGAGGGGCCTTGAAGACCAAAAGCTGTGGCAAGTTGGCAGAGAAGGAGCGGTGCTCAAATGCCTGAGTGAAGGGCAGCCCCCTCCCTCGTACAACTGGACACGGTGAGGGCGTGGGCCTGAGGGAGGGCCCAGCATGGGACTCGGTTCCTTCCTTCTCAAGGCCAGGATGTGCTAATCAGGGGCTGGAACAATATATTCTGAACCCCAAATAAATCGGGGTACATGTTCAGACCAATACATGAATATGCACAGTCACCAAACATTATTATTGGCTTTCCCAGGGAATCTAGGACACATGGTCATTGGTAGGGAGTAAATTGATAAGCCCTTGGATTATTTTTGTAACTTTTTTTGGAGGGGCAGAGAGAATCTCACTCTATCACCCTGGGTAGAGTGTAGTGGTGTCATCATAGCTCAGTGAAACCTTAAACTCCTGGAGTCAATGATACTCCTGCCTCAGCCTTCCGAGTAGCTGGGACTACAGACGTGTACCACCATGCCCAGCTAACTTTTTCTATTTTTTTTTTTTGGTAGAGACAGGGTCTTGCTCTTGCTCAGGCTGGTCTTGAACTCCCGACCTCAAGCAATCCTCCTGCCTCAGCCTCCCAGAGTGCTAGGATTACAGGCGTGAGCCACCACGCCCAGCTTTTTTCTAGCTTTTAAATTGTGGAATGTAACACAGCATTTCAATATTAATATTTTATATATTTATGTGAGTACATAAAGAGCCTAAGACAAAAAGACACAGCTGAGTCTTTTTGTAACTATTATTAAACCAACACTACTGTAAACACCACAATGTGGCCAGCACCTTGAAAATATCCACCTACCTCTGCCAGTTCCCTCAAGGACTCCTTGGCTTTTTTCCCAGGGTTTGAGATGTCCAGAGAATTGGGGAGGGGTCAGGTACACATGTATGTGAGGCCATGACAAGCATGTTCTCACTCGTGAGCATATGAGCGATGCATGTGGCCTTGTGCCTGGAGCTACGTTCATGTACCCTGCCATGCAACATCACAGGTGTTGGAGCGTGCAGTCACATTTTCCAATTACCTCTGAGCCCAGCCAGGAGTGGAGTGTACTGTTGTGTGGACTTTATAACATGTGTACCTGGTACCCAGTGCTGGATGACGTGATGCCTGTGGGAGCATGTGGGATGGCACACATGTGGATCTTCCCGAGTGTGTGTGGAGGGTGCCTGGGTCAGGCTGGGCAGCAGGGAGAAGGGACCTCTGCCTGGACCTGCCTGGGGGAGGGAGGGGCACCGTGGGAACAGCCGGCGGCTCTGGGTGACGTAATGGGGGAGAGGGGTGGAGAGCTGCCCGGGCACGTTGGGTGGTGGCAGCCTCAGCCTTCCCCAGCCAGCACCCTTAAGTTTCCCCGTCCTCCAGGCTGGACGGACCTCTGCCCAGTGGGGTACGAGTGGAAGGGGACACTCTGGGCTTTCCCCGGCTGACCACTGAGCACAGTGGCATCTACGTTTGCCACGTCAGCAATGAGCTCTCCTCAAGGGATTCTCAGGTCACTGTGGATGTTCTTGGTAAGCACAGGGGGCAGAGACAAGGGACCTGGGCTGAGGGCCTGGTGGGGGCACCAGGAAGCAAGACAAAGAGAGCGAATTGGGAAAGTATGTATTTGGAGGAGGCTGGACTGTGTGTATTTTGCAGAGGGTCAAGCTGCGAGGGTGGTTTTGGATGTGTTTTGTGAGCAGTAGCAGGGGGCTGTGTGTTCTGGGGTGGGTCATGGGTCTGGGCATCCCCCTCAGTCAGTGGCCTGTCTCCAGCAGACCCTCAGGAGGACACAGGGAAGCAGGTGGACCTAGTGTCGGCCTCGGTGGTGGTGGTGGGTGTGATCGCCGCACTCTTGTTCTGCCTTCTGGTGGTGGTGGTGGTGCTCATGTCCCGATATCATCGGCGCAAAGCCCAGCAGATGACCCAGAAATAGTGAGTATTGGCCGCTCCCAGGCGGGTAGAACTAAGCTGGGAACAAAGAAGAGGTAAGCAGGAGGTGGGCCAGGTCAGAAGAGAGGAGACTGGGTGGCCTGACAGCTGGGGGGCTTGTGGACTAGAGATGGGCGGGGTCTCTTGGGAAGTGAGGGGGAACTTGGGGTCTGGCGCACAGCTGGATGAGGGGAGTCCTGCTGCCTGAGTGAGGATCAGATCCACATGCCAGGGTATCACCAAGTATGTGCACGCGTGCACGGCACACATACGCTCTTCAGCCACACTGCCACCTGCAGTCACACACTCATGCTTGCAGGGCTGGCACGGCACCCACACCCTCCAGCCCTGTCTCACATAGGCTCAGCCAGGGTAAGCTCACCCCGGGAGGCTGCCACTACCCTCAACTCCTGACAAGGGGGTGTCTTTCCAGTGAGGAGGAGCTGACCCTGACCAGGGAGAACTCTATCCGGAGGCTGCATTCCCATCACACGGACCCCAGGAGCCAGGTATGTACCAACGCTGGGTGCATGCATGGGGTGTGGCTACACTGGGGTCTGCTTGTGCCTGGGCCCCTCTGCAGAGCGGGAGCACAGCCCTCTGCCGGGTCTGACCCTGACTCGGAGCTGGGCTGGGGGCAGAGTTGAGGGGGCGTAGCTGCTTTGGGTCTGCTAGGGCTGCTCCAGAAGGCCCAGCAGCACTGGTTCCAGGTGGGTGTGGGTTCGCGGCAGGGGAATGAAGATGCTTGTGTCAAGGAGAAAATGGACCTGTACCGAACGGCGATTAGGGAGGAGGCTGGGGGAGGACAAGAGGGGAAGACTGAGGAGGCTGAGCTCTGTTCTAACTCCTCCCCCATGTCTGGGCCCTGCAGCCGGAGGAGAGTGTAGGGCTGAGAGCCGAGGGCCACCCTGATAGTCTCAAGGACAACAGTAGCTGCTCTGTGATGGTGAGGCCCCCGGCCCCACTGGTGTCCCCACCACTCTCCTCAGGCCCCTCTCCTGGTCCCAGACGTGATGCATCAGCAGCCCCCTTGCCAGTCCCTCTGGCCGCAGCCCTGGCTCACCTGGCCCAAGACCGCATCTCTGCTATGCCTTTGTTCTCCCGCCTTCCCCTCCCTATGCCTGACCCTTGGTCCTGGCCCCTGATCTCTGAGCCCCTACGCCTCAGAGAAAACCATTACCCCAGCTTGTGCCTGACCTCTGAGCCCACCGTGACCCAACCATAGCCCACTATGTCTGGCTGCCCCGGCCGCTTCCTGACGTGCCCTCTGCCCTGGCCTGCAGAGTGAAGAGCCAGAGGGCCGCAGTTACTCCACGCTGACCACAGTGAGGGAGATCGAAACACAGACTGAACTGCTGTCGCCAGGCTCTGGGCGGGCAGAGGAGGAGGAAGATCGGGATGAAGGCATCAAGCAGGCCATGAACCATTTTGTCCAGGAGAATGGGACCCTGCGGGCCAAGCCCACGGGCAATGGCATCTACATCAATGGGCGGGGGCACCTGGTCTGACCCAGGCCTGCCTCCCTCCCTTAGGCCTGGCTCCTTCTGCTGACACAGGGGAATTCAGCTCATCTTGGGGGCCTCCTTAAAAGACCCCATTTCTTGAGGAAGATGCTCCCCACCCCACTGACTGCTCGACCTTTTCCTCCAACCCTTCTGTTCATCGGGAGGGCTCCACTGATTGAGTACCTCCCACCATGTGTGCAGGTCACTGTGTGTGTGCATTTGTGCTTGTGTGAGTTTCATCGACTGTGTGTGCATGGAGGGATGGCTGTGTCTGTGGTGTGTGTCATGCTGTCGTGTCAGAGTCCAGGTGAAACACGGTGTGTGTGCCATGGGTTTGGTTTGCGTGTTCTGTGGCTGTGTGTGACCTCTGCCTGTAAAGGCAGGCATTTTCCTCAGACCCCAGAGCAGTATTAATGATGCAGAGGTTGGAGGTGAGAGGTAGAGACCGCGGGTCAGATCCAGATATGCGGGCATAGCTGGAGCTGGAATCTGGCCCCTGGAGGGGGGCAGCACGTCCCCTGCCACTGGGAGCCGTCAGGACGAGGACGAGTGTGAAGCAGCCCGCCCAGGGGTCTGCCAGAGGCTTGAACTGTTACAGAAGAGGCCTCTGCCCTCTGGTGGCCCCTGGGCCTGCTGCATGTACATATTTTCTGTAAATAAACCTGCACAGGGGAATGTCTTTCAGAAATACTGCTCTGAATCCTTTAATAAGAGGAAAAACTTTTAAAATAGCTTTTGATTTATGTAATGCTTGCCCCTGGGATTGCTTAAAGTGAGGCTAGACCTCACTCAGACCCCACCCTAGGGGGGTTAATTCCTGTGGTTCTGAAAGGTGCTCCTTTGGAGGCATCTTCATCTAGTCAGCCCCTTGGGGGGGAGTCTGAGAGCTGGTGGAGTCTGGTCACTGGCTAAGGGAGGGTCCTTGACCCTAGTGGCCCCTCAACTCTCCCCCAGCCTTGTCTCTGTTTTCAGTTGTTTGCGGTCCCTTGGGGAGTTGCTGAGACTTGGTAGTAAGGGCTCCTGGTTCAATGGTGGTGTAGGGGAGAGAGAGTGGTGATTATAGACAGAGGGAGGGTGGGAGTTCAGGTGAGGTGAAGGAGGTGCTGAGGGTGAGAATGTTGCCTTTTCCCCCAGGGGTTTCTGGGTCACTAATTCAAGGCTCTTCCAGCAGTTTCTCTGGGTGGGGGCTGGGCTTAGATGAGGTTTATTTTTACCTAGCCCACCCAACACACTCAGCCAGAATACCTAGATTTAGTACCCAAACCCTTCTTGTCCTGAAATCTGCTGGATTTCCAGATTAAAGGAGAGGCTCCTGACCCCTGTTCCTCAGCCAGCCCAGGACTTTGAAAGTGGAGTCTGAAGATCTAAGATCCTAATATGTACATTTTGTGTAAATATGTGCATATTTGTACATAAAATGATATTCTGTTTTTAAATAAACAGGCAAACTTGTTCTGTGTGGTTCCTGTCTTGCCCCTAGAACTGTGTGAGCCCTGAATTCCATAATTGCTGTCTCAGTACCATCTTCTTACAGTCCCGACTAGGGGAGGAGTTAGGATGCCTCTTGCTGGGAGGGAAAGGTGAAAGAACTGGCCTCCACAAGACCTTCAGCCATCTCTGAGAGTCCCCAGGTAGGACAGTGGAGCTAAGAACTCATTCTAGGATAGCCAATGCTTTAGTTTGTGAAGTATTTTAGATTCTTTATTTTACTGGAGACTCACAATAACAGCTGTGTGAAATACCCTTTTTACAGAAAAAGCAACTGAAACTCAAGTTAAATGAGTTTTGCAGACTGTTAGAGGATTTAAAGATCACCTTCATTTTCATATGTGTGGAAAATGAGGCTCAGTGAAGTAATACGACTTGACCGAGGTGACAGGCCCCGCAAGGGTGGAGCCGGGACATCCTCCCTCCCGGGTGTGCTTTGTACAGCCCCGTGTCGCCTTGCTCCCAGGCAAGCCTCACGTCTTCACCTCGGACTCAAGAATTCTTGTCTCTGAGGATGTCAGTCACCTGCTCACACCCCAGGCGCCATCACCCCACCGCAGGGCTCTGACATCACCTCCCCTTGACCAATAAGCGAAGTCCCAGCAATGGGTGAGGATGTGAATGTCAACTACCTCCCCCACCCCAGGCCCTGTGGTTGCAAAGATGCTCTATCAGGAAGTGGGTTTGAGGAGCTGCACAGCTTCCTGCCCCCCCCACCCAGAGCTGAGTAGGGCGAGAAGGGCGAGTGCCAGTCTGGGCCACGAGACACAGCTTCTTGCCGGGGTCCTGGCAGCTTCCTCTTCCCCAGCCACTTCCGTGTGGCCGGGGCCCCAGTGGCAGGAGCTGCTGTCCGTTGCCCAGGCCACCCTCCACCCTCAGTTTGGAGCCCTGCCCCTCTGGGGCTGGGCCAAGCCCAGTGGCCGGCTGGGAACCCATGGGGGACTGGTAGGGCAAAGGTCTTGGGGGACAGGGGTGGCTGGGCCAGAGTCCTGGGGCTCCGGCCATGAAGTCTCGACAGAAAGGAAAGAAGAAGGGCAGCTCGAAGGAGCGGGTGTTTGGGTGTGACCTGCAGGAGCACCTGCAGCATTCAGGCCAGGAGGGTAAGGAGGCCAACTCAGAGCTGCTGTGGGGTGGGTGGGGAGGCACACTGCGTCTCCAGCCTGATCTGGTCTGAGGGGCAGAAGCAGCTTCCAGTGTTCCCGGGGAAGGGGCAGTGGCCTGGGGTCACCATTCAAGAGACCTACGAGCAGGCAAGACAGGAAACGTGGCTCAGTGAAGAAGGCAGGGTGGCTCCCTTGTGTAACTTTCTGGAAATGGTGGCTGAGGGGATGCGAATGTGAGCACCGGGGAGGATGGAGACATGGGAAACCCAGGAGAGGCGGAGGAAACAGAGGTGAAGGGCCAGTGACCGAGGACAGGAGAGGGAGGCTGAGCAGACAGGGTCAGGAAACAAGTGGCTTAAAGGGGTAATGATTGCCCTTGGGTCTGAGTGAAAGGGCAAGAGAAGGCTCCAGGAGAGTCTGAGGATGGCGCTTGTGGAGGAAGGGGGTTTCCTGGCTGGAGGAGCGCACCGGGGCGAGGTTGTGGGCCCTGGCCCGTGGCAGCCTTGCTGGGCCGCAGGTGAGGATGTGGGGTGGAGATAGCCTCCTCCCGCAATCTCTGTGACTCTCCCACCCTCCCTGTGCAAAAGAGAAACAGGTTTGAAGTGAGGGCCGAGGGGAGAACTGCTGAAACGGGGAAGAGTGAAAGAGATGGCGATGGTGTGAGGCCTGTTCGAAGCTGGAGGGGAGGGTGCAAAAGAGGGTGTGGGGGCTGTCCGTGGAGCTCGCCCAGCTCCCTCCCTGGGTTACCTTGGAGTGGGCTTTGAAGCCAGCAGGACCAGGGACAACACTGGGCTCGCAACCGGGCCTGGCATGGAGTGTCCACTCAAAACCACTTCTTGATTTGATTTGAAATTGAACCCAGGTATCCTGGCTGCCCAGCCCAGCTTGTTTTTGGCACTTCAAACTCCTCCCAGCGAAGGGCACAGTTCTTTCCCCCCCATCCTACCCCACCCCAATCTGTCATTTCCTCTTTGTACCCTCCTCTGCTCTGAGCTGTGGCGCCTGCAGTGGAGGGAGGGTGATGGTGGTTCCCAGCTCATTTCCTGCTTTCAGCCCCGCCCCTGCATCCCCAGACACCTCCTTCCCCTTTTCTCCTCCCCCAGAGGCCCCCATCCTCACTGGCCTCTGTAAAGGGAAAGCCCAGGCCCCAAGGAAGAGCGTTGAACAGCTGAAGTGAGCTTCTCTGCGCCTTCCTCTTCTCACTGGGTGGAGTGGATGCGGCGCAGCTGTCAGCATAGAGCTTACTCCTTTACAAGAGATTCCTCTTAAGAGTGATGATTCTTGGCTGAGGACCACATGATTTAATTGGGGATGATGTTCTTCTCCCAGCTCTCTGCAAACCTTCAGTTCAATCTTTCCTGGCGCTGCCCTTTCCTGTGGCTCACAAACCAACCCTCTCTTGAAACACTGAACCCACAGCCAGCCCAGACCCTGCTCCTAGAACCCTTCTGGCTTCCATCTGCGTTCCCAGCAGGTGAGAGGTGTGCTCTCCAGAGAGGATAGACATCTGGTTGCTGGATCCTGATCCTGGGTGAATCCCAGAGCAGGAGAGAAACACCTCCTGCCCCTCACCAGCACCTGCCTCCTTGCCTGAGCTCAAGGGTGGAGTGATCTTGGGCATCAGAGCAGCAGTGGTGGCCCCTCACCTATCTCCAGCTCTTCCCAGTACAGAGTGGTGGAAAGTGGAAGGACAGAGAGGGGCTGGTGATGGCTCCTCTCTTTAACCCAAGACCCAGCAAAAGAAGAAAGCCCAAGCCAGAGAGATCTGTGTTTCTGGTTAATTATCCTCCCTGGTCATTCTGGTTTCCCCCACCCTCACAGCCTTGCTCCATTTCAGCCCTCTCTGCCAGCTCTTTGCCGTCTTGTGGGTTTCTTCCCTCCAAACCCTCTGTGTAATGAATTCTTCCTTTCCCTAATTTTTATTTCTTGGGTATCTTGTTCAGGTTTGTGATTCTTCTGGATCCCTAAGCTTCAGGTTCTCCATCCTGATTCTACCCCCATTTCCTTCACATATCCTTCCCTTTGACACCATGATTCCAACGCTGTCTCTAGCTTTTATCTCCGACCTTGTCTCTCTGATCTTTATTTCCCTGACTCTCCCATCTCTCTGACCCTGTTGTCTCTTCCACCATCTCCTGACCCATTTCCTCTATGGCTCTGATTCCTTAGGCTCTTGAATGTCCTCTTTTAAGGCCTTCTCTGGAGGTTCAAAATCAACCTCCAGGACAGGAGGACAGGATGGAGAAGACCTGTTTTGGTCGCTGTTCTCATGACAGCAGACTACCATGAGTCAACAGAGTAATGTGGTGGCCAAAAAAAGTTGACAAAGCATGAGGCACCCAAGAGTAGAGTGGCAACTTGAATGAGAGCTTGCCCCATCTCTGCATTCGGTGCTGGGAACCTGAGGTCAGGGGTATCCTGGCCAATGGGAGCAGGTACTGAAGGAATGGATGCTGAATGGCTCGGGTGAGGCAAGAAAGATGGCTAGGGTGCAAAATTTAAGGAACAACTCACGCTCAGGGTCATACAAGTGCCCTAGGTGCCTCATCCTTCAGGAGGTACTCACTCTCAAGACTGTGCAAGGGAACTGTTGGCACTTGCACAGCCCTGGGAGTAAGTGCTTCCTTAAATTTTCACCCTAGATGCCTCCCTTGTCCCACCCAAGTCCTAGCTGTGGTGTGCAGGAGGGCAAAGGTCTGGAAACCAGGTAACCAGGTTATATGAGGACAGTGGAAAGATTGTGGTTGATGGATTTATTGATTGCTTCCTTCATTCTCTACTTTTATCATACTTTATTCTACAAAAAGCTTGAGATGCAAAACTTCACAAAAATATAAAATAAATGACGGAAAGAATTGGGTTGAAAAGAAAACAAGAGGAAAAGGAAGATCAACACCCAAAAATGCAAATCAGATGGTTCTATATGGTTCCTAAAGGTGGGCTCTGAGCTTCCTAGTGGTTAAAGAGGTAAATACAATCAGGTACAAAACTCAGAAGACCCATAAGAAAAAAAAAATAGGTGGCTTAGGAGAAATACAGCTTTTTCTGACACTGGCACAAGAGAGATTTCTCTGGTGAGTCCTAGTTAATAGGACTCATTGCTTTGTCATAGGCAATATTCTCTATTAAATCTCCAAGGAGTGTCACCAATTCTCATAACTGAGGCATTTAACAAATATCAATATATTGAGTACTTGCCCTGTTTATACATCATGGTAGATGCTGGGAGGGTGTTACTATTTGTCAGGAGGCATAAATAGAAAACAAACTAATGATAACAAAGTACAATAAGTACTATTATACAGATATGAACAAGGGACGGCAGGAACTATACTATAGATATAAGCAAAAGGTACAGAACTGGAAATGATGTTTGAGATATATTTTGAGGAATGCATAGGAGTTTACCAGGCAGAGTCAGAGGGTAGGGTATTTCCAGACAAAGGAATAACATGAGTGATGGCACCAAGCAAGGCTTGTTCACAGACTAGCAAAGGGATGGATCATAAGATTTCTAAGGGAATTGGCTGGAGCTCAGGATGGAACGGTGGCTGGACCTGGTTGGTGAAGGATCTTATATACCATGCTGGGGAGTTTATATTTTATTCTGTACCCGTAAGGTAAGCATTGGAGATTAAGATGGGATGGAGCAGGGTGTAGGTGTAGCAAAGGATCTAAAGTACGGAAGTGATTTGAAAAGATAACTGTGTGGCATTGAGGAGATGGAATTCAACACATGGTTTTTAAGGCTCTATCACATCTGAGACACCGTGTCAAATAATATGAGAAATATGAAGAATACCAAGATGGATCACAATTAGACCCTGTCCTTAAGGAACTTACAGTCTAGTAACAGGAGGGGACCCAGGGTTGAGAAAGATAATATATTAATAGCTTTTTGCACTCTTTGATTTGAATCCTGCCTCTAGCTGGGTGTTGCTGGGGACTTGTCACTTCTTTGATCCTCAGTTTTCTTATCTGTAAAATGGGAACTAAAATACCTAATTTATAAGACTTAATGACAGAACATATATAAAGCAGTCAGTGCAGTGCGTGGCACATAGGTGCTTCTCTCCTGAATTGGCCTATTTGACGGTCTGTCACTAATTTTTGTACTTTCCTATGACAGAACTAATAGCCATGAGCTTTCTTACCAGAAGGTGTGCTTCAAAATAATCCCCATCAGCCCTGTTCCATTTTGGTTGGGACAACTAATGATCCTTCATCTTTTGTTGAGTGTTACGTAAACTCACTCTAAAGATTAGTCCTTGACTCTGCCTCCCCTTCCAACCAGATTGCTGCCCCTTTAAAAATTCTGGCATAGCAACTAGTAATTACAGAGAGACAAATTTAGGTCAACAAAGGCAGAACTTTCTAGCAAAGGACTGATTGGGTAGTATGGAGAAGGCAGTTAGCTCTGCACCCCCAACCCAAGACTTTATGCCCAGGCTCTAGGATCCAGTGGGAAGAAATACTTAGAGGGGTTGGTACTGATGACCTGTAAGAATCTTTCTGACAAAATTTTATTCCATGAGCTTTGCCCTCAATCTCCCCAACCCCACTTCCCTGGTGCTTCCATTTCTCAAATCCCCTGGAGTCTCTGACCTCTCAGACCTGATTTCTCCTTCTCTGTCCCATCTGTGTCCCAGTGCCCCAGGTACTAAGGAGCTGTGCAGAGTTTGTAGAGGAGTATGGAGTGGTGGATGGGATCTACCGTCTCTCAGGGGTCTCCTCCAACATCCAGAAGCTCCGGTGAGTCAGACAGAGTGGGAGGGCTCTGCGGCCAGGAGGCCAGAGAGCCAGAGGGCCATGTTGACAGTTGCTGTGGAGAACAGAGGGGGTGGGTGAGGGGATGTGGGGAGAAGGAAGCATAGATGCTAGGTACTGATTTACGGAGGAGCTCTCAAGTCTCCTCAGGAAGGTGGAGACCACGGGTCCACTCCCCCAGCCTCGCAGGTGTACACGTGTGCGCACACACACACACACACATTTCCACTCCCACATACACCATCCCCACATACAAACGCCCAGCTTTTTAAAAAATTTAGATAATATTTACATACCATAAAATTCACCATTTAAAAATGTACAATTCAGTGGTTTTTAGTATATTCACAAAGTTGTGCAATCATTGTCACCATTTAATTCCAGAACATTTCATCATCCGCCAAAGAAACTCTGTACCCATTAGCAGTCACTCCACAGTTCCCCTTCACCCAGTCCCTGACAACCACTAATATACTTTCTGTCTCTATGGATTTGCCTATTTTGGACATTTCATATAAATAGAGTCATGCAGTGTATGACTTTGTGTGTCTGGCTCTTTTCACTTAGAATGTTTTCAAGGTTCATGCAAGTTGTAACATGTACCAGTACTTCATTCCTTTCTATGGAATAATATTCCATTGTATGGAATTTCTGTGGAATAATATTCCATTGTATGGTTATATCACATTTTGTTTATCCATTCATCAGCTGATGGCTATTTGGGTTGTTTCTACCTTCTGGCTATTATGAATAATTCTGCTGTAAACATTCACATACAAGTTTTTGTATGGATATATATTTTCAATTCTTTTGAGTACATATCTAGGAGTGGAACTGCTGGGTCATATGGTAACTCTGTGTTGAACTTTCTAAGGAAATGCCAAATTGTTTTTCATAGCAGCTGTATCATTTTACATTCCCACCAGCAATGTATGAGCTTTCCAATTTCTACACATCCTTGCCAACAATTGTTACTGTGTGTCTTTTTGATTATAGACATCATGGTGACTGTGAACTGATATTTCATTGTGATTTATATTTGCATTTCTTTAATAGCTAATGATGTTGAACATCTTTTCATGTGCTGATTGGCCATTTGTATATCTTCTGTGGAGAAATGTCTAATGAAATCCTTTCCTAATTAAAAAAATTGATTAATTAAAAAATTTTTTTAGAGACGAGGGTCTCGCTATGTTGCCCAGGCTGGCCTCAAACTCCTGGGCTCAAGCGATCCTCCTGCCTCAGTCTCGTGAGTAGCTGAGACTACAGGCATGTGCCACCACTCCCAGATGCCTGTTTTTTAATTGGGTTATTTGTCTTTTTATCATAGATTTGTAAGAGTTCTTTGTGTGTTCTGAGTACTAGACTCTTATCAGATATATGATTTGCAAATATTATCTCCCATTCTGTGAATTGTCCTCACTTTTTTGATAGTGTCCTTTGACATACAAAAATTTTAGATTTTGGCCTAGGCACGGTGGCTCATGCCTGTAATCCTAGCACTCTGGGAGGTTGAGGTGGGAGGGTCATTTGAGGTCAGGAGTTCAAGACCATCCTAAGCAAGAGTGAGACCCTATCTCTACTAGAAATAGAAAAATTAGCCAGGTGGAGTGGCGTGTGCCT
Source organism: Varecia variegata (assembly GCA_028533085.1). Lineage (NCBI taxonomy): Eukaryota > Metazoa > Chordata > Mammalia > Primates > Lemuridae > Varecia > Varecia variegata. Next base: position 33,677,499 of record CM052444.1, read on the forward strand.
ATACTCAGGAGGCTGAGGCAAGAGGATCACTTGAGCCCAGGAGTTCAAGGTTGCACTGAGCTACAATGATGCCACTGCACTCTAGCCCAGGTGACAGAGCAAGACTCTGTCTCAAAAAAAAAAAAAAAAGAAACTTTTAAATTTTGATGTTCAATTTATCTATTTTTTTCTTTGGTTGCTTGTGTTTTGGGTGTCATACATAAGGAACTGTTGCCTAGTCCAAGGTCTTGAAGATTTACATTATGTTTCTTTCTAAGAGTTACGCTTATTCATTTTTATTATTACAGGTATCCAGAGGCAGGCTCTGGGTCCATTCCCTACTGCTACTCACTCCTACATACCCCTGCATTGCTACTCACGTCTACAGCTACATCCCTAACATACCCCTGTTCGTGCATAGATCCACTTATCCTCATATCCACATCTACACGTCAACACATACAACAGCTTACACTTGTTGCCTCATATATATATACACGCCCCAATATTCTCCTTCCAAGTCCCACACATATTGACCCATGACCCTGCCTGGAGCCCATCTCCATAGCTCCCACCTTTCCCCACATTACCCCAACCCCTACTACTCCTGACCACTCTGCACCTCCCCAGGCAGGAGTTTGAGGCAGAACGGAAGCCAGACCTGCGGCGGGATGTTTACCTCCAGGACATTCACTGCGTCTCCTCCCTGTGCAAGGCCTATTTCAGAGAACTGCCAGATCCCCTCCTCACTTATCGGCTCTACGACAAGTTTGCTGTGAGTTGAGGGGTAGGGATGTGGAACACAGGGCTCATGGGTGGCTGCTCTGGTCGTGACATCCCAGGTGTGTCCCATGCCAGCCAGGGTCCTAGTGAGCCAGAATGGCAGAGACCACGGTAAAGCAATACTGGGGAAAAACCCACTCTTCCCTAAATCTCCCAGCTCCTGCTACCTCTGCCCTCCCCTACCCTCCTTCTCTTCAGTCTTCCTCCACTGTGTCCTGTGGCTAAGGCTTGCACACTGCACACAGCACATGGCGAGACTTGGGAAGGAGAGGCCAGACTGTCAGAGCTGGAAGGACCTCGGAAAGCATCTCGATCAGGGCGTCCCTAAACTTAAGAGAATGAGAACACTTTTGGAGGTCAAAAATGTTTTCAGCGTGCCCTTCCATTAACTGTAATTGATGTTGAACATGTTTTAAATGAGAAAACACATGACAAAAATGCTATCCTGAATTAAGTAACACTTTAAAAATAAGTTGCATTTTATGGAGTACACCAGCATTGAGAGACCCTCAACGGTAGTGGCACCGCACTCAGTCCACACAGGCTACACGGGGTGGGTGTAGGCACATTGAAGTGACTCTTCAGTCCCTGGGGCATCCACTGGGTGGGACCACTAATGTATCCCAGTTCCAGAACTTTACCAATGAGGATGCTAAGGCAGGAGTGGCAGTGAGTTGCTAAAGTTCACAAGAACTATAAAGTGGTATAACCAAGACTCAGCTGCCATCTTTTGTGGGCCCCAGATTCTGAGCTCTCTCTACTATGTTAGTGTGTCTCAGAAGATCCGGGGTGAGGGCAGCACAGGGACAGTGAAGATCGTTACTGAGGGTTTGGTTCGAAGCTCTGGGGAGTAAGCAGGGGCATTTCTGGGTCACTGACTCCTGTTTCTTGTACCCTTCTTCTTCCCCCATTAGGAGGCTGTGGCAGTGCAGTTGGAGCCTGAGCGCTTGGTCAAGATCCTAGAGGTGCTTCGAGAACTCCCTGGCCCAAACTACAGGTGTGTGGGACTCCCCCTCACAGCCCCACTCTCAAGAGTCCTCGCTCTGTCTCTCTCTCTACCTAGAGTCTTGACTTGTCCCTCCTGACTCCCAGGCCCTGGCCCTACCCGTGCCCTGGGTATTCCCTGTGTGATCCCTTCCCCCACTTTCTGCAGGACCCTGGAGTTCCTTATGCGGCACTTGGTGCACATGGCCTCATTCAGTGCCCAGACCAACATGCACGCCCGCAACCTGGCCATTGTGTGGGCGCCCAACCTGCTGAGGTGGGTGCATGTGTGACATCATGTGGGGATCCTGGGAGAGACTAGCCTCTGAGAGGCTGCTCCCAGGATGGGGTGCAGCTGTGTGGGTGCACTGGAGAGGGGTGTAGTGTCTCATGAAGCCCAGTGAGAAGGAAATGTTCAGGATTGTGTTGAGTGTGATGGGGCCCACCTATTTGAGCCCCTTCTCTGAAAGCAAATAAAGTCCCCTAAGGGCAGTTTTTTTGTGTTTTCCTATACTGTGTCACTGAGCTCAGGGACTGGGACAAAAGTCCTTGCCAAATGTTTTTTCAGCAAATGTCTTGCAGTCTGTTGGAGAACTGGCCTACTGTGGTAGCAGGCAGACTATGAGAAGTCCTCTAATTCATTATAAACAAGGCCCCCTGGTATGCAAAGGAAATAGAGATTAATCCCGAAGAGAGTGTCCAAGAAGGCTTCCCAGAGGAAGCAGCATTTGAAACTTGAAGGAATCATGCATACTGTTTAAGAGGTGGAGATGGTGTTAAGGGCATGCAAGGAAGAGAATATAAGGTATTTTCAGGGAGAGTTTGGACAGGAAAGTGTGGTAGAGCTGAGGGGAGAATAACTCCACATCTCCACAGGTCTAAGGACATAGAGGCCTCGGGCTTCAATGGGACAGCAGCCTTCATGGAGGTGCGCGTGCAGTCCATCGTCGTTGAGTTCATCCTCACGCATGTGGACCAGCTCTTTGGGGGTGCTGCCCTTTCTGGTCAGTGTCCTTCCTGCCCTCCACATATCACCACTGTCTGTCTGGGAAGTCATGTCAGTTATAGAGGGCCTCAAAGATCAACTAGTTCAGGTTCCCCATTTTGCAGATGGGAAAACTGAGCCTCATAGAGAGATATTGGTGTTACCAATATCTCTCAAGAACCCTGGCCAGACGATGGTGGGTGCAGTCAGGACTACAGCAGGCCTCTTCTGCTGTCCAGGACATAGTTTGACCTCTGAATCACCATCCTGGTTCCCAAGGCTAGTGATAGCTCATACCCACCTCCCATCTCACCAGTCAATGTCCTGGGATGTCCTGGCCCTCTTTGTCAATGAGGATACCCTCTTGAGGAGCTGGACATGGAGGCATTATCTCCAGGGGCCTCTGAATGTATCCCTAGCCTGGAAGTTGGTGAAGATGATGAAGGGCTGGGTACCTGAGGTCCCTCTCTCAGCTCTGTTCTTGGCTGGCCAATTCCTTTTCTTTCTCCAGGTTGTCGGGTGGACAGTGGATGGCGACCACTTCCAGGGGCCCGGGCATCAGGTAGCTCTGAGGACCCTATGCCCAGGTCCCTGCCTTACCACCTGCCTAGCATCCTGCAGGCTGGCGATGGGCCTCCACAAATCCGGCCCTACCATACTATCATTGAGATTGCAGAGCACAAGTAAGGCCTCCTTCCTGGGCCCTCCTCTCTTGCACTGAAAACCAGGCCCCAACCCCCAATTACTTCTCCATTCCTTGCAGGAGGAAGGGGTCTTTGAAGGTCAGGAAGTGGAGATCTATTTTCAATCTAGGTCGTTCTGGCCATGAGACAAAGCGTAAACTTCCACGGGGGGCTGATGACAGTGGTAAGTCTGGGGAGGTGGGGGGAAACTCTGCTGAGGGTGTACAAGGCCCTGGCTCTACACACATCCCTGTCTTGCAGAGGACAAATCCAATAAGGGGACACTGCGGCCAGCCAAGAGCATGGACTCACTGAGTGCTGCGGCGGGGGCCAGTGATGGTGAGTATAGGTGTGCACTCCTTCATGTGTATGTGTGTGTGCTGTGTGACCAACAGCATGGGCCCATGAGTGTGTGTCCATGTGGCCAACTGTGTTCGATTGTTTCAAAAAATATTTAAAGAGAGCCTATTATATATCAGCCACAGTGCCGGATGCTAAGTTTACAGTGGTAGGCTTGTCGTCTAACCTATGGGTGTGTTGATGAATGTTTGTACATGAAGGGACAGCATGGTGTGTGTGTGTGTGTGTGTGTGTGTGTGTGTGTGTGGTGGTGGTGATGTCCAGTGACTGCATCTGCAGGGAAGGAAAGGGATTCCCTAGATATACGTAGGTGGGGTAAACTTTGACCTACTGGCTGATGGAGAGTTTGCAGTAAAGGCCCAAAGAAGCTGGGCCTGGTGCCTTCCAGGCCGTCCTGACTCTCAGGCCTGAGAAAGCAGAGAACATTCTCCAGAGCCTTCCTGAGGTGTTTAGGCTATTGCCTACCTGGCCCTCTCTCTCCTCCACAGAGCCAGAGGGGTTGGTGGGGCCCAGCAGTGCTCGGCCATGCCCACTGCTGCCTGAGAGCTTGGAGAACGATTCTATGGAGGCAGCAGAGGGTGAACAGGAGTCCGAGGCAGAAGCACTGGGTGGCACAAACTCTGAACCAGGCACACCACGAGCCGGGCGGTCAGCCATCCGGGCTGGGGGCAGCAGCCGTGCAGAGCGCTGTGCTGGCGTACACATCTCAGACCCCTACAATGTCAACCTCCCGCTACACATCACCTCTATCCTCAGTGTGCCCCCGAACATCATCTCTAATGTTTCCTTGGCCAGGCTCACTCGTGGCCTTGAGTGCCCTGCTCTACAGCACCAGCCAAACCCTGCCTCTGGCCCTGGCCCTGGCCCTGGCCTTGGCCCTGGCCCCCCAGGTAAGGACTCAGAGATTGTCCAGGACTGGCAAAGGGGACTAGGACTCTAGGCGGAAGTTCTGATGCTGGAAGATCCACCCTAGGAAGGGCAGAAGCCTCAGCCATTGGGCTCTGAGGTGGTTACCTTCAGCTGCCTCCCTGGATTCAGAGTGGGGAAATCCAGTAATATTATCAGGTTGTATGAAGTCTATGGAGAGGGGATCTCTGGTAGCCTTCAGATCACTGATGTACCCAAGAACGGGGGTCTGTGTTAGATACATATGGCAGGGATTACTAAGTACAAATGTGAGAATATATTATAGATGATCATCATAATAATAGGAATATCAATACTAAGAGCTAACATTCATCAAGGGCTTATTATGTGCCAAGGGCTGTGTTTGCAGGCCTTAGCTTGTTTTGTTTTCTCATAACCTTATGACATAGGTGTTGTTATCCTTAACTTACACCAGCAGAAACTGAGACTTAGGTTAAGCAATTTGCTATTGATTTAGGTAGAAAGTGGCAGAGCTGGGATCTGATCCTTGCTCTGACTCTAGTTCCTGAAGTGTCACTGGTGAGAAGTCCTAAGGCAGCATAGGATAGCGGGTAAGAACATGGGCTATAGAGTTAATTAGACTTGGGTTCAAATTTTGGCTGTGCTACTTATTGGCTGGGTGACCTTAGACAAATTGCTTAATCTCTCTGAGCCTCAGTGTCTCTTGGACTGTACCCCCACATAATAGTTTGTTTTGCAGAGAAAATAAGACAATGCATTATAAAATGTATGGCACAGTGCTTGGCCCTGGTAGGAGTTCAATAAAGGTAGCTATAAGCCAATCATTAGGGATATTGGTCTGAGAGGATCAGCTATGTGGAGTATCTATGCAGAAAGTGTTGGACCCCTACTATATCAATGCTAGGAAGACCTACATTGAAAAGTGTCAGGGCTGGCCTTGATCTTTGTATTCCTGGAACTACTTCTCTCCCAACAGATGAGAAGTCAGAGGAAAGTCCAGGCCCAGGTTCCCTGGCTGACTCAGGCTCAGAAGACATGGCTCCTGCCCTGGAGGACTCCCTATCCCAGGAGGTGCAGGATTCCTTCTCCTTCCTAGAGGACTCAAGCAGCTCAGAGCCTGAGTGGGTGGGGGCAGAGGATGGGGAGGTGGCCAAGGCAGAAGCAGCAGGAGCCACCTTCTCCCCTGGGGAGGACGACCCTGGGATGGGCTACCTGGAGGAGCTCCTGGGAGTTGGGCCTCAGGTAAGGAGAAGCTGTGCCGGGTTTGAGGGTGGCATGGAATCCAGAGGGTGAACAAGGCCTCCTGGTCCTTAGCCACAATGCTGTGCCTACAGGTGGAAGAGTTCTCTGTGGAGCCACCCCTGGATGATCTATCTCTGGATGAGGCGCAGTTTGTCCTGGCTCCCAGCTGCTGTTCCCTGGACTCGGCTGGCCCCAGGCCTGAAGTAGAGGAGGAAAATGGGGAAGAAGTCTTCCTGAGTGCCTATGATGACCTAAGTCCCCTTCTCAAACCCCAAACCCCAACCTGGGAGGCTGCAGAGAGTGTGGAGGAGGAGGCAGCAGGGTGCAGAAGGCAGGCTCCAGGACAGGCTGAGGAAGAGCAGGCCTGCTGGGCTGTGGGGGAGGACAAGGAGGCTGAGCCTGAAAGGAGACGGGATATCAGGGAAGAGGCTGAAGGGAGTCCAGAGACTGAAGTGGAGGCTGGAAAGGCTGGTGAGGACATAGGTGAGGCTGTAGGAAGCCAAGAGACAATGGCCAGTTTGAGAGAAGGGAGTGGGGAAGAGACAGAGGCCAAGGAAGAAAAGTCCAAAGATCAGAAAGAGGCTGAAAGTACAGAGGAGACTAAGACTGTGGAGGAACTAGGAGGAGAGCAGGATAAAGACAAGGAGAAGGAAAGAGAAATTGAGAGAGAAGAGGCTGAGCAAGAAGAGAAAGCCCAGGTAGAAGATGGAAGGGACCCAGAGCACAGAGCCCAGGAACACCAAGTTGCTGAAGAAAACTGGGAAGTTGTACACAAACAAGAAGCTGAGGGAGGCAGAGAGGATGAAGTCAAAGAACAGAGGGGGGACAGGGATGCTGAGTCAAGAGAAGACCAAGGAGATGGTGAAGACAGCAGAAGCCCAGAAGCAGCTGAAGGAGGAGCAGGGGGGGTCAGCAAGGAACGGGAGAGTGGGGATGGAGAGGCTGAGGGAGACCAGAGGGCTGGAGGTGACCATTTAGAAGAGGGTGCCCTCTCTGAAGGTTCAGGCATAGAGTCTTTGGAGGTTGACTGTGCCAAAGATGGCAATGCCCAGTCTTCTGACATGGAGCAGGTAGCCCCACAGCCACCTCGGCCAGAGGAGATGGAGCCTGAGGGGCAGCCCAGTCCAGAGAGCTGTAATCTGTGCCCCTGTCCCCTTGGCTCCACTGGTGGTGTTGGCATGCGCCTGGCTTCCACCCTGGTTCAGATCCAACAGGTCCGCTCTGTGCCTGTGGTGCCCCCCAAACCACAGTTTGCCAAGATGCCCAATGCAATGTGTAGCAAGATCCATGTAGCACCTGCAAACCCATGCCCAAGACCTGGCCGGCTTGATGGGACTCCTGGGGAAAGGGCTTGGGGGTCCCGAGCTTCTCGATCTTCTTGGAGGAATGGGGGCAGTCTTTCATTTGATGCTGCTGTGGCCCTGGCCCGGGACCGGCAAAGGACTGAGGCTCAGGGAGTTCGGCGGACCCAGACCTGTACTGGGGGTGGGGACTATAGCCTCATCCCCAGGACCTCCCTCTGTAGCATGATGCCTGCCCATTCTCCTTGGCCCCTTAGCTGCATGGAGCTCCCACCTGAAGGCATAGAAGAGTCTGGACGCCGAAGTCGGCTTAGTCTGCCCCCCAGAGAACCTCAGCTTCCTGATCCTCTTTTGCCCCCCCAGCGCCGATCATACGCATTTGAAACAGAGGCTAACCCTGGGAAAGGTGAGGGACTGTGATTAAGACCAGAGCCCTGGGCAAAGTGGACCAATATATTGTCTTGAATCTCCAGGGTCCCTGACTAGCTGTCTCTTCTGCCACCTGAGCAGTTATAGTGCCCAACTCTATAGGCTCTGGCTCTCCCAGCTTCTCTTTTGACTGTGGGAGGCACTGCCTGGTTGGTTTACCTGAAATTGTCTCAGACACAAAGTACTTATCTCTTAGGATATTCCCAAGAAAGTCACCAAAATTCTGTTCCCAGGGAGTGGGATCATTGGCCAAAGGGAACATAGGGTAGGCAGAAAACTTGGGTTTCTTAAAGTGAAGACCAGAGAGAGAATTCCAGTCAAGTTCCTCCCCTCCTCTGAGGCTGTGAATTTCTTTTCACTGGAGCCTAGGGTAGAGATGGGGAGGAGAGTCTTCCATATACTTCTAGAGTTGCCCATCCTTGTTCTATTCCTGAACTTGGAATACCCTGGAATATCTTGGATACCTCCTGATTCTTTTAGCTCCAGGTTAGGAGGAACATATCCAGGAAGCTCTTTGAAGCCCTTAGTGTTTGTTGGAGGGACTGGACCCCTCTCCAGCACCCCTACCTTCCACCTCCAGGGACCATGTGGAAGAGAGGTCCTGTACAGATCTCTCCGACCTCTCCTTTTCCCTTTGGAATAACTTCCACCTATTTCAGGAAAAGGGGAATTGTGTCACTCAGGCCCTGAGACTGCATCCCCGGAAAGCTGGGGCCACATACTCTAGTAAGGGTCAATGTCTCAGAATAAAAGATGTATTTTTACATTTAGTGTGGAGTCTCATTATTCTTATTAAAGTCTTGGGTGACAGATGTCATATTTTCATATATTTGTACACACATTGTCTTTTCTTTCTTGCTGTTTAGGTGCTCTTCCTCAGTTATTGTCATGGAGACCAGTGGCTAGAAACTAGAGCTGGGTTCATGGTGGTCAGGAAATAGGGAAGAGAAACTTATATTTACATAATGCTCATTGTATGCCTGGAACTCCGCTAAGAATTCTATGCACCCTTGGCTGGGTGTGGTGGCTTATGCCTACAATCCCAGCACTTTGAGAGCAGAGGTGTAAGGATCACTTGAGGACAGAAGTTCGAGACCAGCCTAGGCAACATAGTAAGACCTCATATCTCCAAAAAAATGAAAAATAAATTAGCTGGAGATGGTGGCCTGAGCCTGTGGTTCCAGCTTCTTGGGAGGCTGAGGTATGAGGATTGCTTGAGCCCAGGAGCTTGTGGCTGCTGCAAGCTGTGATCATACCACTGCATTCCAGCCTGGGCTACACATCATGACCCCATCTCTTAGAGATAAAAAAAAAAAAAAAATCGATGCATCTATGCCCTTGATTTTACTTAATCTACATAACAATTCTGTAAGGTTTGTACTGGTATCTCATTTTATAGATGAGGAAACTAATTCAGTCAAAATGCTCGCAAAGATCAAAGATCTCAGGTAAGAAGTGGCAGAGGCAGGTTTGAGATGTGGATTTGTGTGGCCCCAGAGTTTGAATTCTTCTCATTATGCTACACTACTCCAAATCCATTAAGGGTAGGTAGGTCCTGACTGAGAAGAATGGGAGTCAAGATTGCTGTCACAGAAAGTGTGAACCTCTGAAAAACCAGAAGCCTTGGGGTGTCTGGGTGAGTGACTGCTGACGCTAATACCAAGGAGTATGCCAAGATCTGTGTATGCCCTAACATCTACTAATCTCTAGTAGTAATCGCTTCAAAAATATGCCCTGATCCAAGATGGCCTCCCAAATAGCCCTTCTTAAAGATGGCGCCTCCGTTGGTTGTCCCTCCCTTGGTCTCAGCTGGCCTCCCTCTCTCCTTTTTCCTGGAACCAAAAAGGTCCTTCTTAGAACAAAGATGGTAGTACAAGTTAGTCGTCCTTCTCCCGTGCTTGCCGAGAGTGGTTAGCACTTCCAAGTATATTTCCAGGACATCGCTTCTTTCGGGCCCCAGAGGTAGCCCAAACCCCCTCTTTCTTCAGTCCTCATCAAGGTGGAGCAAACGGAAATGGGGCGGCCCAGAATCTATGAGTAGACAGGGCGGGTCGAGAGCGACACTTCCGCCCCTCACCAACATGGCCGCGGGCTGGAAGTGCGCATGAGCAGCTGTCTATGGAGATACCCAGGTCGGGAGAGGGAGAACACTGTTGGAGAAAATCCGCGGCTGAGGCGGCCTCAGCCGGTGAGTGTAGACCGGATGGGAGTCCGGAGGCTCGGTGGACCGTCAAGGCAGGGCAGCTTTGATTTTGTTTCGCTTTTTAAGATTAAGGAACTCCTGGGAAAGAAGCCTTTGTTTTGGGGGAGGGAGCTGTGCCTAATTCTTTTATCTCCTACCGGGCTTTGTGGGCCGAACTCGCTCCCAGTCCCCCAGCGCGCGCGTCTCCGCCCTCCTTTGCTGTCCAGCCCCAGGCCGCAGCTGCGGACGCCGGGCCCCCGAGCCCCGGACTTCCTTCCTGCCTCCTCCGGGGAGCAGCTGAGGCGCGGGGTGAGCGCGGCGGGGCCGGCCGGGTCACGGCGCGGGCTCTCGGGCTCGCGCCTGGCGGGCGCACAGCTCCGTCAGCGCATACTGGTTGGTAGGCCTGCAGGGAGACGCCGCATTCTCCTGCAAGGTGTAGGCGCCTGACTTCTTTCGGTACTTAATATTTCCCCCTTTGTGTCCAGCCTTAGCAAGAGCTCTTTACTGGGCCCTCCTTGCCTGAGCGTGCACGCTACAACATCCCATCCCGGTTTCCTTGTCACATATCCTTAGTGCTCAGGAAATGCTTCCGGATGTCCAACTAAGATTTGAATAAGTAGCCCGACCCCGTTGCTTGTCCTGAGAGGCTACCCCTGGCTGACAGCTGTGGCCAATAGAGACGCCTCGTGTGCCCTGCCCTCTCTTCCATTGCCTCCTCCTGCAGTCAGCGAAGCAAGCCTTGGAAGGGCACTTCCTCCTCAGGTTTGAGGATGGAGACGTAGGTGGTCCTAAAACACTAGTGCTACTTCCTCTTTTGGACTGGGATCTCCTTGCGGCCATGCTTCCTCCGAACAGTTTCACTTTCAGTTCCCCCCTTTTTTTCTTTTTGATTAACATTTTCCTTGGATGTGGGCTGTGCCAGGCTTATCCTCCGAAGATTTTCCTTGTATAGGAAAGGTTTGGAGAATCTTACCGGTAGAGAATTTACAAAAATCTTGCCCCTTTCGTGTTGGGATTATCTTATTGTTTCGTACTTACTGTGTAGTTGTTTCTTTCTGGAGGCATCTGTCAGCTCAGCCCTTTGTTTTTCCTGTCCTCTGGCTGGATGTCAGGATCCTAAGGCAGGCACCTTGTAGATAGATTCCTCCCCCATTGTCTCAAAACCCTGGGCCTGGAGCTTTTTCCCTTCTTGCTGAGGTTCAGTTGATTTGGAGTTGTCATAGCAACATTTTAGCAACTGTGTTAATTCTACAGGAAGGCTTGGTGAATAAAACAGAAGGGGCTTGAAGATGATATGATGCACTTGGGCTTTAGGGTCTCTAACAGATTACATAAATCTAGACACCCCAAAACAAGAGCCCTGTCAGTATAATGGGGTCTGAGGACCAAGTCTAGTCTTTGTGGTTAGGCAAGTTTTTCCAGTGGCAATGAGCTTCAGATTTCCCCTTTCTAGATTTGAGAACAGAAATTTCTTGGTGTACAGTATGTAGCTGAGAAGCTGAAAGAAGCATCAGTGTCCATGATCTTATGTTTTTTGATAGTAGTGGTCTATACATGGCCCTTCCTAATTCCCATGAAGCTGCCATCATAGCAGGTAATAATAGCTTTAATAATAATCCATCCAGAAATATGTTGTTTCTGTCTTCCAGTATAATTATCCCTTCTCTACCAGGCGTTGGAGTGATAATGGAGGGGCAAGGAACACTATTTATAGAGTTGCTTTTTCAGTCACTGTAGGCCAGTCCTCAGCATCAGAATAGGGGGAGCTGATTGTCCCCTGCAGATGATTGGGTTATTTTCCTGGCCATGTCTTCATGGAGCCTAAGTTCTACAACCAGAGAGGCTGTTCTATTTCCTAGACTCACTGCAAACTCTGTGATTTCTACCAGGACTTAGCACTCAGGCCTGTGAATCACGAGATACCAAGACTTCCAAAAAAGACCCAGTTCCTCGGATGTGCCCCCTCACAGAGAGATGAAGGGGTAAGTGAAGAAGAGGCGGGGTCTGGAATGAAAGATGGGTGGCCTGGGAGAATGCAAAATGGCTAAGAGCACTGGCTCTGGAGTCAGGCAGACCTGGATTCAGGCCCCACTCCATCACTTATTAGCTATGTGATTTGGTTTCCCCATCTATAAAATGGAAGCAGTGCTACCTACCCCATAGTGCTATTCTTAGTATTAAATAAGATAGTGCATGTTATATGCTTAGCTTAGTGCCTGTATACATAGTAAACACTCAGTAAGTACTAGTTATTGTTATTTTAGCCTAACCCAGCATCTGTTGGGAATGCCAACGAGTTTGGGAGCCATATGTTACTGGGCCAGTGAGCTTCTCATACATTTCTTCCCTTATTCTTTCTTCTGTCCTTTCACCACAAACAGGCAGCAGAAAACAGCTGAAACTGAAGAGGGGACAGTGCAGATTCAGGAAGGTAAGTGTTAGGAACAGAACCAAGACCAAGCCATCATGGCCCTCCTTCCTCCCCCACCAGGCCATCTCCTGTATGTCCTTTCTTCAGTGACATGCAAGTGGAAGAGAAGGAGAAAGGCAGTTAACTCACGGACCTTTCCTTTGCTTTATTAATTCAGGTGCAGTGGCTACTGGGGAGGACCCAACCAGTGTGGCTATTGCCAGCATCCAGTCAGCTGCCACCTTCCCTGATCCCAACGTCAAGTACGTCTTCCGAACTGAGAATGGGGGCCAGGTAAGGGAGGGGGCCAGGTGGCTGCAGGTGTTACATGGGGTTGGGATGGAGGGAGGTAATTGAACATATTTTGGGGAGACCTAGCTTGGAAGATGAAGTGAAAATGTGGACTACAGCGTGTGGGGGGTACTACTATAAGGTTTGGAGTAGAGACTGGTGTCAAGTAGGAGTATGCTGAATCCTCTGTATGGGGAAAGAAGGGAGAATGGCTGAATTTGTGTCTCTGAAAGACTCTTGTTTTGGGGCTGTATCCAAAGGGCTCAAAGCTTTATGACTGGGATTCCTAGCACTTATTCTTTTCTTCTTTCTTTCATTCCCTCCCCCTTTCTGTCTGCTTCTAGGTGATGTACAGGGTGATCCAGGTGTCCGAGGGACAGCTGGATGGCCAGACTGAGGGTACTGGCGCCATCAGTGGCTACCCTGCTACTCAATCCATGACCCAGGTACAAGGGTATGAGCTGGGGAGGAGACTAGACCTCTGAGAAGTAAGATGAAGAAGGGAACCAATAGGATGGGGGTGAAGCTAGGAACAGTGAGGCATCTAGGGCTGCCTTGTCTTAAGGCCCTAGGCTCTCCCTTTCTGGATGTTTCTCTTCCCCCAAGGATAGAAGCTGTAGAGTGGTACAGTGGGAAGAAGTATATGACATCACGGACTCTGTTCTCTTGCTCCCCTTCCCAGGCAGTGATCCAGGGTGCTTTCACCAGCGATGATGCAGTTGACACAGAGGGCACAGCTGCTGAGACACACTATACTTACTTCCCCAGCACTGCAGTGGGAGATGGGGCAGGGGGTACCACGTCGGGGAGTACAGCTGCTGTTGTTACTACCCAGGGCTCAGAGGCACTACTGGGGCAGGCCACCCCTCCTGGCACTGGTGAGATATTGTGTGAGGATGCTGGCTGGAGGGGCTAGGATAGGCTGTGGGATATGACTGCTGGGCAGTGGGCCTTCACTCATAACCCTTAGTAATTATTAAGACCTGAGCAGATAGTGAATCTGGGGCTCTCTTTCTAGCAGGAGGAAACATGTTCTTTTTATTTTATTATTATTTTTTTGAGATAGAGTCTCACACTGTTGCCCTGAGTAGAGTACAGTGGCGTCAGCCTAGCTCACAGCAACCTCAAACCCCTGGGCTCAAGCAATCCTCCCACCTCAGCCTCCCAGATTGTCAGGATTACAGGCGTGAGCCACTGTGCCCGGCAAACATGTTCTTTTTAGAGGAGGGGCCCAAGGTCTTTGCCTCAGGGCTTGGTGAGGTTCCTAGTCGCATGTCCTGACTGAACCTACCCTGTATCTTCACAGGTCAATTTTTTGTGATGATGTCACCACAAGAAGTATTGCAGGGAGGAAGCCAGCGCTCGATTGCCCCTAGGACCCACCCTTATTCCCCGTGAGTGACCCTTGTTTCTTAATTTCCATGAATGCTCTTTATACCTGCTAAATCTTGTGTAATTCCTTACCCCAAATTTGAATCTTATTTTTTGTCCTTCCTCACTCTGGCTCCCCTGGGCTCTGTTGTCAGGAAATCAGAAGCTCCCAGGACAACTCGGGATGAGAAACGCAGGGCTCAGCATAATGAAGGTAGGCACGATCCAGATGTGAAGCTAGGAGCTGTCTGGTGGGATTGGGGTCAGCAGTGATGTCTGAGGGGAGGAGGGGTTAGGTAATTTTACCCTAGGGCTTGTGGTGAGTTTTCCCTGAGTTACCTTGTCCTTCACTTTGCTCCACAGTGGAGCGCCGCCGCAGGGACAAGATCAACAACTGGATTGTGCAGCTGTCCAAGATCATCCCAGACTGCTCTATGGAGAGCACCAAGTCTGGCCAGGTCATGCAAAGACCCTGGTAGTGGGCAGGATGCCTGAATTCTGTCTCCTGGTATTGTTTCCAGAAATGGTAGCGAGTGGGGCATACACAGCAGTCATCTTTTCTTATCTTTCTGAGGTTCCTGTGTCCCTGGGAGAGCTTTATCACCATTCTTAGGGGAAAATGAAGTCCAAAGTGTGAACTGCTTTTGGAAAGCAAGCTAGCTATCTGAAATCCTACTCCTCATTTTGTTGGCCCTGTCTTGCAGAGCAAAGGTGGGATTCTATCCAAAGCTTGTGATTATATCCAGGAGCTTCGGCAGAGTAATCACCGCTTGTCTGAAGAACTGCAAGGACTTGACCAACTGCAGCTGGACAATGATGTGCTTCGACAGCAGGTCAGACTCATACCCCCAATATACGCCTTCTCAACTCCTGTGGCCACTGACCCAGTTTAGGACTCCCTACTTTGTTCTCCATAAAGAGGGCTTCACCTTTTTCTCCTGACCTGTGGATGTCTAAATAAGTTCAGGGGCATGGTAATGCCAGCTTTTCTACTCATTCCTCTTACTCTCTCCTTCCCATGTCAGGTGGAAGATCTTAAAAACAAGAATCTGCTGCTACGAGCTCAGTTGCGGCACCACGGATTAGAGGTCGTCATCAAGAATGACAGCAACTAACTATGAGGATTCGAGGGCTTTGGGCCCAAGAACTGCAGATAGCCCAGGAGTAACAGCCTAATCCCATGCCCCTTTCCTTCACTGCCCACTTCTGGCATGGGACTGGGGGGAGTTCCGAAGGCATGTCTTTGAACTGAGGCCCTGTGATATGGCATCCTGCAATGGTGTGAAACACACAATGTTGACGTGCACTGACAGCCTCGCCCACCCCCACCATGCAGCCCCTGGGCCCTTGTGCTCCTCTTGCACAATGCATGTGCTGTCTCCATGCTGGATACTGGACACACTAAACTGGGGGGCTTGCCCTGTGCTTGCTTAGAGTGCCCAGCAGAGGGTCTGCTGACAGGTGATGCTCTGGCTTGCCCCAGAACTCTGGCACTGCCATGGGTTCTTCCTTTCCCTGGAGCTGAGGTTTAGATGTGCACTTGGTGACTCAGGAGCAGGCTTAAGCAAGAAGTGGAGGGAAGGATGCTTAGCAGTGGCTGCTGCCCCCTGAAGAGATTGGCCAGCCAGAGGCTAAGGCTTATGCAGAAGTCTTTGGAGCCAGGGAGAACAGGCAGGGGCCCACTTGAGGCCTTCCCCCTTGTGGGGGTGGGTTTTTTTTTCCTTCCTTTCTTTCTTTTCCTTTTTTTTTTTTTTTTTTTTTAAAGATAAAATCGTTCAGAGCCACAATTGTCTGTTTTTCCTCCTTTTGTGGGCCCCAGGGCGGAACGGATGGGGCACACGGCTCTTTATGACCAGTTAGGGCTGGGCCGAGTTTAGGGTGGGGCGCTGCACCTGTACTCATTACCCTGAGTCCTGGTACCTGGGCCTGACCAGTGTGTTGTTTCCGGGCCATGCTGGGCAATCAAGGATGTCTCCAATGGGTTGGTGTTAGAGGCACTCCAAACAGGTGCTCTAGGGGTGGTGCGGGAGGCCACGCCTTCGCTTCCGTTTCCGGTCTCGGCTGGGGGCGGGAGCGAAGGGTAGATGCTGCGCTGGCGGAGGGGGTGGGCCGGGGCTGCGTTCTTGCAACTCGCCGCACTCACCATGGCTGGAGGTACCTGCCGGGCAGACCTGGGCCCTCGCCCTGCCCTACACGTGGCCCCCTGGATTGAGGTGTTTGTGGCGGGAACAGCGAAGGGGCGTGGAGGAGAGGTCCTCGTGCACGACCTCACCGGGTTGGGGCGCTGCCAGGTGAGGGAGCGCCGTGGCAGCGGTGCCTTGGAGTCCCCTCACCTGCCGGCTCTCGTGCCCCTTCCTCAGCGGCCACGGTCTCGCTCCCTGAACTCCGTTCGCTCCTAGCCTCGGGCCGGGCCCGGCTCTTCGACGTGCGATCTCGGGAGGAGGCGGCAGCTGGGACCATCCCAGGGGCGCTCAACATCCCGGGTATGGGATTGAGAGGGGACGCCCCGGTGGTGGAGTAGAGCCAGTCCAGGAGGGTATTAGCTAATGGGACCTCACATAGGATGGCGTGGGAAAGGCACTGGTTACGGGGGTCCTGCTTTACTGTAAGCCAGCCCTCAGCTTACCTAGAGAAGGGCTGATTGGAGGCAGATCCTGGCAGCGGAACTGGCTCATCCAGTTTGAGGGGGATAGCAGGCGGTGAGAGGGGCAGACCAGCTTCTCTGCGCTGGACGTCCCCGAGCCTGGATGCCTCAGGCTGCCCGCCCCGCCCCGCCTCCGCCTCCGCCTTGACCTCCACCTCACCACTGACTCGGGAAGTGGCTCACATTCAAAGGTTGTTTGGCTGACTCCCTGAGGGAGTAGGCTGTTTCTTGTTCTGGAGATTGGGGTTGGGGAATGGCCACCATATGTTGTTTGGGGTCCCCCGTAGCTTTCTTTGTTGGACCACCAGGGTCCTGCCCTTCCAGGGCCAATTTGCTAACCTGAGAGTGCCGAACCGCCGGCTCTTCATTCTGTCCTCTCAACTCCTCCCAGTGTCCGAGTTGGAAAGTGCCCTGCAGATGGAGCCAGCTGCTTTCCAGGCTTTGTACTCCGCTGAGAAGCCAAAGCCGGAAGATGATAATCTCGTTTTCTTCTGTCAGATGGGCAAGCGGGGCTTTCAGGCCACGCAGCTGGCCCGGGGCCTCGGATACACAGGGTACGGGAAGGTGTGGCTTGCTAGCTGGGAAATGACTGGGGACTGCCTACCGGGCCTGTCTTCCCTCACCCCTCTTTGTCTCCACAGGGCTCGAAACTACTCTGGGGCCTATAGAGAATGGTTGGAAAAAGAGAGTTAGGTAGAAGGTGGCTTATTGGTCCCGTCCCCGCCCCCAGTGGCCACCTTACCTAAGGGTGATGAAGGGGCTCACTTGCTGGGTTGGGCAACTCCTTATAGTGCTGTGCACACAATAGCATCAAATAAAGAGCAGTTAATTAAAATATTGGAAGCACTTAATTTTTCAGGTGGTCCAAAAACGTTCTAATTTTAATCTAGACCTTAATTCAGCCCTGTGTCCTTTCTCCTTATAGTATTCATCTACCTCTCCCCACCCCAAATTCTAGCAGTTTCCTTAGAGGCTACAATGTATAATTCTTCCGCCAGGCGCTCGCTCCGTGGCTCACGCCTGTAATCCTAGCACTCTGGAAGGCCGAGGCGGCAGGATCGCTTGAGCTCAGGAGTTGGAGACCAGCCTGAGCACTGAAAATAAAAAAATTAGCTGGGTGTGCTGGTAGGTACCTGTAGTCCCAGCTACTGGGGAGGCTGAGGCAGGAGGATCGCTTGAGCCCAGGGGCTTGAGGTTGCTGTGAGCTACGATGATGCCACTGCACTCTAGCCAGGGCCAGAGTGAGACTGTCTCCCAAAAAATAAAAAAATAGAAAAAATTTTTAAAAATGTACAATTCTTCTAAAATAGTTGTTTTGAGTCAAGATGCACATGAGAATCTAGTAGCTTAAAAAAAAAATCTTGATTTTTTTTTTTTCTCTCCAGATTTAGGAGATGGGATTTGGGCATTAGTGGTTTTATGGGTCCCTCAGGTGATTTCTATATGCAGCCAGAAGCAAGTACAACTGCTCTAGATCAGAGGTCAGCAAACTATGGCCCCAACTGGCTATGCTGCTGTGACCATTTGTTTATGTATTATATTATCTATGGCTACTTTTGTGCAATGGTGGCATAATAGTTGCACTATGTCCTTCAAAGCCTAATGTTTTTACTAACTGGCCCTTTACAGAAAAAGCTTGCCTAACATAATAGACCTTCAACTCCTTTAGCCTCGACCTCACCTCCTTCAGACTTTGTAACTGGGTTGAGGAAATGGAAGGGCAATCCCAGGCCTTTGGGTGAGGGAATGGAAGGCACCCTTCATCCCTACTGATGTGTCACACACAGATTACAGGAGCCCTTCCTGTGCCACCAAATCCAGGTCCCTGTTTTTATCATCACTGTTATTTTACACTGGATTTAACAGCATTTACTTGGTTAAAAAAATGAAATAGCACATGCTTACTGAAACAAAATTCAACACTACACAGTAAGTATATAACTTCCCTCTAGCAAAATGCATAGTTTGATGCACATCCTTCAAGACATTTTAAATATTTTGGTGGCAGAGTTTTCATTTCATAGTCAGATTTTTAAAAAATTTATTCCTTTATCTGTGGAATAGAAGGTTGGGTCAAAGATGAACCCAATTTTCTGATTCTTCAAGCCTCTGGAGAAATTGTTTTAGATATTTCCTGCATTCCTTGACTTTTTCTCACCTCCTTTTCTTCTTCCCTTCTGCCTTCTCAACTGTACCTATCTGTCCTACATTTTTATCTCACAGTATACACACCACATGGTTTAAAATCAGCCATTCTTGTGGGCTTTCCAGCTTCTCTGTAATAGAGCTATCCACTTTCTTCCTGGGCTATTCACACTACATTACTGTCTGAGTTTAGTCAGACATTGTTGGGTCTGGAGATAAAGTTGAAATATGTGAGTCTAGCCCAGGGTCTGGCAAATAGTAGGTGTCAGTTATCCTTTCACCAAATACCCAAATCCCTTTGATTCTCAGGTTGGGAAGGTTTTCCTGGGGTCTAATTTCCCTTGGGTCTAATTTCTCTCTTTGTTTTGAGTCTTAACTGTTCCCCTCCCCAGGTCTTCATTATAATTTTGTTATAGCATTTCTGTATTATTATTATTGAGGTACAATTTACCTACAATAAAATGCCCAGTTCTTAAGTGTTCAATTCATTGAGTTCTCAGTATGCTAACTTGTAACCAATACCCTGAACAAGATCTAGAATGCTGAAATCTCCAGAATTTCTCTAGGTTCCACTTTCCAGTCAATTCTACCTCTACTCCCTTTCTAGGCAACCACTTTTATCTTCTATCACCATAAATTAGTTTTCTAGCCCCCTTCCTGGCCTGCCAACTTACATGTTTGCTTTCTCCAGCTTTACAGCTGATGAGGGTTAGAGAGAATCCTGGAAGTAACCTGACCTGGCCTACTATATAACCATGCCCTCTGGCTTGATCATTGTTGAGAGAACATTCCTATTCCTCTTTCTCCATCGGTAACTGTTGGGTTCATAACCCTGACAGGCTATTCCAAACCATTACCTTGCCCTTAAGTTCTTTTTCCCTCTCCTCAGAGCTAACTATTGCAAGCAGCTATTTCAGGCACTAGGGTTTACCAGCTATATGAACTTCTCTTGCCTTTTTCGGCCCTCCTTTTCATACTAAATTAAACTTCCCCCTTTCAACCTACTTTGTCCCAAGTTTGTGTTTACCACATACCTGTGCCATATCTATTACACTACACTTTTGTTCATTTGTCTCTTCCAATTGATCATGAACTTCTTAAAGGCAGAAACTGGCTTTCATTTTCTTACCCCCCATTTCTCCAATGCAAGTTCTCAGTGTTTGTTGAGCCTCACTAGTCTTCTGACCTTTAGAATATTCTAATTTCAGCCTTTAGGAAGCACCACTGCCTGCCCAACTTTCAAATAACATTTTTATCTTACCAGTCAGAGTTGATAATTTACAATAGGTCCTTATTGCCTAGTGGCTCAAGCACTTGTCTCAGCCTGGCCTTTTAAGCAATCTGTAATCTAGATCTGGTGTTACTTCGCCTTTCCAAACTTATCTTCCAGTTAGGAAAGGCAACTTTCCCATCAAGCTGTTTTCCTTAGTATCCTAAGTAGACCCTACTCCTTCCTGACCCTGGCCTTTACTCACTATTTTCCCTGTTTGGGAAGCTTCCAGTCTCCTTTGTACCACACTGAATTTCCTAAGAATTAGAAGAATGTATTTGGCAGAAGACTTGTTCTTATCAAGAGGGCTTTTAAACTGAAGGAGAAGGGAGAAAAATAACCAGATAAAGTTATATACCTGAATTCCATGAAGGACACAAGCCACAGGATAAAGCCCACACCTCTATTGTAGCGCTTATCACACTGTATTTAACTTGCATGGTTCTTCCCTTTTTGAGTGAGCTCTTTAAGGGGAGGGGCTGTTTATTATTGCATGACCAATGATGAAACCAGAACCTGGCATGTGGGAGGTACTCAGTAGATGTTGAATTTTTATTGAAGTATTTACCAATTCCCAGGGGAAAAAATTTGAGGAAGAACATGAATGGTAGCATGTTATGGTGGAAAGAGCAAAGGTTATGAGTCAGAGTTCTGAGTTCCAGTTCTGGCTTAGTGCAACTAAGTGGTCACCACAAGTTACTTTTTAACTATTCTAACTCTCACTTTCCTTATTTGTAAGATGGGAGTTATAAGACTTATCTCCTTGGATTGTTGTGAGAGTTTAATGGGATAACATAAGTAAAGTTCCCCTATTATATAGGACATACAGATTTAGAGGTGTATATACAATGATACATAATAAACACGAGAAGGTAAATACAATAGCTTAGATATAATTGAACTTTGGTGGAAGGGAACTTGTGACTGGCAGTGGAAAAGCATGTCATATTAAAAAGAAAATATTTACCAGCCTGAGCAAGAGCAAGACCTCATCTCTACTAAAAATAGAAAAAAATTAGCTGGACATTATGGTGTGTGTCTGTAATCCCAGCTACCGGGGAGGCTGAGGCAGGAGGATCGCTTGAGCCCAGGAGTTTGAGGTTCCTGTGAGCTAGGCTGATGCCATGGCACTCTACTCAGGGCAACAGAGTAAGACACTGTCTCAAAAAAAAAAAAAAAATTTAATAGAAGAGTCAGATATCCACTGGGCGAGGTGGCTTATGCCTATAATCCTAGCACTCTGGGAGGCGGAGGCGGGAGGATCACTCGAGGTCAGGAGTTCGAGACCAGCCTGAGCAAGAGTGAGACCCCGTCTCTACTAAAAATAGAAAGAAATTATCTGGACAACTAAAAATATATATAGAAAAAAAATTAGCCGGGCATGGTGGTGCATGCCTGTAGTTCCAGCTACTCGGGAGGCTGAGGCAGAAGGATTGCTTAAGCCCAGGAGTTTGAGGTTGCTGTGAGCTAGGCTGACGCCATGGCACTCTAGCCCGGGCAACAGAGTGAGACTCTGTCTCAGTAAAACAAAAAACAAAAAACAGTAAATAAGAAAAAAAATATGTCGAGACTTGCTTTATGGCCAATTTTTGTAAATGTCCACAAACACTTGAAAAGAAGGTGTATTCTTTGCAGTTTTTGGTGCAGTCTTCTGTATATGTCAGTTAGGTCTAGTTTACTAATTACACTGTTCAAACCTATATCTCTACTGTTTTATTTTGTTGTTAGCTTCTTTTATCAGCTATTTTCAGAGGCATGTTTAAATCTCTAACTATGATTTGGATTTGTCCATTTCTCTTTTTAGTTCTGTCAGTTTTACTTTATATATTTGGAAGCTATGCTATTAGATGTATAAAAATTTAGAATTGTTATGCTTCCTCCTGGATGGATCCCTTTCTCACTATGTCCCTCATTATCTCTGATGATGCTTCTATTTTGTCTGATATTAGTACAACTATAACAACTTTGTTTTGATTAGTATTTACGTGAGGGATAGTGGAACATGCCTCTTGGAATTCATATTAACCAAAGAAAAGAACACTAAGCACAATTAGACATACAAGAAATGGACTATAGGAAAGCAGATTTTTTATTATTTATTTATTTAGAGACAAGAGTCTTGCTCTGTTACCTGGGCTAGAGTGCCGTTGTGTTATCATAGCTCACAGCAACCTCAAACTCCTGACTCAGCCTCCCAAGAGTAGGTAGGACTACAGTTGTGGGACACCACACTCTGCTAATTTTTTCTATTTGTAGTTGCTCAGCTAATTTCTTTCTATTTTTAGTAGAGATGGGGTCTCACTCTTGCTGAGACTGGTCCCGAACTCTTGACCTCAAGTGATCCTCCCACCTTGGCCTCCCAGAATAGGCATGAGCCACCACACCCAGCCAAGAAAGCAGATTTTTTAAATTGAAAGAAAATGTAGGTTGAGCTCATGGGCAGAGACTTTAAAGAGAATATGAGTCAAGAAAATGGAAAGTCCTCAGAAACTAGACCTGATGGTATTTCCCAATGAGAAATCCTTACAGTTCACTCTATACCACTAGTATTTCCATTCTTAATCATATGGAAATGATTCTATATCATATTCCTCAACCTACCAAGTCCTCCAATTAATTGATTTTATCAACTTTTTACTATTTATTACTTTTCTCATGCCCTTATTTTCCTCCTAATCCAGTTTGTATTCTATGCATGATTCATAATTATCTTCATTCCTTTGCATAACTGAGAATACACTTATCAAGAAATTTCAAGACCTATTATACATGAACAAAGTACTAAAACATAAAGAAAAGACCTTAAAAGAAGACTTGTACAAAAGAAAAGACTTGAAATGTTCTTGGATAAGAAAATTCAACTTCATAAATTTATCAGTTTAGTTGAAAACAAGAATTGACACAAAAGCTTGAAAAAGAGCATCAATGAAGGGAAGCAAGACCTACCAGCTAGCAAATTATACAGTAAATTAGGTTAGTGTAGTGGTGCATGCCTGTAGTCCCAGCTACTCGGGAGGCTGAGGCAGGAGGATCACCTGAGCCCAAGTGTTGGAGGTTGCAGTGAGCTATGACTGCACATCACTCCAGCCAGGGAGTATTCTGTCTCTAAAAACAAAACAAAACAAAAACAAACAACAATAAAAAAAAACCAGGCACTTGAAAATAGACAAGAAAAAGACAATTATCCCAATAGAAAAATGAGGAAAGCATATGAAGAGACAGTTCACAGAATACAAATGGCTCTTAAACCCTTGGAAATGCTCAGTTCACTCATAATAAGAGATGTGCAAATTAAAACTAAACTGAGCTATCAATTTACATTTATCAGATTGGCAAAAATTCAAATGTTTGATAAAACAGTCTTTTGGCAAAACTGTGGGAAAACAGGCAGGCTAATAGATTATGTAAATATAAATTGGTACAACACCTATGGAAGGCAATTTGTTAATATGAATCAAAATAACCAAATATGTATTTTGACCCAGTATTCATATTTCTGGTGATTTATACCAAAAATAAACTTGCATTTATGTGTTATGATACAGATATATGTTTATTCATTACATTATTTATATTAGCAAAAGACTAGAAGTAATTCAAGTATCCCTAAGTTAAAACTAGCTAAATAAATAACATTACATGGCCGGGCGCGGTGGCTCACGCCTGTAATCCTAGCACTCTGGGAGGCCGAGGCGGGTGGATCGCTCGAGGTCAGGAGTTCGAGACCAGCCTGAACAAGAGTGAGACCCCATCTCTACTAAAAATAGAAAGAAATTATCTGGCCAACTAATATATATATATATATATATATATACACAAAAAATTAGCCGGGCATGGTGGCACATGCCTGTAGTCTCAGCTACTCGGGAGGCTGAGGCAGTAGGATCGCTTAAGCCCAGGAGTTTGAGGTTGCCGTGAGCTAGGCTGACGCCCCGGCACTCACTCTAGCCCAGGCAACAAAGTGAGACTCTGTCTCAAAAATAAATAAATAAATAAATAAATAACATTACAAGCATATAATAGAATATTATGTGGCTACAAAAAAGAATGAGGAAGCTTTTAGTGTACTCATAAAAGATCTCTAAGACACATTGTTGGGTGAAAAAAAAAGTAGTATTCTACCTTTTGTGTAAAAAAAAAAGGCAAGCTAGCATGGATGTATATTTATCATTGCTTATATTATCAAGAAAGAAGCTCTGGAAGGACATGCAAAATTAGTCAAAAGTCACTCCCTTGCAAACCTCTTTAGTATTCTTACTGCTCTCTCCATCATGTGCTTAGGCAACCCCCAACTAACCACTTACTCTATCCCTGTGGTCAAACAGCTGGGGTAAACTTCATACCCATGTGACTGGTATCTCTTTAAATCTATGTCCACGATACTTAGTAAGCATTTAACACTGTTCACCAGTCCCAACACACTTCCCTAGTGTGTTCTTCAGTCTCCACTCTCCCTACTTTTCAGATCTCTTTTTTTTTTTTTTTGGTTTTGGCCAAACTTTTTATTTAGTATTCTGTAGTTGTTTAACACACACTTAAATGGTCTTACTGGGGGAGGGGAAAGGGGAGGTTCTTGCAGATTCCCAAGGAAATGTCAGAAGGGCAAAATATGGCCAGCATTATCCATTTGTTTTGGGTTTACTGGGTGAATAGTACTTTCCTTACATAGGCATTTGATCTCAGGTTTTTCATACTGAGAACATTGAGATTTCAGTTTGAAGACACCCTGAAATCATAGAAGTAGCATACCCAACCACCCTCTAATAGCTAGCTTGTTTGTATAGGCAGATTGATTCATCTCTCCATTTTAGATGGCTAGATGTTTGTGGAAGATCTTAGAATTGCTTGCCTCATTTACTGGGAAAAATCAGATAGGAAGTGGCCTTTAGGGACACTTTTACTTGGAAAATTACAACAATAGTACAACAAGTCAAGTCTTACACACTTAAACATTTGCTTGTTGAAAGCAATGTCATAAAGTCAAATAAAATTAAACATGTTTAACTTTTTTCCTCACAAGAACATAAAAATTATGGAGGGGAACTTAACAGGAAATTTTAAAAAGGTAACACAATTTTTTTCCTTTTAGTAGTCCTTGGGTAGTTATGATAATAGTTTCCACTTTTTGTTTTGTTTCTTTGAACAGGGATTTTGGTCCAAAGTTTTGTTTGTTTCTAGTATCTGCTTCTGCCTCCCCCTCTATCAGATCGGCTTCCTCCACGGCCACCACCTCTTGGTGCTCCGCGGCTTGAACTGCTGTAGGAATCACGTGAAGGAGGGTACCCCCTTTCCATAGAAGGGGGAAGCCCTCTTTCTTGTCTGCCAACCCGATCACGACCACTTGAGTAGAGATCACTTCCGCTGCTTGAGTAACTGTCTCGACTTCCACCATATCCGTCACGTGAGCTGCTGTAATCATCATAGCGACTGCTTCCACCATAAGATGGCGGGGGCCCTCGTGTAGGTGGAGCACTACGTGAGTTACCATAACTCTCACAGGAATCTCTATAGGAACCTCCCCTTGGATGATGTGAATAGTCACGATCACGACCATATCCATCTCTATCACTATAGCCTCTTGATGGATAGTCATCACGTGAACTGGAATGACCATAATCACGGTAAGTATAATCTCTTGGTGGTGGTGCATAATCTCTTGTATCACGAGAACTTGGGTAATCTCTGCTTGAATAGCTGTCTTTAGTAGAATATCCATCATCTCTTGGAGACAAATAAACATCTCTACCAGAGGGCAGGGGTTCCCTTCGAGGTGGGCCTCCATAACTATCTCTTCCACGTGATACAGGAGCTCTTCCTCCCATTCCACTGCTGCTGCGAACTGGTCCTGAAGGGGCAGATCTTTTAGGAGGTGGACCCCCACTTCGTGGTGATGGTCCTCTTTTTACTGGGAGTGGTCCCCTGGAAGAACTCATGTTAAAATCCATGGAATAGCCACCATCATCCATGTGCCCTCCCCGTGAGGGAGATCCCCTGGTTCCTCCACTTCCTCCTCTTCCACCCCTAAGACCTCTTGGAGGGCCTCTGCTTCTTGGAGGTGGGGGTGGCCCACGTCTACCACTTTCAAATGATGGTTTGGTGGCTTGTTCCACTTTGATGGCTTTTCCATCTAAAGACTTTCCATTCATGTCTCGGGCTGCATCCTTAGCATCTGCTGGGCTTTCAAAGGTGACAAAAGCAAATCCTCTTGATTTGTTGGTTTCTCTGTCTTTCATTAAGAGTACTTCCACTATTCGTCCATATTTGCCAAATACTGCTTCAAGGGCTTTCTCATTTGTTTCTGTATTAAGCCCACCAATGAAGAGCTTTCCTGGGCGATCTGCTTCAACCATTTTTTTCACCGGTGAGTCGGAGCCGCGACGATGGTTTCAAGCTCCTACGAGCTCGCTGATGGGGAATCCTAGCAGCTCAGCACGAGCGGCGGCTGCGGGGCTCAAAGACCGAACGTAGAAGCCGCTGCCACTACTGCGCAACCCAGATCTCTTAAACTTCCTTTTTCCTCAGCACTCTCAGCTGATGACTTTACCTCATACTTCTCAAAGGAAATCAGACTGAACTGTCATCATCTTCCCACCAACAAATCTACCAACTGTACTGTGCATGCTTCCTTCTTGTTGTGGTGGATAGTTGTCTCTGCTCTATTTTAACCCTCAACTTGGGCTTAAGATCTCATCTCTAGCCCGGGCAATAGAACGAGACTCTATCTCCAAAAAAAAAAAAAAAAAAAAAAAAAGATCCCATCTCTTCTTTCCCCTAGGACTTGGTACCACAACTCTCTTCTCTTTTTCTTTTTTTTTTTTTTTTTTTTTTTTTT
>CM052444.1:33704377-33750592 GCA_028533085.1 Varecia variegata
CTTCTCTTTTTCATACATCATTTCTTCCTCTTTCTTTCTTTTTCTTCTCTTTTTTTAAGGGGAGGGGAAGGAAGGCAATGGAGGAAAGGGGGAAGAGGCGGAGGAGTGGAAGAGAGGAAGGGCTAATCACTTCCTCAGCATGCATGCATTTCCATCTAAACAAAAATACCTACTCTGCCTTTATCTAACATCCCTTCCAGCTGCTGCTCCTTTTCTTTGCTGCCCTTCTCAGCAAAATCTCTATTGAACTGTCTATAGTCACAGTCTTTATTTTTTTAATGGGGTGTTCAGTAATTCCTACCAGAATTTTCTGCTTTGCAGACAAACTCACCAGCCTGTAGTTATAAAATCTGCTTTTTTTTTTTGAACGACTACAGAAAACAAATGTCAATGACAAGGAAATTTAAAAATGTATCATACATTTTAATAACTGTATAGGAAAAGGAACCCAATGAACATCAAATTATTTTCATGCTCTAAAATTACTTGCATGCTTTGTTAATATATGCACAAATTTTTATATAGTAATAACTAAGGTACATACTATTTGTAATAATTCTTTTCATTTACTATTAATTATTAACATTATTTCATGTATACTTGTCCATTAACAATATTTTATTTTATTTTAGTCTTTTGAGACAGAGTTTCGCTCTGTTGCCTGGGTTAGAGTGCCATGGTGTCAGCCTAGCTTGCAGCAACCTTAAACTCCTGGGCTAAAGCAATCCTCCTGCCTCAGCCTCCCTAGTAGCTGGGACTACAGGCATGCACCACCATGCCCAGCTAATTTTTTCCATATATTTTTAGTTGTCCAGCTAATTTCTTTCTATTTTTAGTAGAGACGGGGTCTCGCTCTTGCTCAGGCTGGTCTCGAACTCCTGACCTTGAGTGATCCTCCTGCCTCGGCCTCCCAGAGTGCTAGGATTACAGGTGTGAGCCACTGTGCCCTGCCTATTTTATTTTTAAAACAAAAAAGATAAAATTGATTAGGGATAAATGCAAAATGTACTTTTAGGCTAAGAAAGACTGCACATGGGGGCCAGGCACTGTGGCTCACACCTGTAATCCTAGCACTCTGGGAGGCCAAGGCAGGAGGATCCCTGGAGGTCAGGAGTTCAAGACCAGCCTGAGCAAGAGTGAGATCCCATCTCTACTAAAAATACAAAGAAATTAGCTGGACAACTAAAAATATATAGAAAAAATTAGCTGGGCATGGTGGTGCATGCCTGTAGTCCCAGCTACTCGGGAGGCTGATACAGAAGGATTGCTTGAGTCCAGGAGTTTGAGGTGAGCTAGGCTGATGCCACGGCACTCTAACCGGGGCAATAGAGTGAGACTGTGCACGGCACTCTAACCCGGGCAACAGAGTGAGACTGTGAGACTCTGTCTCCAAAAAAAGAAAGACTGCACAAGTATATGATGTAGAAGACCACATTTAATAGTCCAAGTAAAAATAAAAGGCTTATGAATTTTAGTTTGCTATAAATTTAATATAACTCAATAGTCTCAGTAGTGTAATATGGCTACTATACTTGTGAATGCATTCTTAGATAGTAAATAAGAGTGATGAAAATAGCTACCATTTCAGTGCTAAAATGTGCCAGGCCCTGTGCTAAGCGTAGTGCTTGTATTACATAATTTAATCCTTATTTTGCCACAAAGCAAGTGATTTTACTATCATCATAACTATCTTCTGGATGCAGTAAGTTTCAGAGAGATGTGAGCTAGCCAAGAACAGAATGCTAGAAACTGGGAAACTAAATTTGAAGTGAGAGCTGCCCATTCCATAGAGAGATGGCTTCTCCAGTGCCTGATTCAGTTCTTGCTCTTAAGCATTAATAACAAACAAGAGATTATCAGAGGAGGGAGATTAATCTTGAAGGTAGAGGTCATGAAACTGTCACATGAAGACAATTTGAAGAATATAAAGATGTTTAGCTTGGAGAAGGAATGACTTAGGAGGCTCATAATAAGTATCTTAAAATATTTGAAGCAAGTGCTGTCAGTGGCAAAGAATAAGTAGACATTTTGTGTAACTCCAGAGAGTAATGGCTGAAAGTTACTAGCCAATTTGTTGCAAGGATATTTTAACAATTAAGAGTTGTTAGCTGAGCATAGTGGCTCATGCCTATAATCCCAGCACTTTGCAAGGCCAAGGCAGGAGGATGGCTTGAGGCCAGGAGTTGGAGATTAGCCTGAACAACATAGCAAGACCGGTCTCTACAAAAAATGTTAAAAATTAGCTGGGTGTAGTGGTGCATGTCTGTAGTCCTAGCTACTCTGGAGGCTGAGGCAAGAGTATGGCTTGAGCTCAGGAGTTCAAGGCTGCAGTGAGCTAGGATCCAGCAACTGCACTTCAGCCTGGGCAAAAAGAGAGAGACCCTGTCTCAAAAAAAAAAAAAAAAAAAAGTATGGTCTGCATTGAGAATTTTTAGGAGTTTAAGCAGAGCATGTATAAACTGTCAGTAATTGCATGAACCTTCTTATACGGGGTGAGAGGTTGATCTAAATGACCTCTAAAATGACCCCCTTTTACCTAGCCACTATTATCAGTCTTAGAGTTCCTTTAAGCCTCTGCTCAAGCTATCCCATCTCGAAGTTTTCCCTGACAATCACAGCCCATAGTAATTGATCCCTCCTCCAAGCTTTCCTTTCCCCTACTCTTTACTATTATACTTAACTTCCTGTATATGTTCCTCTCTTCAACACTTTACATTTCTTTGAGGATAAAGAACAGAGCTTTGTACTTGGCAGGCACCCAAATACTTGTTTCAATTTAGTAATACAATGTTTCTCTTTGGGTTACATATTGTCATATTTCCTGTATTAGTCTTGGAAGCAGATTGTAAACCATTTGAAGTCAGGGATTGTGGTTTATATTGATTTGTAATCCCTATGACACCCAGTAGGTGTTTGATAAACATTGTTTTGAATTGGGTGGAACCAGAAGTGGAGAGATGTGGGCAAAGGAATGAGAGCAACAGTGAAAGAGGCAAAAGGTCCAAGAATATCATTCTTTTGGATAAAAATGTAGGATTTTCACTTGCAATGAGATAATGTTCAGGAAGTTTTTCCCACAGGCAACCTGGATATATTTAGTACAGTTAAAATTAAATCATCATAAAATAGAAACTACAAAGAGTAAAGGTGTTGAGTATGAGTTTCAATTAAAAAATGATGTAACAATATAAACAGAAAGCTTGGGTATCAACATAGTCTAGAGGAAAAAGAAGGCTTAGCACCCTACTATTAGTCACAGTGAGAAGATAAATAATGTAGAGCCCTGTTGACAGATCAAACATGTGTAAAGGACATATCCACAGACACCCAGAAACGTTTTTAGAGCATCTGTAGGTCAGTTGGTATTATCTGGGTGTATTTTGTGTACATCTGTTTAAAGTTCTTGAGATAACGAGATTCTGCTTTTCCCACTTTTGAGCTGAGCGCTCCCTTCTCCTTTCTTTTCTTTTTCCTCCTCTCCGCGCAGCTCATCTCTCAAAGCCTGTGAATACCGCCAGTGGGGTGGACAGAGGGAGACGGTTTGGAGGCGGTGTCAAGATATCAATCCACTTGTCTCCCGGTGCTCTCCTCCCAACTTCCCATATTAATGTGTTTTTTACCTGCCAAGGAACAGGACCAAGGTTCCTACAGCAATTTACATTCCAACAAACAAAAGAATCCAAAACCTCGCCCATCTCAGTAAGTTTCACAGCACGACTACTTTCCCTGCCCCCTCCTTAAAGGCCTCCTTTAGGCCTGCAGCTCCAACTCAGAACCCAGCCAGTCAGAAAGTCCCTGCTTCAGGAACACCGCCCATTCCGGAGGCCCTCACCTGTCGAAGGTGAGGAATTCGTCTCCTTACACGACAGTCTCCTGGGCCAATCAGAGGCGGCTCGAGCTGGGAAAGGCGCCAATCCGCCCCAGTGGGGAGTAGTGGGCGGGGTTGCACCTGGCTACGGTACATCACTCAACGGAGCGGCGGCTCCTTTCACCAATCGGAATGTGCAGGGGCGGGGCTCCGGCCAATCCGGCGTGGAGGGAAGGGCCGGGCGGGGCTCAACCTGGCGGCCGGAGTTCAGTCCCTGCGCTGCAGTTCGCGGAGCTGCGTCTGTTCTCGGTGCTCCCGCGACGGCTGTGGAATCGGGGTCCTGATCGTGATGGGGACAAAGGCGAAAGCTGGGAAGAAACAGTTGAGCCTCTTCATATTGGCTATCTTGTGTAAGTTCCCGCAGTTTCGGGAGAAATCGACGGGTCGGGTCAGAGGTTGGAGGAAGGCGCTCTCCACGCCCCTTGGCCTCGGGAGGGGAGGAGTTCGGAAACCTGCCGACCTCACCCTCTTAATTTTTTCCACCCCTGCTGGTCCCTCTTTCCCCTCCCCCACACCTGGCGGAGTGGCTGGCTCCCCTCCCCGCCACTGGTGAGTAGTGACCCACTGGAAGGGAGCTGACCCTTCTGCACACACCCCAAAAATAACGGGTAGGGCAGATTCCACTCTCCCCTCTCTTCACATACTGGTGAGGGCCGGCGGGCGCGGGGACCCTTCCTGCACGCATCTACCCCGCCATCCCACGCCACACGCACCTGGGAAGGCCATTCTGCCCCCCAGCACGCACCCAACGCCCACGGAGCCGCTCACCGTGAGCCTCTCACCTCCTGACTCCCTTGGCTCCTTAAGGGTCCTCAGAGAAAGTCTACTGGAGGTGGACTGGGATGGTCTCTTTACCTGGCTTTTGCTGAAGGGGTCTCTAGCCCCTCTGAGTCTTAGGATTGCCGTGGTTGCGAAGTGTCTGCATATGGAGTTTGAAAAGGAAATTGAAATCTGAAATTTCTCAGAGCACAGCGTAGACTTTGGAAACCTGCGAAGTCCGTTTCTGGGGTAAATACCTCAGGAGTCCTTGACAAATGTTGTTGACCAAGTGACTATTCCCAGAGGGAAGATGTGTCTGTTGGTTGGCTGGATTCTCCTCAGAGCCAGAACTCTGCCCTCCCCCTGGTTGTGTATGAGAGTTTTTGTTTCCTTTGTAAACTCCCTTTCCTGGGGAACAATGAGGCTTGCTTGCTGGGGCATGCCTCTGTCTCTGGATGGGTTTGTGTGGGGCCGAGTGTGTAGTCGGTTGGTTTGTGCATTAGTCAACCTGTGTCAGCACCTGTATGTTTATCTGTCTGATTCTTGTGCTTGTGTGGATAGTTGTGTCAGTGTGTGTTCTAGAGGGATCTCTTTTTCCCCTCAAGGTTCATGTTTTGGGAATTGTAAAAGAAATGAATTATTACAATCAGCATTGGTGTCTTATAAAGGCAATTCATTTTACTCAGTTTTTGAAGGGCAGAGATAGATTTCCCTGCCCTTAGATGTATTGACCACTCATTTATTCCTTATCACAAAAACATAAACCTTGGGGTGGATTAGGCCAGACACAAATCAAATCCTCTCTCTCTCTCTTCTCTCTCTCTCTCTCCCTTTTTTTTTTTTTAACAATATTTGTTCTTAACTTTTAAAAAATTTCTTTTTTTTTCTTTTACTCTTGCTGCTTAGGAATCACATCTCCTTTCTATTGTACAGATAAGGAAACAGGTCCAAAGAGGGGAAATGACTTTTCCAGGTTGACAAGAGGGTCAGGGGTGGAACCTGGGAATAGAACCAAAGTCTCCTGACTCCTTTTCTACTCCTGGATCTAGCATATCAGGTACTTTATGCACAAGAACTGTTTGGGATACTGCTTCAGAATCTATGGTCTGTTTTACCTTTTAAATTTTTTCTTCCCCATTAGGTTCTTCTTTCTCTCACTTCTCCTTTTCTTTTGACTCCTCTATTTCCATTTTTCTTCATTTTCCCTTCTTTTCCTACCCCTTCCCTATTCCACTTCTGCCTTTTTCTTAGAACTACTAATGACACCCGTAGTCATTTTTGGGTTCTCTGTGGTACTCAGTACTAAAGACTTTACCAACCCTTGTACTGTACCAATACTTTCTCCCCTAAACCTAGAAGTTTCTTCTCTGACAGTGACTGCATTTGTAACAGTTTTGTCAATGACAGTATTTGTCAGGCTTATAAGCTTCCTGAAGCTGCTTTGTCCCCACCCCCACTCCTCCTTCCTTTCTTTTCTCTCCCTCTAATTTTCTATTTTATTTATGATACTCCCACAATGATCACATGCTGGCACTGGAAGGATTCTGAAAGCAGCATTCCGAGCTTGGGGGTGTCTTAGGGAACCAATCAACAGTGGTTCAGAGGGAACTTGAGGTGGTGTTGCATTAGCCTGACAGGACAATGGATTCTGGGAAGTAACATGTCCACGGGGTAGAGGAACTGACCTTGTAACTTTTAAAGCAGGCTTGACCTGGTGGGGAGTGATTTGGTTAGTGCAAATGAGGACAGAAACGGGAGCCAGGCCACCCGATCTGGGTTCTAGCTGGGCTCCCTCTCTGCCTGTCTGTGATCTTAGGCTAGCAGCTCATGTCTTTTCATCTGGGGTGGGGGGAAAGGGAGTGTAGTAATACTTGTCCTACCCTTGTCATGAAGATTACCAGGATAATAGCTATACTACATATACACGAAGGGATTATTGTTGGGCAGCTATCATCCCCTTCGGATTTTGTGAGGATTGAAGAATACCAGTCAGTCCTCTGTTTTTCAGTGGGTGAAACAAACAAAAAGGAAGAATGCCAGAATGCTGCCCCCAGTAGAGTAGGTCAAGGAGAGCAGAGAGATTCCAAATGGTAAGAGTCAAAAGGTAGGGGCTTTTTCTTGGGTGTCTAGTCTGTCCTCTGCCCCTGGGAGGCATGTATAGGTTGCCCATGTGTGCCCACTTCATAGGGCTACTCCTCATTGTGGGCCCTGCTGTCAGGGCAGAAGAAGAAAGGGCAGGATGCCATGGACAAGTCAAATGAAGGCCCAACCCCAGCCTGGGGAACCTAGTGGAGAGGAAGGGCTGACTCTGCTGGAGTGGGATCCAGAGGCTACACACTGGGAGAACTGGGCTTGGGAAAAGTAAAAGCAGTGACCCAGAGTGCCAGCCTCACTTTCCCTGGAGGACCTGTGCTTAGAGAAAAGGTTCAGCTGTCTCCCAGGTAGGGAGAGGTATTTCTGCTTAGCATGGTGGAATGTGGCCAGGTCAACCTTTGGTGTAACTGCAGGGGAGGAAGGGAAGCCTGGTTTGGAATGCTGGCTTTTGCTCCTCTCCCCTTTATTCGAGAGTAGTGTCTCCACTAGAGTGTGGTATCATCTCTGAGGCATTTCTGGAAGGGTGAAACTGCTGCCCTGTGTCTGGCTCATTCTGAGTCCCGTGTTTCCTACTGATGTTTCTGACTCAAGCCCTTCTAGCTTTGCTCTTCAGGGGCACATTTACCTCAGAATTGTAGATTGGTGAGTCACTCCTCCTTTCCCCTCCCTCTACTCCCAGGAAACAATTGTTCCCTCTGAACTAGAAACTGGTGACTGGCAACAGCTGGAACTAGGAAATGAGTGGTGGTGGAATTCCACGACCTTCATCTTTCCCTCCCGGTTTCAGAACACTTTCACTTCATGATGTTTCTCTTCAGTTCTTTGTGATCAGGGCTTCTCTGGAGTCTCTTGCTCAGTTCCGATTTGGGGTAGAGGTGCTGTGATATAAAAAAGTTATTTATTTAGAATAAATTAGTTGACATGGTTTGAGAAACAAAATGATATCAAAGGGGTGGAGTATCTCATTCTCACCTTGCTCCTGTTCACCCCATATCCCCCATGGTTTCTTATGTATCTTTCTAGTGTTTCATTATACAGATACAAATATATATAAATATATATTTGTGTCTTTCCTTTTTCTTACACAAAAAGAATTATACATGTTCTACTGCATCTTGTTTGTATCTTGGAGATCTTTTCATATTGGTTTTATAAGGGTTGTGGCCTTGGCTGTTGGGATCCACCCTGCCCCCCACTCCAAGTCAACTGAGCTCAAGGGGCACCTATTCAATGGACACAGAAATGGCTGACACCCCCCCATCCCACCCCACCCCACCCCACCCAACCCCACCCAAAGATAGATTTAAATGCACCACACGTTGTATGTGATAGACTAGGAAATAATGGGGCTTGTTTTTTCACATCTGTCAGCTTAGAGGAGAGATCCTGGAGATCCCTAAACTCAAATCTGCTTCCTTTTCAGAGGTTCAGGAAAGACCTGGGTGACCATGCATCAAATGTAATTGAGGACGAGGTTTCAGCCCTGTGAGAGGGTTGTGGAAAGCAGTGGGAGTGTATACATGGTGGGGTTTTCCTACTCATGGAAAACCCAGAGTTCATCTGCCTGGACTCCCTGATAAGCAGGGTTTCTCTGTCTAAAGTCCAGCTGTGTCATTTGTTTCACAGTGTGGGGGTGGGACAGGAGGAAGCAGCTGGCTGACAGGAAGTTTGATGCCAGGCCCCTGGAGTGAGTCCTGGGCCCCATGCCACTTTCCCTTGCAGTGGGGAGATGGGTGGGGGAAGGGAGGGGAGGGGCTGAGCAGGTAGAACTGGAAATTCTACCGAGAGAGGGCAGGAGGGAGTGATAGAGTGAAAGCACTCCTGTCTGACACTACCATCACCACTTTCTGCCCTCCTCAGAGGGCCAGCCAGCTGATTGATGTCACTGAAAGTGCAGCCAAGGATGGCTGTTTAGACATAGCCCAGCCTGTCTTTGGGCTCACAGATCCTTCCTCTTGCCCACGCATTCCTTATCTGATCCACCCCAACCTCCAGAAAGGGGTTGGCAGCTGTGGATCTCCCCAGGCCCAGTGGTGCTTCCTGGTCTTTAGTGGGAAGGCAACCCTTAAAGGAGTTAGTTCAGTCTCTACAGGGTGAGTGTTGGGGAAGAAAGGGCAAATTTGTTAATTTAACAAACATGAGTGCTTACCATGTTCTGAGTACTGTGCTAGAGTTTAGGGGGGAAAATGACTAATACCTGCTGTTAAGAAGCTCTGAGGGGAGCCCGAGTATTGGTAAAATTTGCATATATTAGGTAAACTAGGTAGCTGGTGGCTTTAGGAGGCCCTGATTCATCCCTCCCTATTCCAGGGCTCTAGCTCCCTTACAGCTGGAGGGTCCTGTGAGGCTCATATGCCCAGAGGGGAAGTTTGGATGAATTTTTAGAGAAAACCACAGAGACTGGCTAGCTGGCTTCCCTCCTTTTCCTTCCTTTCTTAAAAAAAAAAAAAAAGAATTCAAACAAATTCATGGCACAACAGCAACTTAAGGAAAATTCTAATAACTAAAAGGATATATAGAGAAAAAGGTTCTTAGTAAAGCAGTGGAAAGAAGTAGCTTTTTTGTTGTGATTTGACCCTTCATGTACAAGAGATGATTGTTGGTGGGTTCTGTCTAGTGTCTGGAGGACCCTTAACACCCTCTGTGACCACCACCTCATCCCAGCAGTGCTTCTGTGTGGTTCATGGAGGCCGCCCTCTAGGCAAAGCGCAGTGCAAGGATACAAACAGAACCCAGGAAACTCACAAACACGTACTGACTAACTGGGGTACAGCGCAGAAGGTGCCAGGGGCTGTCCTCAAAGTACAAAGTGTTTTGGGGGGATAGGGGGGAAGAGAGTAACTTTTTAAAAAGATAAGATTTTTATTAAAAAGTTGATACATGCTCAATGTAGAAAAATGGGAAAATACAGAGGACTATAGAGAAAATAAAGGATTTTCTCCTATTTAGAGAAAAACACTTATTATTGGTGTTTCTAGTTTCTCTTCTATGAATTAATGTGTGGGGTGTGTGTGTCTATATATGACAAAATATGCTTTAAAAGGTATATAGTATTCTTTTTTTTTTTTTTTTTTTGATACAGAGTCTCACTCTGTTGCCCGGGCTAGAGTGAGTGCCGTGGCGTCAGCCTAGCTCACAACAACCTCAAACTCCTGGGCTTAAGCGATCCTTCTGCCTCAGCCTCCCGAGTAGCTGAGACTACAGGCATGTGCCACCATGCCCGGCTAATTTTTTTCTATATATATTTTTAGTTGGCCAGATAATTTGTTTCTATTTTTTAGTAGAGATGGGGTCTCGCTCTTGCTCAGGCTGGTTTTGAACTCCTGACCTTGAGCGATCCACCTGCCTCGGCCTCCCAGAGTGCTAGGATTACAGGTGTGAGCCACCTCGCCCGGCCTAAAAAGTATATAGTATTCTAATGTATGGCTATACCATAATTTACTCAGCTGTTCACCTACTGTTGGGCACTTAGATTTTTTTTTTTCTTTGCTGTACTAAATAACATTAAATTGTCCTTTGTACATAAATCTTTAAATTTACCTTTGGTTATTTTTTTTCTTTTGATTATTTTCTTAGGCTATGTTTCTAGAAATTGGGGAGAGATTAATTTTGACTGGGGAATGACGTAATAGATCAAGGGACATTTGAACAGGACCTTGAAGGGTGGATGGGATTTCCTTGCCTGTTCAATGGAGATGCAGTATAGCATACAAGTTTTGGAGCCTCAGAATTAGGCAGACTTGGGTTAGGATTCCCACCTTGCTATTTGTAGCCTCATGGTTTGGGGACACTGTTCTAAGCCTCAGTTTTCTCATCTATAAAATGGATGATAACAACAGTACTTGCCTCATAGGGTTTTTGTGAAAATTTAGTGAGAAAATGCATATAAGGCCTGGCCTTAGTATGTCACCTGCACCATTACTCTTTTGGCAGCCACAAGACCCTGCCCAGATTCAAGGGGAGGAAATGCTAGACTCTACCTCAGTTACAATGTAAATAAAGCATGTGAGAAGAGAGAAATATATAGATAGGTGTGGCCATTTTGGAAAATACAATTTGCTACAATTTGTTGTCTTATTGTTATTCAGATACATAGTGATTTTCAGATACATGCTCAGTGTTACAGATTTATACACTACCAACTGTCTGAAGTATGTGAACACATGTGAGGATTGATTTCACTACTAATGCCTTGTGGTAATTTTGACCACCTCCCCTTCTCTTTGCCTAACTCACCTTCTCTTCCACTGCCTACCCCTATGCCATTCTACCTACCTACTTTCCTGTTCTCAGCCACCGTGTCTCCAGGTTACCTGTACTCTGGTTTCCTTTTGCCCTTTTTTTCTCCTCGAAATTTATCAGACTCACATATGCTCTCCAGAATCTTGATGGTGTAGTAATCTCATATTTCTTACTCATTGTTGTGAGATGGATACATAATATTTGTACATCTTTATGGGTACATGGGATATTTTGATACATGTATAGAATGTGTAACGATCAAG
Source organism: Varecia variegata (assembly GCA_028533085.1). Taxonomy (NCBI): domain Eukaryota; kingdom Metazoa; phylum Chordata; class Mammalia; order Primates; family Lemuridae; genus Varecia; species Varecia variegata. The sequence continues at coordinate 33,715,604 of CM052444.1, forward strand.
TCACAGTATTTAGGATATTCATCACCTCTAACATTTATCATCTCTTTGTGTTAGAAACATTTCAAATCTTCTCTTCCAGCTATTTTGAAATATACGATATATTGTCAGCTATAGTCACCTTACTGTGCTATTGAACACTAGAACTTATTCTTTCTATCTAACTGTATGTTTGCACCTATTAACCTACCTCTTTTCATCCACCCCCGACCCTTCCCCACCTCTGGTACCTATCCTACTCTCTTACCTCCATGAGATCATCTTTTTTAGCTTCCACACATGAGTGAGAACATGACATGTTTGTCTTTCTGTGCCTGCATTATTTCATTTAACATAATGACCTCTAGTTCCATCCATGTTGCTGCAAATGACAGGATTTCATTTTTTTTATGGCCCTTGTTTTTCTTTTTTATTTCTCTGTCCCACTCACTTTTTCTCTAAATTATAATGCTTAATATATACTTGCTTATTACAGAAATGTAGAACATAGAAAGCAAAAGCTGCCTGTGTTCCTATCTCTCAAATAATATGCACTGTCTAGTGTTTAGAGTCTATTCTTTTGTTTGTTTTATTTTTTTGAGACAGTGTCTCACTCTGTTGCTCAGGCTGGAGTGCAGTGGTGCTATCATAGCTCACTGCATCCTCGAACTCCTGGACTCAAGTGATCCTCCTACCTCAGCTTCTGAGTAGCTGGGACTATAGGCACGTGCCACCATGCCTGGCTAATTTTTGTATTTTTGGTAGAGAGAGGATCTCCCTATGTTGCTCAAGCTGATCTCAAACTCTTGGTCTCAAGTGATCCTCCTACATCAGCCTCCCAAAGTGCTAGATTACATGTATGAGCAACCATGCCCGGCTTCTTCTTAGAAATTTTTTATGTATATACTCGGGTTTATTATTAATAAAAATAGGATCATATTCTACATATTGTTTTTATATTTTGGGCATATTTCTATGTCAGTTCAAATCAATATACCTTGACTTTTGAAATGGCAATATGTATTTTTACATAATTGTGATAGTTTATGCAGTGTCATGTACTGCAATCAGATTACCTGGGTTAAAACCTTAGCTCTGCCACCTACTACCTTTGTGACCTTGAGCAAACTAATTAATTTCTGTGCCCCAATTATCTCATATGTAAGATGAGAACAATAATATTAATAGTATCTATCTCATAGCATTATTGCAAGGATTAGTTAACCAGTAAAGGGCTTAGAAGAGTATCAGGCACTAGTAAGTATAATATTTAATAAATGTTAGCTGCTATTATTATTTTATTTAGTGGTTTTTTTTTGTCAAGCCTAGTAATTTATGTTTATTAATAGAATCCAGATATGATGAATTAAGAGTATAGGACATAGAATGGCTCATAGAATGCAAGACATAAAGTAAGAAAAAAAAAAAAGAAAAAAAAAGAGTATAGGACAAACCTTTTAAAGGCTTTCAGGGTTATGCTGATTCTTTCATTGTGCAGAAATGTCATTGTGCTGGGGACTCCATCAGGATGTCCACTGCTGATGCCCAGTGTAGACCATTGAATTAGTTTGCTAGGGCTGTGATAACAAAACAGCACAGACTGGGTGGCTTAAACAATAGAAATTTATTTTCTCACAGTTCTGGAGGCTGTAAATCCAAGATCAAGGTACTGGTGTAGTTGGTTTCCTCTGAGGCCTCTCTCCTTGGCCTTGCCAATGGCCCCTCCTCTTGCTGTCTCTTCACCTGGTCATCCCTCTTTGTGCACACCCCTGGTGTGTGTCCTCTGTGTGTCCTAATCTCTTCTTAAAAGGATACCAGTCAGATTGGATTAGGGCCTACCCCAATGGCCTCATTTTAGCTTAATTACCTCTTTAATGGCCCTAGCTCCAAATACAGTCACATTCTGAGGTACTGAGGATTAAGGCTTCAATATGTAAATTTTGGGGAAACAATTCAGTCCATAACAACTGTAAGTCATTCTGAAGATTACTTCTGCAAAAAGAGCAATGTTCTGGCCAGGAGTCTTCTCTTCAGCTGACTTGGGCCTACTTGGAGTTTCTTGGTTGCTCTTGTGGTCATGAAGACAATTGAGATGTTTTAAATGGATTCACATCTTGTCCTCACTTCCTGATGCTATTTTAGACCTTGCATTAGAAGACTTCCTGGCACTTCTTCCACTTTGACTCTGCACACCAGCCTCTACCATTGTGCATGCAAACACCTGCAGACATGCTGTGGCCTGGGTACAGAAATCAGTCCTTTTGCAAAACAAGTGGGAATTGCCCATGTACAGAGAATGTCAATTCTGTTTGGAAATGGTGAAGCAAATTTAAAAACACTTTATTTTTAAGTTATAAAACTAATTTTTAAAAAAGGATAAATAGGGCCAGGTGTGGTGGCTCACGCCTGCTATCCTAGCACTCTGGGAGGCCGAGGCAGGAGGATCCTTTGAGCTCAGGAGTTCGAGACCAGCCTGAACGAGAGCGAGACCCCATCTCTACTAATAATAGAAATTATATGGACAACTAAAAATATATATATAAAAAATTAGCCGGGCATGGTGGCTCATGCCTGTAGTCCCAGCTACTCGGGAGACTGAGGCAGGAGGATTGCCTGAGCCCAGGAGTTTGAGGTTGCTGTGAGCTAGGCTGACGCCATGGCACTCTAGCCTGTCTAGCCTGAGCAACAGAGTGAGACTCTGTCTCCAAAAAAAAAAAAAAAATAGGATTAATAGAGCGTTCATTTTTTTCTGAGCTGAAAAGTTTTAAAAAACCTTGTAGTATTGAAATTTTAAAAAGATTGGGGTTTGAGGTTTGTTTTTTTCTTCATTTGGGCTTACCCCTTCTGCCAGTTTTAAAAATTTATATTTGTAGATAAACCTTAACAAGTAGGTATCTTACTGAATGGTTTGCTGTGACCTAATTTGTTGATGCTCAAATTTGTTCGGCAAACATTTATTGAATGTCAACTTGTACCAGGCATTATGCTAAGTGTTGGATACTGAGAATATTAAATAACACATGGTCCCTGCTCCTTGGGGATTTACCATGGGAGACATACTTGTGCACAGATGATGTCATTATAATGCAGAAAATGCTTTGATAGTGTTTTGCATGGGATCATGAAAACCTAGGAAAGAGGCCTAGGTAAGGCTCTGGTGAGGTCATTTCACAGAAAATAATGTGGATGAATAGCTGCTAGCCAGATAAAGAGAGGAAAAGGGTGTTCCACATAGCAGAAATAGCACGAGCAAAGGCAGAGATTGTGAAACAGCCCAGTCTTTGCTGGGAATTTTAGGTAGTTTTGTATTGCTAGGGGGTAAATTGCAACAGTAGAGTGGGTGATGAAGATGATAGGCTTATCTCGGGGTCATATAGTGCTGGAACTTTCTTAGCTTGCTGAAAAATTTGGATTTTATCAGATAAGCAATGTGGAATCATCAAAAGCTTGAAGCATGTGGCAGATTTGCATTTTTAGGAAGGCTGTGTAGTACAGTATAGCACAGCCCCTGCAATTGGACTGTGTTGGACTACTCACTGTGTGGCCTTGGGCAAGTTACTTAACTGATCTGGGTCTTGGTTTCCTCATGTAGAAAATAGTGGTTATAACAAAATCACTCACCTCTGAAGGCTGTGGTAGGGATTAAATGATAGTACATGTAAAATGCTTACAACAAGTTCCTGGCATATATTGAGTACTCAATAAATGTTAGCTTTTTGTCTGGCAGTGAGACAGAGGATGGATTTTCTGTACATGGGCTCGAAACCTGAGCAGGTCAAAAATCTGTTGATGCATTTAACTTTGTAGCTTTTCTTGTTGTGAACTTAGAATAAATTCAACTTCACAGTGGAAGAGATGAAATTTGCTTGTATTTTGTTTTACCATGTGCATCAGTAGGTTGTTGTATGTGTGTGTATGGTATGGCAAATATAGACCCAAGGGGGACTCTGAGGACGGAAGAGAAAAGATAACATAGATGAGGAGAATGGGCTGACTGTCCTGATGTAGACGGGATTCGGTGAGAGAAAGCTCCTAGCTCTGCTGGTCTATATGTGAAGGTTCTAGAAAGGAGTCAGCCTTTCTAAGGCGATTACAATGACAGGGGAGAGATGGTTTGGTGGGCTGGAGTGTAAGCACTTTTCAGTATTTGTATTTATTTTTATGTTTTGTTGAAAACATTGAAGTCAGAAAGAGAAGTGTGTACAGAAGGATCTATGGGTGAATGATGATAAGATATAATACTTCTGTCATGGTACTGACTTAATAATATGAAAAAAATACAAAAAAAATAGAAAAAAAATAAGATATAATACTTATTTGGTGCTTCCTGTTGGTCAGACACTGTTCTAGGCACTTAATTTGTACAGTATTACCTTGTTTAACCTCACAACTGTTATTATCCCCATTTCAGAGATGGGTAAATTAAGGTTCAAAGAGGCTAGGTGACTTGCCCAGGTCACATAGCCTAGTAAGTAACAGAGCTGGGATCCCAATGAATGCAGGCAGTCTGTTTCCAGAGGCACGTTCAGCAATGAGAAGGGGAATGTGGGTCAGGATGGCTGAGGTGTTCTGTGGTGAATGGGAAGGGCCTGGAGGTAAGGCTGGACTTGACCCATGATGTGATATGCAGTCACAGTAGACTTCTGTCTCCTTTTTAAAACAGAAATTTTTTTAAAATAAAAAATTCTTTATTCTTAATTTCCTTTTTTCTCTTCTCCCCTCCCTTATCCCCAGTCACCTCAGGGGGAACACAGTAGGCTTTTGAGTACTGGCACAGTCAGGCCACAGGCAGACAGGCATTCCTGCAGTAGAGGGAGGAGGGAGGACATGAGGTATAGTTACCTGTATTTTAAACAAAAGTAGAGAAGCAAAGACTAGGTAATGCCAGTCAGGAATAATGAGGAAAAGAGGAATATGCCTGTAGGCCAATGTGTCTGTGTCTATTTGTGGTACATTCCTGAATGTGTTTTAGATCTGATAATCTAAGAGGACTCAAAAAAGTCAGAAGTGATGGGGGAATAATCATCAAATTCATATATTGTGATTTGTGTGTGTATGTGTGTGTGTCTTTATTTCAAAGGCTTGTTTAGTTTAATTAGATGCTGGCCAGGCACGGTGGCTCATGCCTGTAATCCTAGCACTCTGGGAGGATGAGGTGGGAGGATTGCTTGAGCTCAGGAGTTCCAGACCAGCCTGAGCAAGAGCGAGACCCTGTCTCTACTAAAAATAGAAAAAATTTTTGTGGCATGTGCCTGTAGTCCCAGCTACTTGGGAGGCTGAGGCAGGAGGATTGCTTGAGCCCAAGAGTTTGAGGTTGCTGTGAGCTAGGCTGATACCACGGAACTCTCCAGAGCAAGACTCTGTCTCAAAAAAAATAAATAAAAAAAAAAAATAAAAAAAAAATAAAAAGAAAGGTAATTAGATGCTCTCTTCATTTGGGTGGTGTCACAGGTTGGGTTCTTCGGAAGCTGACTCTGAGATGTCAATTATTGTACAAAACATTTATTAGGGAGTGTGCTTGGGATCCACACCCGTGGAAAGGACTGGAAAGAAGCAAGATTGGGCAGAGGGAGAGGCCAAAAGAGGCCGAGTTGCTGGGGCCTCAGCCTACCCCAGGGTGCTCTGGTGTAGGAGTGGCTCTTCAGTGTTGTCCCTGGCTGGGGAGTTGGGTGATGGAGCTAGGGCTTTTTGCCTCCCCCTGACTCCACTGGTCAAACGTTGGGTGCTCCTACTCTTGCATCTGGTGGGAGGCAGACCCCAGGGCAAGGCAGTTTCTGGGAATTTTCAAAGAGAGCTGAATAGCTAAGGACCTTCTGGCAGCACTCCCAGTGGCTGGGGCAATAAGTCCTTCATTCCTGAAGACAGATCTGGTTTGAGCATCACAGGGCACGTCACGGGTGGCAAATTATAAAATTTAAGAATATTATTTTCTTTCTTTCTTTCTTTCTTTCTTTCTTTCTTTCTTTCTTTCTTTCTTTCTTTCTTTCTTTCTTTCTTTTTTTGTTGTACCTGCTAGAATGGGAAATTTAAGAATAGGGAAAAAAAGTTTCCATCATCAAAGCAGCAAAGGCTGACTTGAGCAAAAATTAAGGCATTTCATTAGCAGCATTCTTAGTGACAGTTGATTAAGAGACTTCCATATCCTCAGGAATAGTTTTCAATAAAAGCTATTTGATTTAATTTCCATATCTGTTATTATATTTGAGTATAAATTTGACATTTAAAATGTTATGACAAATATACAGATATCAAGTAATATTACTAGAAATATTTTTTAGAAAAAAAGGACCAGACTTTAAAAAGGATGACATTTTAGTGCATAGTTTGTCTTCATTAAACTAATAGCTTTTCTGAGAAACAGCCTGGTTTTCAAAAAAGAAGGGTATAATAAGAGGAAAAAAGGGATATAGGAGTAACCTGTATGCTAACTGTGCACTGCCATTTCCTTTCTATGAAACCTTGGGCCAGTCAGTTAACCTTTTAGGCACCTAATTTTCTTATCTATAAAATGGGAGAGAATACTTACCTGGACTAATGCCTAGTGTTGTTATATTAGATTGAAATTCATGTATTTAAATATACTCTCTAAACATTAATGCCAAAAGAAAAAAGGAACCTAAAGGACCTTACAGAACATCTAGTTCAAACCCCTCATATTTCAGATGAGGAAGGAGAGTCTCAGAGGTCAACAGACCATATTCAATTATGTGAGCAATTAAATAAAGGAAAAATTGAAATTAACAGATGTGCTTGCATCGCAGAAGTCTTTATGCATCTATCTAAGAAGGCAGGGCCCTGACTTGAAGCTATAAATAAAAGCATTCTTCTTGCATTTGAGCTTTGAAAACATGAATGAGAGCAATAGTGTAAGTGCAGGTTTGTAGGTGCATCATGCGGTCACAGAATCCTCCATAATTTGGGCATATTTGGGCCTCTCTTGTGAACCCTGATGTGCCTCCCCCATATTATTAATTAGCCTCATTACTCTTCACTTCCTCTACCTCCACCACACCCCACCGTTTCTCTCTCCATTTGGCAAGGAGGAAATTCTAATGAGGTGACCTGAGCCCGATTCCTAGTCCTTGCTCCATCTCAGAACCAGCTATGTGATCCTGGGCACGTTTCTTTACTTCTCGTAGTCTCAGTTCCTCATGTACAATTTGGATAATAATACTTGTCCTGCTGATCTGTCATACTTGTTTCAAGGATCCAATGATGAAACGTGTCCTATAATGTATGTGAAAATGCATTAAAAAGCACCATATGCTCTACAAATGTCGAGTATTGTTATTATCCTCATTACTCCTCCTCCCTCCCTTGCCTCCAGCTTTTTGCTGGCTTCCCTCCAGGACCGTCTTGACAAGTGTGGCTGCAACCATTTATTGAGAAGCTTTCTCTGAACCGTGAAATGTCATTCTGGAAGCTGCCGTTGGGCTAGTAGGAATCTAATTCCATTATTGGGAGTCACAGAGGGAAAAATTAGAAATGAAAGAAATTGCACTTGGAAGATTCCATTGATTAAGTGTTGGCCTGCGAGATTGTAGCATATAAGAAGATCCTTAGGATGATGGTGAGAAGGTGTGAGGGCTGGGAGGCGCTTGAGTCTCTTGAACCCCTTCACCTTAGGGTTAGCATGGAGAAGCCCCCATCGGCTGGGTCTGCTCTAAGCTCTCCACGGTCTTTTTCTGTTCACCCCTGATGAGGCCTATCTCTTTTCTCCTCCTCAGGCTCCTTGGGCAGGAGTAAAGTGTACATTCCTGAACCTGAAGTCAAAGTTGCTGAGAATAATCGTGAGTTGGGAGGGGCTGGGAGGGTGGACAGGGGGAGTGTGAGGGTGAGCAGTTGCCAGGCCCTGGGGAACTGGGCAGCATTCAGCCCAGCCTGTGCCTGGGGGCTGTTCCCCATCTTGTGCATTTGCTGCTGCTCCTTTCTTTGGTTCATTTTGATCTTGTCTGCAGCTGTCACGTTGTCCTGCTCCTACACGGGCTTTTCTTCTCCCCGTGTGGAGTGGAAGTTTGTTCGAGGTGACACCACCAGCCTCGTTTGCTATAACAACAAGATCACTGGTGAGTTGCTCCACCTCCTTCCTGACTGCCTGGAGGGGCACGCCTTGGGGCTCGAGTGTCCATGGCCTTCCCATTCTCCTTTCTGGGGAAAGAAGAGGTGCCACCTTTGTAGGCCTGTCTTAGCTCTCCAGTTCACCCTGTCCCTACCCCCTTCCTCTCTCCCTGTAGCTTCCTATGAGGACCGAGTTACCTTCTTGCCGAGTGGCATCACCTTCAGTTCTGTGACCCGGAAAGACACAGGGACGTATACTTGTATGGTCTCTGAGGAAGGTGGCAACAACTATGGGGAGGGCAGCGTCCAGCTCATTGTGCTTGGTACGTGCTTCATGGCTTCTGGGTGGGCCTGGAGCCAGTTGTTTCTCTAAACCCACAGCAGGCTCTGATAAGCTTTGGGCTATTTAGGGTTACAGCACTGCCAGAGAGGGGATGAGCCTCTGGTTAGGTGGCAACTAAGGGAATGAGAAGGGTGGAAGGCTCAGCTGATTGGATGGGTATAACCCTAGTCGGTTCTTAGACTCCAGCAGCCCCTGGCCTGTGTTCAGCACCTTCTCTCCTCCTCCCTCCACAGTGCCTCCATCCAAGCCTACAGTCAACATCCCCTCCTCTGCCACCATTGGGAACCGGGCAGTGCTGACTTGCTCAGAATCAGATGGTTCCCCACCTTCTGAATACTACTGGTTCAAGGATGGGGTGCAGATGCCTACAGATCCCAAGACTAGCCGTGCCTTCAGCAACTCTTCTTATGTCCTGGATTCCAAGTCAGGGGAGCTGGTATGAATGGGTTGGGGGTAAAAGATATGTGAGGGGCACAGTTATAGAACCCCTGAAGGTGGGGAGGAAGAATAAGCAACAGGGTGAACTTGGAGTTAGGGGCAGGAGACATAAAAGACAGGTTCTTGGTTTCTTTAAGCAGGAACCAAATTGTTTGCTTCCCTCCAGGTTTTTGAACCCGTTTCAGCCTCTGATACTGGGGAATACAGTTGTCAGGCACAGAATGAGGTTAAGATATCCGAGAGGTCAGATGCTGTGCGCATGGAAGCTGGTGAGTGAGTGTGACTCAGACCTGGGGTGGGGATCAGGGTCTGCTTTTCATAGTACCGTGAGTGAATGACCAAGTGCTTGACCTCTCATTTGTATCTCACAGTGGAGCTGAATGTGGGGGGTATCGTGGCAGCTGTCCTGGTAACACTGATTCTCCTGGGAGCCTTGATTTTTGGCATCTGGTTTGCCTATAGCCGAGGCTACTTTGACAGTAAGTATCTGTCCTCAGGCTCTTCTTTGTATTGTCCCTGTGCCAGAGTCTGTTTATGGGTGTCATCTCAGTGCCGACTCTGATACTGTGCCCACGTGTGTGGGCGCCATCCGCGGGATGCACTGATTACCCATCTGACACATACCCTATCTTCCCATGCCAAACTGTCTTCTGTCCTGCTGACACTCATGATCCCATTTCTTCTCTTTCAGGAGCAAAGAAAGGGTGAGTGAGGTGCTGTCCTGGGGTTGTCTGAGGTTGAGGACATGGATGCATGTGGTTTGAAGCTGCGATGGGCCCAGGGGAATGGGTTGAAGGCAGAGGCAGCCAACCTGGAGGAAAGGCATCTGGATTTCTACTCCTGTCCACTGTGGCCCTGGGCTTGTCCTCTCCCTGCACGCCCCCCTCCCTCCCTACTGAGCACTCTGTGCTTCTGCAGAGTTCTCAGCTCTGGCCTCTAACGTTGGCAAGGGGAGGTTAATGAGTGCCTAGGTGACTAAGCATCTCTATCTTCTGGCTTGTCCACAGGACTTCAAGTAAAAAGGTGATTTACAGCCAGCCTAGTGCTCGGAGTGAAGTGAGTATGGCTACCCTGGGGAGGGAAGGGCCTCCCGGCTGGAGTGAGGGGGTTTCTAGCCTGTGTTTATATGTTTTGGGGGTTATCTGCTAAAGAAGACCATTGAGAGCCGACTGGATGTTTTATTTCCCCAGGGAGAATTCAAACAGACCTCATCATTCCTGGTGTGACCCTGGTCTGGCTCATCTCCTGTCATCTGTACTTGCCTTACTCAGGTGCTACCAGACCCTGGCCCCTGATGTCTGTAGTTTCACAGGATGCCTTATTTGTCTTCTAGACCCCACAGGGCCCCCCACTTCTATCTTAGGATGTGTTTTTAATAATGTCAGCTATGTGTGCCTTCCTCCTTCATGCCTCCCCTCCTTTTCTTACCACTGCTGAGTGGCTTGGGACTTGTTTAAAGATTTCATTCCCCATCCCTATGAGAGATCAGGCAGGAATCCTGGGTATGCTATTGATTTCCCTTCTAAGTAGACAGAGTGGCAGGGCTCTGGGAATCTGCAGTCACCACCCACCTGGCCCATAGTGGGATCTTGAGCCAAGTCCTAGGCTCTTCCAGTGCCGAGGACCGGTGCCAGCTGTTCCAGAATGGAGACTGGAGACTGGAGTGGCTGCAGTGGTTGTTTGGCGATGACGTCAAGTCTCTTCCACCTCTGGAGCCGACTCTCTTCTGTCTTCCCACGGGAAGTGCCACTCGGATCCTCCTGCCCCATCCTCCTCCTGAACACAAGCAGACTGAGGCTGACTGTGTCTATAGGAAAATGGCAGCTTTTGTTGTGGAGAGCCTAGTAAACTTTCAGGGGATGTGGAGCCCAAAAGATTTAAAACCACAGATCTAAAGAAAAGAAAGCTGGAGCTGGCAGCTCAAGCCATCACCCTTCCCTTGGCTGGAGCAACTGGACAGACCCTTTTAAGATGTGTCTGTAGGACTGTGGGGATGAGTGTAGTAGTCGTAGCTCTTTGTTGAGCTTGTGTGTGTGTGTGTGTGTGTGTGTGTGCGCGCGCGCGCGTGCGTGCGCATGCGTGTGCGTGCATGTGTGCGTGTGTTCTTAGCTATATGCTGAATTGGGTGTGTGTTGGAGGGCTTAGCTTTTTGGTGAGATTGTGTTTCTGTATGTTTGTATTAGCTGGATGTTGCTGGAAATAAAAGCTTGGTTTGTCAAAGTTTCTTTTTGTGGGGAGTGCAGGAAATGAGGTCCTTGAGGGTTCCTGGGCCCCTTGTTTGTACAACAGTAAAATGCCTCAAAGCCCTGTTTCTCAGCAACCTGGGGCTGGTTCCCAGTGCCCTGTCCTGCACCTTCCTGGTTCTAATCTCAAGGCAGAACTTCTGAGCTTTAGCCCCTCATTCCAGAGCCCTCTTGTGGCCAGGTCTTCTTCTGCTGGAGGAGGGTACCCAGAGTGGAGCTGATACTCTGCATAGGGTTATACTTGGCCTGTACCAGCAAATGAGATGAGAAAGTGCCCAACTCGCACTTCCCACCTGACTAGGAGCATTAATGGACTTCCCGAAGGCTCCAGGGACAACCACTCCAGAGCTGAGGCAGGGAGATTTCTGAGGTCATTTGGAGAGGTACTTCTTTAGTAGTAAAGTAGTAACTATTACTTTATTTAGTTGGGTGGAGTTCAGGAGAAGATATTTTGAGACCCCATCATGCGGCAGCCTGCATGTGAGTGAACAGGAATAGGCAGGATAGGTCTGGCTGTCGTTGCTTTCCTCCTCCCTGTGTGGACCCCTCTCTGCCCTTAATCTATTTCCCTGTCTACCATGATTCCCCCACTCTATTTATTAACTTAGCAAGAGGGCAAATAAGCGGTCTTCTAGGGTTGATTTTGCTTATTTCTTTCTGTGGAGGACACTAAGTGCCACTTTGCCAGATTCTGTCCCCTCATCTGGAGATCCCTAACAGAATTGAGTTTTCTATCAAGGATCCAAAAAGGAAAAACAAAATACAAATCAAGCCATCAGTTAAGGGTCATGTACCAATAAAAAATAAATTTTCTGGAGGAAATAAAATCCAACTAGACAATAAAAGTAGAGATTATGAAATGGTTCAGTAAGGATGAGAGTTTCAAAGCATGTTTCAGTTCTGCATCACGGTTGGGAGACAGGATGGGAGGGATGGGGAGAAAAGGCCACGGGAAGCAGAGGTGCTTCATGTCCCCCGTAAGTGTGAGCTGCATGGTTCCTCACTCTAGGCCACTTGTGATGAGTATGAGTCAGTTACTACCAGCCTTGGAATTTACCTCTAGCTTACAGCAGCCCTTTTGAGTTGGAAAACACCTTGTCTGCTTTCATTTTAGAATGTCAAAATTAATTTTTGTAATAAACGTTTATTTTTCACATTGATGTTGTTTAAATCCTGAAGTTCTACTTTCAGCGAGTTGGGACTCCCACAGTGACGTGGACATTCAAAATCTTCCTGATAATCTCGTTAATGAAAAGATGAGGGATATTCTTCCATCACCCTGATAGCTACATTTTAATTTATCTTTTTTCATTGGCCTGTGCTTAAATGGGAGTGGCCCAAAAATTGACATTTCCTATATTAAAGGGAGGTTTGGGGGATGGAGAATGGGGTCAATTCCATGGATGTTGGTGTTTCCCAGGAGTCGTGAACTCAGCATGATTTGGGATAAAATGATTGTTAAGGATGTATTTGTTGTTCCTGTCTTTTTTTTCCTTCAAAGTATACAACATGATGATTCGATATGTATATCCACTATGTAATGATTACTACAATCGTCAAATTAATTAAAACATCCTTCACCACCCATGTTCTACCTTAGATATCCAGAACTTGTTCCTCTTGTAACTGAAAGTTTGTACCCCTTGACCAGCATCAATCCTGTCTTTTTTTTTTTTTTGAGACAGAGTATCCCTCTGTTTCCTGGGCTAGAGTGCCGTGGCATCAGCCTAGCTCACAGCAACCTCAAACTACTGGGCTTAAGTGATCCTTCTGCCTCAGCCTCCCCAGTATCTGGGACTATAGGCACTCGCCATCACTCCTGGCTAATTTTTTGTTTGTATTTTTAGTTGTTCAGCTAATTTTCTATTTTTAGTAGAGAGGGGGTCTGAACTCCTGAGCTCAAGTGATCCTCCTGCCTCAGCCTCCCAGAGTGCTAGGATTACAGGCCTGAGCCACCACACCCTGCCTCATTGTTCCTGTCTTAACAGGATAGAAGATCAAGGACAGGGGAGGAGACAGTGGAGGAACATGGAGTTAGTCTGTTTTTGAATCAAGGGACAATAAAGTCCATGGGGTATGGGAATGGCTTAATAAAGAGGAAAAATGAAGAAAAAGTACCATTTACATTTTTAAAAATCTCTTAATTCTCTAGCTCTTCCAGTTTATTACCCCTTCTCTGGCACCAGTTGTAAAATCTGATATGGAACTTTTTTTCTTATTACTATGATCCATTAACTTATTTACTAGATACTATTACTATTCCTACTTCACAGATGGGGAAAAGAGGTACAGAAATGTTAAGGAACTTGCCCAAATTCACACAACCAGTACTAGGCAAGTGGTAGATGTGAGATTAAGACACTGGGACCGGGAGGTTGGATAACCTATGTCCTGCTCACTGTGACCCTGAATGGAAAAGGCTGCAGAAGGAGGGGGAGCTGAAAACAGAAGTTACCTTTTTCTGTAAAGGTGGGTATGTCAGTGTTAGGAGAGAGGACATTAAACGTAATGATGTGCACCTGGGGTCTCCTCCAAAATGTGACTAAATCTCACTTGAGTCTGCCATCCCAACAGGATCTACTAGACAATGAGACATTAAGTGTGAGGCTCTTGATGAAATGGAGGGCCCGTGAGTGCCACCTTCTGGAATAAAGGATAAAACTCAGTGCATTTTTGCTAGTGACCCAGGTCAAAAACAAGACATGCATATCACATTAGTGAATGGCACAGAGTTAGAAGGGACAGCAACTTCATCAACTTGCAGAATGAGGATTCAAAAAGGTCTCAATAGGCAGCAATGATAGACTGTATCCTACCAATCGAAATTCAATTCTAAGTAAGCCTGGGCAACAGAGTGAGACCCCCATCTCTATAAAAAATTAAAAAAAATGAGTGGAGCGTGGTGGCATGTGCCTGCAGTCACCTGTAGTCCCAGCTACTCAGAAGGCTGAGGTGGAAGGATCCCTTGGGCCCAGGAGCTTGAGGTTGCAGTGAGCTATGGTCACATCACTGCGCTCCAGCCTGGGCAACCGAGTAAGACCCTGTCTCTTAAAAAAACTTTTGCCTTTAGGTTGAGAACGTCAACTCTTCATGTATAAAGGAGGAGAGATGCAGACTATCTAGAACTAGGAAGTTCCAGTGCATTCTGTTGATGGCACTATACTCCTGTATCAAGGTCTGCTTAGGTGCCAAACTTTAAAAGGATTATAGACAAACAAATATGTTCATTGGAATGATCTGGATGGCAAAGGAACCTAAAACTGCCATACTGAAATTTCTAAAAGAATCAGTGTGAAACCCAGAAAATAAAAGACTCAGGCAAGACAAAATTACAGTCTAGATATTTGAAGGTTACCGTGTAGATGGGCTCATAGGATAAAATTAGGACCAATGGATGGATACCCAAAGGAGACCAGTTATAAATCTGAATGTAGTGCCCCTCAGAGATTTAAGGAGGGGGTGTTGTACAGTGGAAAAGACACCAGTTTTGGAGTCAGGCAGACCTTGTTTGATTCCAGATTCTTCTGTGACCTTGGCAAAAGTTTTGTCTCTCAGCTTTAGTTTTCTCATCTAACAAATGGTGATAATACTTATTCTATGAAGTTTTGAAACATAAATGAAGCAACATGTGTTAATCACTTTGCAGTACCTCATATACGAGCTGTCTGTAGCCATTTTCAAACTGGATATTCTAGGACAGGGATTGGCAAACTTTATGTAAAGGGCCAGAGAATGAAATTTTTAGGCTCTGCAGGGCCACACAGTCTCTATTCAGCTATATAGCTCTGCCACTGGGAAAGCATCCATAGACAATGAACGAGTGTGGCTGTGTTCCAATAAAACTTCACGTATGGGCACTAAAATGTGAATTTCATATACTTTTCATGTGTCATGAAATAATTATCTTGATTTTTTCAATCATTTAAAAATGTAAAAGCCATATTTAGATCTCAGGCTGTGTAAAAACAGGCGACAGACTGGCAGTTTCAACTTACCTAGTTGAAAGTAAGTTAAAGGAAAAAAAGCAGCTAACCCCATTTATTTTATTTATTTATTTTTTTGAGACAGAGTCTCACTCTGTTGCCTGGGCTAGAGTGCTGTGGCATCAGCCTAGCTCACAGCAACCTCAAACTCTTGGGCTCAAGCAATCCTACTGCCTCAGCCTCCCAAGTAGCTGGGACTACAGGCATGTGCTACCATGCCCGGCTAATTTTTTCTATATATTTTTAGTTGTCTGGTTAATTTCTTTCTATTTTTTAGTAGAGACGGGGTCTCGCTCTTGCTCAGGCTGGTCTCTGACTCCTGACCTTGAGCGATCCTCCTGCCTCGGCCTCCCAGAGTGCTAGACCACCAGAGTTTTGACAACATTCCCAATAGGATCGTGACCTCTAATTTTGTTTACACTCAGGATACCTGAAGCCAATGCCCCTGTCTTTTTTCAGGGAGGGGGAGTGGAGAGGTACCACGTGGAGGACAGCTTGAACTCCTTAAAGATGTCCAGGATGAGAAGGGATGGGATTAACGTTGTATAAACCATCAGAGATGAAGGAGACATGAGAAAGACGGACACTCTTCAGAGCTTGAGTAAAAAGATTTAGGTGAAAAATGGTTATATATTCCCTTGGGGAGCTACAAGTTTAGGAAGCACAGAAGAGCTAATATAGCTGAAGGTGTTCCACAGGGGACAGCACTCTTGTTGGAAGGTGGGAGCTTGAAGCTATATTTGCATAGTGCTTGACATAATAATAGTTAACACTGAGTACTCATTATGTGCTAGGCATTGTTCTAAAGGCTTTACAAATACTAACTCCTTTACTCTTTCAGACATATAAAGTAAGTTCTTTTATCTCCATTTTCAGATGAGGAACTAAGGCACAAAGAGGTCAAGTACTTGGCCCAAGGTCATGTAGCAGTGAGTGCTGGGAGCCAGAATGCCAGCCCAGATAACAGGCCTGAATCCTAAAGACCACTCCTAAGCTGCCTCTAATAAGGTTACAGAAACATGATTGTGTATGTCATAAGAGCTATAGGAAATCTTCCCTAAACCATGCCCAGCACCTCACTCTACATAAAAACTCCGGAAGGCTTTTTGGTAAATTTTTGAATAAGAGACTCCGTGTTGGGAAGCATAGGCTGGATCTGGGGTCTGAGTCAATAAAGCATTTCTCTTGGAAGCAGGGGAAATTTTCATTTTAGCTGAAAGCCTTTTTATTCACCTTTAGGCCTTTTAGGCATGTGGAGGAGCCAAGGAAAAAAGGAAAAAGACTTAGGTGAACAATAGCAGAGCTGGGTGAGGCAGGCGAAGAGAAATTGCAGCCACCTGGTGGCGCCAAAGAGCAGAAGGCCGGGTTCGTGGCACAGGTGCAGCACTATGGAGCCAGGCTGGGATAAATGTGTGGAGAAGCCGGGGAATCGCCTAGATTCCTACACTGAAAATTGTCTCTAGCATGTGGACTGTTTCGCTCACACTACTCTTGCTATCACCAGTCGGTTTGTCCAAATAGAAAGGAGGGCAGTAGGCCACCCCTGGGAGAATGACAGCAAGGGACTTGTTATTAAGGGCCAGTGGGGAGGGTTGTCAACTGGTTGTCAGGTCAACGTCAGTGTTACTAGTCCACTGGTGCTAAAATGTAACAGATCGAATCTTCAAAGAGTGAAATTTATTTATTTGCAATTCAGAAATTGCAGGTTCTATCACATCAGTTATTCAATAAATGTAAATTCTTTAAAAAAAAGTTTTTAAAGGGAAAAGGACAGAAAGGGGGAACAGGATAAGGCAAAAGAATTGGGCTAGTGGTGGAAGCAGGTGCTGAGAACCTCTAGGCCTTAACCTCAGAATAGAGTCAAGTTCCAGGCGGGCTGTAGGTTGCCCTCCAGAACTTTAAAGTCTCAACAGGCAGAAGGACTAAACTGGTGAAACTGTGAAGTCAAGATGGTAAAAAGGTGAAGCCCAATGTCTGGCATGACAAAGGCCAATTCCCTTACCTTTCCCTGCCTGGAACTTAATGACCAGCACTTCTCTCTGTCTTATGTCAGAAAGCTGGTCCTCCTAAATACCACCAAAGTAACTATTGGTGAGGCAAAACTGAGTTTATTGCTTACTGCAGTAAGGGAGAGAAATATACTTAGTAATACCTAGTGATGTCTTAGAGTAGGGAAGGCAAAGGCAGGGTATATATGAGTTTTTTGGAGTCAGTTTAAGGTAGGTCTTTTAATGTGGGAGGAGACAGAGGGTGTTGGCTGGGATTGTGAATAATTTGTGGCATAATAATTTAGGATTGGTGGAAAACAGTGAGGGTTTCCACGCTACTCTTGTTTGATGAGCCATTTTACTCTAATGATGCATACTTAGTTGGGATCTCTAGTTATGTGCAACTTCATCTTCTTGAGGAAGAGTTTTCTGGAATGGTAAGGTCTTAATGTAGACCTTCAAATATTAAAGTCATGTTAATGTAGACAGTAAATTTTGTGGGTGTGAATTGTTTTAGCACTCATCTCACTCAAAGTTTGGCATGTGGCATGTACTGCAACCCAAAGGAAAGGGGTTAGGATGCATGTATTTTCATTTAGGGCAGAAGGAGCAGGTAATTTAGTAGGTAAGTAGAAAGTAAGTACAAATAGCTGTGAAGTAAAGTACTTTTCCAGCAGGTAAATATGCTACCACCGGGTGGCGTTAGCCCCTTCTAGCATGGCATGGACTTCACCTTTTTACCCACTTCTTCCAAACAGTGATGGTAGGTTATGTGCATGATTTGCTGGAGATACAGTTATGTATAAGGAGTTAAAAATATTAATAGTTAACCTCACCTATTTGGCAAAAATTCAAAAGCTTGACAATACACTCTTTTGGCAAGGCTGTGGGTAAACAAATACTCTCATTATATTGTTGTTGGGAATACAAAAAGGTATAATTTGATGGAGGGAAATTTGACAACATATTAACAAACACATATGTATTTAACATTTGGCCTGGCAACTCCATATCTAGAAATTTACCCTGAAGACATACCTCTAACAATAGGAAAATATGCATAAAGTATAAACATTATTTATACTTGCCAACATATTAGAAACTACTTCAAAATGCTCAAACATAGGAAATTGGTTCAATTATGGTATAGTCACACAATGAAATACAATGCAACTGTAAAAATAATGAAGACGATCTCTGCATACTAATTTGAAGTATTTTCTAGGATATATTGTTAAATGAAAAAAAGCAAGGTTATCTTTTTGGTAAGAAAGAAGGGGAAATAAGAAAACATACTATATTTACTTTTGCAGAAACAACACAGGAAGGAAAATTAAAAACTAATGAAATTGGTTATCCATAAGAGATAGGTAAGATGAGGGTGAAAGAGATACATGATTAGGGATCACTCCTCTGAGCATACCGTTTTGTCTAGGTTTGGATTTTGGAACCCTGTTAATGTTTTGGTCGTTAAAAAAAATCAACAAGAAAAAATATGCAAAACATGGGAGTGCTTCTCAAAGAGACTCCTGTAACAGTATAAAGAAGTTAGTAATTGATCATGTTTGAGCTATGATACTCATTGAAATAGTTCTAGAAAGACAAATAGGACATAGCATGGCAAAGGCTCTCAAGTCAAAGCACTGCACTTTTATTTTTTATTTTTTATTTTTCATTTTTTTGAGACAGAGTCTCACTTTGTTGCCCGGGCTAGAGTGAGTGCCGTGGCGTCAGCCTAGCTCACAGCAACCTCAAACTCCTGGGCTCAAGCGATCCTACTGCCTCAGCCTCCCGAGTAGCTGGGACTACAGGCATGTGCCACCATGCCCGGCTAATTTTTCTCTATATATTTTTAGTTGGCCAGATAATTTCTTTCTATTTTTAGTAGAGATGGGGTCTCACTCTTGCTCAGGCTGGTCTCGAACTCCTGAGCTCAAACAATCCGCCCGCCTCGGCCTCCCAAGTGCTAGGATTACAGGTGTGAGCCACCGCGCTTGGCCAGCACTGCACTTTTATAAGGACCATTTTTTAAAAATTGTTATTGCTCCTTTTTTTGTCTTTTTTTTTTTTTTTTACACCAAGAAAGCAAAGGTAAATAGGGACCTATAAATGTGCTAGCTGGAGAATCAAACCTAAGAACCGCTAGATGATTGAGTAAACAAAAAAAGCCTTTGGAAGCAGAGAGCTAGAAAGTATTAAATAAGGCTTGGCACAGGCTGGGAGCCTGAAAAATGTACGGGAAATAGTAAGATGGAGCTGAAAGGCCATTGAAGTGAGCTTAAAGGCATATCACAGAAATGTTAGGGAGCAGCAAGACACAGCCCCAGGTGAATTTATAAGGCTCTGCCCTAAGCTGTTTGTGGACTTGGAAAGCCTGTGTCAAAGCTAAACAAAGTCAGAGGGCAATTAAAGACACAAGGACAGGTCTTATTCAGTAGTGACTATTCATATTAGAACAGGGAAGAGGGCCCAATTTGAACTGCACTCAACTTGCTGAAACAAAGGGTGGAAGACCTTTTGAGAGCTGCCATGTGCTAAGGGAAAGGAATGAGGGGGGTTGGTGCACGTGACTAGCCATCTGGGTTTGTGAATCGGCACTTGTCGGGAAGAGAAATAAATGTCTACCGTTATGACCTGAGGCTGTGGTGCAAGTTAGAACAAGGCACCCACCGGATTGAGAGCAAGACCAAGAGTTATCTCCTCAAAAGTTCGCATTTCAAAGAGACTCTCTAGTATCTGAGAAGACAGTCCTGGGTGTAAGATTTACATCTCAAATAGGTAGAGAGGTTTTTTTAATTGCAAGTGTTCTAAAGTAATTGCTCTAAGAGAGGGTTCAGGGTCCTATGTCTATTAGCAGGTTTTGGCTGGAACAACAGTAAATTTTTCTGGCAAGGGAGGCTGAGGTCATCCTAGGGACAGGAGCTTAAGTGGCTAGAAGCTATGTTAGAGTTTGGTCAAAGACAGTCTTTGTCACCTGGCTCTTCTGGGCGGTGCTGTCTCAATGCCATAGAAAAAGAGGATGGTGGCATGCACAGTGATAATGATTCATGTGCCCAATTCATGTTGCCTCTGGAACCAACTGAAAGGAAGCACTACTTTTAGATACCTTGGGAAGAATTTTCACAAATTGCTGGCCATCAGGATACAGGGGAGCAGGGCTTAGAGGAAACAATACACTTAGGAAATAATAAACAACGTGTAACTTTTTGCTACCCAAATTGCTGCTGTTAGTTAAGGAAAAATTGTGAAAGATTCTAAAATGGACAAATACAGGCATCCTTTCAAAGGACTACTAAGCTTTGTCTAGACTAGAGAAACCTCCTAGGGTTTTCTGATTCTCTAGGGGTCTGTATCCTTCTTTGGCCTTTACTATTTTGCAACTCTATAAAGAAAAATGTTGGGCTAGGCACAGTGGCTCAAGCCTGTAATCCTAGCACTCTGGTAGGTGGGAGGATTGCTTGAGACTAGTCGTTTGAGAGCAACCTGAGCAAGAGCGAGACCCTGTCTCTACAAAAAATAGAAAAGTTATCTGGGTGTTGGGGGGCACACCTGTAGGACTTAGGAGGCTGAGACAAGATGATCGTTTGAGCCCAGGAGTTGGAAGTTTCAGTGAGCTTTGATGATGCCACTGCACTCTAGCTGGGGCAACAGAGTGAGAGACCCTGTTTACTGAAAGTTTGGCGCTTGTTCCCAAGGCCACATCAGAAGAATGATGACAAGCCTGATTTGCTTATTCTACAAGGTATACAAGTATCAAAATATCACTTGTACCCTATAAATATATATAATTAGTATTTGTCAATTAAAAACAAAACTTAAGAAAGGGTAAAATCATGACTCCCATAGCAATACAAAATGAATATTTTATGACTATTAATGAATATTAATGAGATAATTGTGTTAACCCTATAGAGCAAAAATTTCTTTGTAGTGATGTTTGTGGCCAAGGCCCTTGGCCCTCTGAAGTTTTGCTGAAAAATCATCTTGCAAAAAGCAGATTAGTTGTAGAAAAGGCATACAAATTTATTTAATGTGTATACACAGGAGCCTTCAGAATGAAGATCCAAAGATGCAGAACTTGTCCATTTTTATGCTGTCCAACAAAGTATGGACAGACATGTAGAAATATGATTGGACAAAAAGGGTATGACCTAATGCTAATAGGTGGAGTGGGGAAACCCAGCAAGGCCTGTCTGTCTAGGTTCTTCTTGGCCTCTCTGAGCATGCATTCCTTCCTCTGGGTGTGGGGCAGGGACCTCTCTGGAATGGGGGGGAGGTCTTATTACCTACAGACAAACAAGGTAGGTCAGATAATTTCTTTATGGCCAATGTTTACACAGAATAATTTTAGGTTTTATGTCTGGCTTTTGGGAACATGGGTTCTGGCTTTTATGCCTAGTCTTGGGGAAGAGGGATTCCAGTTTCTATGGCTAATCTCAGGGGAGAATGGGACTGAGAGACAAAAGGGTAGAAGAAGGTCAAAGGAAAACGTTTGTTTCTGAGGTTGCTTCTGAGGCCTTCATTTTGGGGTATTGTTTTCTGAGTCCCAACATACCCTGGTATGAAACTTTCCCAAGAAGTTTCATAGCCCAGAAATTCAGTTGGTGAATTGTCTCATTCTAACGTAGGCCAGTACACTTAAACAGTGAACAGTGTGTTTCATTTCAAGCAGTGGTGGTCTAGATGGGCTTCCACCAAGGTAAGGCTTCTTCTATATGATTTGAACAATCAGATATTTCATAAGGGGCATTTTTATGGAAACAAAAGAAAAACAGAAGTTAATTGTTAGAAGAAACTACAAAGTCAGTTTTTGAGTCCAGAGGGCAGCCAATCAAGATTTTTAGATGTTGGGCTCAAAGCATCTTTAGATGAAATGAGAGCACATAGTGGCAATCTGACAGGTTTTTTTCTGGTTTGCAGTTTGCATCAGATGTTCCAGTGAATTTTCTTTTCTTTTTTTTTTTGAGATAGAGTCTCACTCTGTTGCCCGGTCTATAGTGCCATGGCATCATCATAGCTTACAGCAACCTCAAACTCCTGGGCTCAAGTGATCCTCTTGCCTCAGCCTCCTGAGTAGCTGGGACTGCAGGTGTGCACCACCACACCTGGCTAATTTTTTCCATTTTTAGTTGTCCAGCTAATTTCTTGCTATTTTTAGTAGAGATGGGGTCTTTCTCTTGCTGAGGCTGGCCTCGAACTCCTGATCTCAAGCGATCCTCCTGCCTTGGCCTCCCAGAGGGCTAGGATTACAGGGGTGAGCCACTGCGCCTGGCAAGTTCCTCTTTTGTTGAGATCCCCAAATAACTTGAGGTTCCTGGGCCTGTGAGAAAGTGATATTCTTTGATTACCACAGGTCAGGAACTTTGTAAAGGAACTGCAAGAGGAGGTCACAGGCTAGTCTTTTCCAAAGGGGCTTTTTATGTGCTCTATAAAATCAACCTCAATTCCTCAAATCATTCTGGTAGTATCTGAAAATATGCCATTCCAGTCAAAGCCTTGGTAAAATAACCAGTGTCTCCAATTGTGCCCTGTTACAAAAGAAAACAGATTCTTATTGAACTTATGCAAATAACTATATTGCCATAAATTAAAAATACTCACAAAGAGTTTTCAAATTCTGGAGAAATCAAATAGAAAGATAAATTCTTCAAATTTTCATTCACAAAAGTATACTTTACCTAATTTGTTGTAAGCTATAAATAGCTTAAAAGAAAAAAAATTTTCTTGACTCTGGAAAATAAAACATAAAAAGAATCAATAATGTTTAAAAAAGGTCATAAAAATGATTTCATGGTCTGGTGTGGTAATTCATACCTATAATCCAGTGACTCGGGAGGCTGAGGTGGGAAGATTACTCAAGGCCAGGAGTTTGAGAGCAGTGTGGGTGACAGAGTGAGACCCCCATCTCTAAAAACAAAAAAATTATTTCAGTCCTCTGTCAGTTCAGTCCCATGTAATTAACTCTTTTTCTGTTTGATGTTGGGTTAGCCATCCTCATGTACATATCAGTTTTTTAATCAAAGTCCTGGACATTTTTTCTTGGTCCAATGGTATGATTACCAAAGTTATGAAAAACTTGAATTCAAGAGTACTTGGGCTGAGCACCCTGGCTCACACCTGTAATCCTAGCATTCTGGGAGGCCGAGGCGGGAGGATCGCTCGAGGTCAGGAGTTCGAGATCACCCTGAGTAAGAGCAAGACCCCATCTCTACTAAAAATAGAAAGAAATTATCTGGGCAACTAAAAATAGATATAGAAAAAATTAGCCGGGCATGGTGGCGTATGCCTGTAGTCCCAGCTACTCGGGAGGCTGAGGCAGAAGGATCGCTTGAGCCCAGGAGTTTGGGGTTGCTGTGAGCTAGGGCAACCTCACCACACTCTAGTCCGGGCAACAGAGCCAGACTCTGTCTCAAAAAAAAAAAAAAAAAAAAAGAGTACTTGTCCTTCCGACCCCTGCCACCCTGGGGCACAGGGAGCCCAGGAGGCTAAGGAATATTATTATTTTTTTAAAAGAGTACTTTTCAAAGTCTTTTACTTGAATTTACTTAAAGAAGAAGTAAATTTTGGACTGTGGCAGATTATAAACTGCTTTTTGAGAAGAATAAGACTTAGAATAGCCATGGTTAAAGGCACAATTGATAAGGAAATTTGGTTATTTCTGTGGCATACAACAGTTTAATATAATAATCAAAATTATTACTGATAGCATATAACAAGATATATCAGAATTTTAGGAATCTCATACAATTTTAGAACACATATTGATAACACATTTATATAAATATAACCCAAAGAAAGTTAAAGACCATTTCATATTTGATGATGCTTCCTGTATGATTTTAACATAACAAATAAGCCTAAGTATGTTTCTCTCTTGGACTTCCAGGGGTCCTAATATCCAAAAAGTTAGTTTGAGGTTGTGGTGTTATGATATACATATTGGTTTCATCCATGGTTCTTAGCTCATAACTCCCATAGTTCTTGTTATAATGTTGGGGTGCTTTAGGCCTCAGGAGCAGGTGTCAGGAAACAGAATATCTCTTTCTGACTGTCTCCTGTCCTCCTTTCACCTGCAGAAAGCAGGACTCTAATCTGATTGTGGGTCTAAATATCCTCATTCCAGAGAGTGTGTGCCCTATCCCCTAGAGGAAGGAACGCTGCACAGGGAGGCCAGGAAGAATCTGAACAGGGAGGACTTGCTAGATTTTGACTATGTGCTTTTTGTCTATTCACATTTCTACATCATTGTCAATCAAGTCTATGTAACGAAGCCTCCATAAAAACCCAAGAGGGCAGCGTTCAGAGAACTTCCAGACAGCTGGACACATGGAGGCTCCTGGAGGGTAGCATCTGGGGAGGGCATGGAAGCTCTGTGCCCCTTCCCCCATACTTGTCCCTATGTATCTCTTCATCTGTATCCTTTGTAATGTCCTTTAAAATAAACCAGTAAACATAAGTGTTTCTCTAGTTCTGTGAGCTGTTCAAGCAAATTAATCGAACCCAAAGAGAAGGTCACAGGAACCCCAACTTGAAGCCAGTTGATCAGAACTTGCAACTGGTGTCTGAAGGGAGGGCAGGTGGTGTCAGAATTGGATTAGAGGACACCCAGCTGGTATCTGCTGCTTGGTGTGTGGGGAACTGCCCCCTCAATTTGGTCATGGAAATCTTCTTCTGTGTTGATGAGTTGTGTGGAATGGAATTTAGAGGACAGCACAGTAAAAGGGTTTTTCTCAAAGCAGAGGTCAAAAAAACTGAATTTGGCCTGGTATTGTGGCTCACACCTGTAATACCAGCACTTTGGGAGGCCGAAGTCAGAGGATTTCTTGAGATCAGAAGTTCCAGACCAGGGCCGGGCGCGGCGGCTCACGCCTGTAATCCCAGCACTTGGGAGGCCGAGGCGGGCGGATCGTTTGAGCTCAGGAGTTCGAGACCAGCCTGAGCAAGAGCGAGACCCCGTCTCTATAAAAAAAAAAAAAAAAAAAGTAGTTCCAGACCAGCCTGAGCAACATAGCAGGACTCCATCTCTACAAAAATATTAAAAAATTAGCTGGGTGTAGTGGTATGTGCCTGTGGTCCCAGCTACTTGGGAGGCTAGGGAGGGAGTATTGCTTGAGTCCAGGAATTTGAGGCTGCAGTGAGCTATGATTAAGCCACTGCACTCCAGCCTAGGCAACAGAGTGAGCGAGACCCTGTCTCCAGACAAACTTCTAAATTAGACATAATTACTTTAACAAAAACCACATTTCCATGTTTTAAAATAATCTTTCTTAACAAAAACATATTCTATTTTTCTTATACACTTTGTATACAGAATTGTTTCTCTTATATCTAGTAGTTTTAATTATTATATATTATATATTAATTACAGTGTTAACTCTTAGGAACCTTTGGTTTTAGTGAAAAACCAAGGAGATAAGCAATTTGAATTGTGTATTAGATGTAGAGCCCAGGACAAAGGATGATGTCTGCAGCATCTAATCAATCCCAGTATGGCCAAGAGGCACGGCTAGGCTAGGGTGGAGGGACCTGGTGTCCCTAGGTCTCAGCATGGCCTAAAGGCTCAAATCTAGACATAAGCATCCATGTATGAGGCCCCTGTCAGTGGATTCAAGGGGTTCTTCAGATCTCACTGGGGCCACTTCTCAGGGAACTAGCTGAGGCATTGGGCTGGAGACTTCATCTCTTAATTTGCTTCCATTGGGGCCAAGTGGGCCATAAGGGGAACTGCTATGGCTGGGAAGCCTGTTGTGTTGCCCCCAGGCCCAGTTAGGAATGAAGGAACAGCACAATTCTCGCTGAGTTGCTTTGGATGGGCAAAGTGGGACAAATAGTGGTTACTTGCCCTCTTGTTCTCTTTTCAGTGTGGAAGACCTAATCTTGGAGGGGATTTAATTCACAGGCCTTGCTGATTCTAAGAAGATGGAGGTTCCCCATCCTTGTGCAAAGAAAGGTGAAGCCCAGTGATGTCTTCAAGTCATTGGGAGGACTTATAGGCTGGGGGTAGAAAGGGTGACAGCAGGGAGTCCATGGGGATATTTGGCATCTCTGCTGATGCCATGGAGGACCCAAAGAGATCATGGAGGAAAGGGTGAGTGGGAGGGCATAGCTGTGTTCACTCCTCCAGTCACCTGTTACAGAAAGTTCAGCACTTGTCCCCGAGGCTGAATCAGTGAGAACTAAGAACAAGGACAAGTGGTTTGAGAAAAAGGAAGGAGAAGTTAATTAATTTGCCAACAAATGAGGAGGGTGGCAGACTAGCATCTCAAAAGACCACTGTCCTGGCTTTAAGCAGAAAAACAGGGCTTTTTAAGGGGGGGAGGGTTTGGCAGTTGGGCTCGGGTCTACATGACTGGTGTCACATGTCATGGCTTTGGGCTATTTTTGTTTAACTATAATTGGTGGTTTTGGTGGACCTTACCTCTGGAGACAATGATCTTGTGACCCTTGTCTGGTCAATTCTGTTGAGCCATCTTCTGTGGTTTTAGATACTGGAAAACAAACAGCAAAGAACATTTTTCTGCCCCTTTGATTACTGGCCTTGGGAAGGCATGCAGGTTTTAATTCCCAAAAAGGGTGGGAGGTTTTAAAGAGACAACTCATAAAACATTTCATTGCCCCTTTTCAGACCTTTACCTCTGTTACACACCTAGTCTGCCAAGAGCCCAGTCTTCACCTTCCGATTTTCTCTTGGTTTCTGACACTTTACCTTGCCTCAATCCCACCTCCTATCTAGGGGACAGTAGATCCTGGCCAGACTGGCTCTCAATTTTTGTGATGCAGAATTATAGAGTGGGCTAAACTGAAAAGACACCCAGGTACTTACGGGAAGTTTATTGAATCTATATTATAATAAGTTGGGAGTAGCAGGGAAGCTGATTAGTGTGCTCACTAGTTTTCTATGGGCTAGGGGAGTGGGATCGGAGAAAATAAGGGAGAAGAGAAAGGGGATTATAAAAAGTGGTACTGAGATTAGGGATTTATCCCCTTTCAATGTCTTTTGGGGGGCAGCATAAAGAGGGATTTTTTTTCCTCTTAATATTTTGTGCTTATTTGGAATGTGATTTTCTGAATTGATCCCTCCAGGGACCTTAATCATATCAGCTTTTATATCAAAAATTGTAACAAATATTATTGCTAACACTGTTATTATAGGCTGAATTTTGTCCCCTCAAATTCCTATGTTGACATTCCAACACCCAGTACTTTTGAATATGACTGTATTTAGAGCTAGGGCCTTTAAAGAGGTAACTGAGGTTAAATGAGGTCATTAGGGTGGGCTCTAATTCCACCTGACTGATGTCCTTATAAAAAGAGGAGATTAGGATACAAATACAGACCAAGGGTGGACTATGTGAGGACACAGCGAGGGGGTGCAGCAGAAACTGAAACTGACAACACTTTGATCTTGAACTTACAGCCTCCAGAGCTGTGAGGGAATACATTTCTGTTATTTAAACTCTTCAGTCTGTGGTATTTTGTTATGGCAGTCCTAGCAAACTGATATAGCTGTACTTAAGGGTGATGACTACTGTCGATCTAAAAGGAAGAGACTGAGGCAAAATTAATAGAAACAGAGAGTTTATTTGGACCAAGCTTGAAGATTGCAACCTGGGAACACAGATTCAAGTTGCCCTGAACATACACTCCAATTATCAGCAGTTACAAATGGATTTTTAAAGGCAAAAAGGGGGACAGGGAGTGGGCTGATACAAAGCTGTTTGTCACGAATTCTTATTGGTTTACAGAAATAACAATGGTTAGTGATTGGCTACACATTGTTAAACTGTAGGGTGTGGGGTATAGTGACAAATGCTCCATTATTAGGTTAATTAAAGCAGTTTCAAGAGATGAATACATAGCTCAAGGGGGAAGTAGGATGTGATTGCTGTCTCATTTCAATGTCTCTCTGGGCCTGATACTTTAAAAGAACTCATATTCCTCAGATAAAAGTTATCTTCTTTTCTCACTATTGAGCATGCTTTTAATTTGTATAGGAAAAATAATCTAGGCATTACTCCGTGTTTCCACTGGCCATTTTATTCATAACTCAGTCTTACTTTACCCACAGTCTCTGGATCTCTGAATCCTGTTTTGAAGTCAGATCCTGCTGGGGTTCATACTTTTCTCTAGGACTACAAGGTTTTTTGGTTTTTTTTTTGTGCTGTGAAAATCTGCAGCTTGTATTTTCACTAGGTTGATCTCACATAGTTGAGGGCTATGTGGCAGTTCTGCTTTAGGAATTATTCTTGTGTTAGGTGCCCCAGAGTGCCTGTTTTTCTTTTGACAAAAAAGAAAATAAGAAATTACAAGCAGCATTTAAAATGAGAATCCATTAAATCTACACAGAAAAGTGACAAGGGCTAAAAAAAAAAAAAAGAATAAAATGAGAATACATTTTACATCTATTAATTTATAGCAAAAAAACCCTCCAAAGTGAAGCAAAAAACAACAAAACCACTCTATCACTAGGGCAGGAAGCTTTTGGGAAACTATACATTAATGGTCTGCTGGTGGTGGTATAAATGGCCACAACCTTTTTTGGAGAGTGTCACAGCAGCATATTTCATGGCCATAACATTGTCCATACCCTGAAGTTCAGTAATCCCTCTCATGGGAACAAGCCCTAAGGAAATAGTTATACAGAAGCAAAAAGGCATATACATATACACGTGAAAGATGTTCATTGTAGCATGATTTGTAAGAGTAAAAAATTTGAAAGAAACCAAATTCTCAACAATGAGCAAATTGTTAAGTTAGAGCATACAGGCCAATGGAATATTACATAGCTATTAAAATAATTATAAAGAACACGACAAATTTTTATGACTTTTTTGACATATATTAACAAAAAGCAAAATGCAAAATAGCATACATTTTATGCTTACATCTATGTGAAAAAATGCATTATGGGGAAAAATAGAGGATAAGAACAAATAAAAACAGTTTTCTTAGGGTGGCAAAGTTATAAAATATTTTTTCTTCTAGAAATTTTATTTAAAGTATGGCCGGGCGTGGTGGCTCACGCCTGTAATCCTAGCACTCTGGGAGGCTGAGGCGGGAGGATCGTCTGAGCTCAGGAGTTTGAGACCAGCCTGAGAAAGAGCAAGACCCCCGTCTCTACTAAAAATAGAAAGAAATTACATGGACAGCTAAAAATATATATAGAAAAATTAGCCAGGCATGGTGGCACATGCCTGTAGTCCCAGCTACTCGGGAGGCTGAGGCAGAAGGATTGCTTGAGCCCAGGAGTTTGAGGTTGCTGTGAGCGAGGCTGACGCCACGGCACTCTAACCTGGGCAACAGAGTGAGACTCTGTCTCAAAAAAAAAAAAAAAAAGTATATATTATGTTATAATTTTGATATTAAAAGAATAACTTATATAGGACCATGCTTGTGGGCTCTGTCAAAATAAAGTCCGGAAAACATTAAAAACATGACTTTGATACAGCTATACAGTAAGTGTATATCAGAGGTTTATTTAAGTCATTAATGAGGGAACTGTAAGATAGTAAAGCTGATTCAAAGAGAATTTGAGTTCAGAGGAGGAAAAATAATTTTCCCTGTACTGGTTTGGGCTTGTTTGTGGTTCCCAGGGAACCAGAGCCTGTTGGGAGATGTTGATTCTCTTGTCTCAGAGAATTTGGTTCCTGTTTGTCCCCTTTGGATTAGGAGATGCTGATTCTCAATTGAGAATATGGTTCTCATTCGTGGTTCCCATTTGTTTGGCAGTGGCATTTTGTGTTGGGGATTCCCTATATTGTCTGTGTTTGTTTATAAAGTTTTGTTGCAACATAGGAAAGTTCTGTCTAAAAGTCCCTTGGGAAAAATTTTGGCTGGATGGTTAACTTATAACTGCGAACCTACGTCTAAGGGAAATGGTTTTTATCGTATCCCAATGTATGTGCTGGAGTGTGAGGAAAAGTGCTGTTAAATGAAACTTTAAATTGTACTGTCTTGTAACAATTATTTTGTCAGAGGTTCAGGTAAACGAGACAAGAGCCCGTATGTTTTGGGTTATTGGGTGGAAAATGTTTGATTCCGTTGTTTTATTCCAGGTCAGACATTTCATATTTAGTGACCTAATACCAGGTTAAAGGTCTGGATAAACTTAGTGGTTCAGCTAAACAGTTGAATTCCCCAGCGAAAGGGGGAACCCAGGGCACGGCCGGCCGCCAGGCCGTGAGGGGCCTGGGGGAGAGAAGGCCTGTTGCCTCCAATCCCAGGCGCGTGTGCTCCACAGGGCTGGGGTGCCAGTGCCCCCCGCAGTTGGGGTGTTATAGGGCCCCGTCCGCAGGTAGCCAGGGAAGCGGTTCCTTTCCCCGCCCGCATCCCGCCCAGGGAATCCCCGCGGCTGCTGCAGAGCTGGCTCCGGGCGAGAGCAGGCGGCCAGGGAAAGTTGCCGTGGGTCCCCGCGCCTGGTCCCTGATGGGCCTCGCCTCCAGGGCTCTTGCCACGGCTCCTGGCTTCGGCAGGCCACTGCCTGCTTTTCCCTCACGCCGCTTCCACAACCTGTGCGGGTGGTAAGTGGTGCCAAGGCCGAACGCAAATGTGTGGTCCTGGGGGAGCCGCCGCCCATTGTCATGAAGGGCAGACAGCAGCCGGCGGCTTGGGGGCAGCCGGAGCTTCCCAGCAGACGGCGCTGAACAAGGCCTGCTAGTGGCTTGCTGCCCCCCAGGTCACAAGATTGTCTTCAGTGGCGAAGGGATGATCAGAATCACCAACAGTAGTTGCACAGTAATTGCCTGAAACTGAGAACTCATCCTTTAAAAGCTTTGTATTTCTGCTTATTATTATATTAGGACAATGGCATTTCAGACAGGAGTCTCCATCCTCCTCCTTTGCCTGCAAAATAATAAAATTTCTCTTTCCTTCTCCTCAAAACACGTGTTCTCATTCTTCTGATGTGGCCTTGAGGACAAGTGGCCGAGCTTTTGGTAACAGTGCCATGCAAGGAGAATGAGCAGCTAACACCTAAAACTCCAACTCCCTGATGGCTCACAAGCCAGGGATTTTAAAGGCAGGGATGTGTTTGAGGCAGGCCTGGCCCCAAAAGGTGGGTTATCTTAAAGTAGGGGACATAAATGGATTCAGAGATTCTTGGATTAGCAGAAAGGAATGTTACAATGGGTATGACAGGCCACTCGGGGGAAATTTAGAACAAACAATGGTGATCAGAGTTCCGTTCCTCAGTCCCCCCTTATCTGCATTTTCCAGCCGGTGAAGGTTTCTGAAAAACAACTCAAGAACATATGTTAATGAAATCACCTATATTAAAGTAATATAAGGCCATGAGGCAAGAACTGTGGTAAAAGTCTGATTTCTACAGAAGTACAGACATAGCTAAAAGTTAATGAACAATTATTTCGTAGCTTGCCTTTCTATAATTGCTTATTGCTTAAGAGTCATGTATCCTTGACTGGTGTAAGATTTGTGACTGCCCCAGTTGCTTCTATAGATCACATTGCTGTTGTAAAACCTAAGACTGGTCTTTGAGATATCTTCCAGTCTCTGCATTTGGGGGAACTGACTGACATTAACCAGACCAGTGGCCATTTGTGGGAACTGACTCAACAGTTTCTGTGATTCTCTACCCAAGAACTGTCTCAGCATTAGAAGATAATTTCTGATTAAAGCACCTTGTGACTCTGGCTTGCTTGGAGGGCCATTGTTCTTACCAGGTTGAACATTCACATTTCAAGGCTACCCAGGTGCCTCAAACTTCCCCTGAAGGAATTCAAGATTTTCTTTTATTTCCATCTTTGGGGGGCCCTGTAGGCCCTACAAAGGGGTCCCTGCTCAGTCGTAGCTGTCACACTCCATTTCCCCTCTTCCCACCTCAGACCTAGGCAACCACGAATCTTTCTTATTCTTTTTCTTTTTTTTTTTTTGTTAATATAAACATTTTATCTTTGTTAAAAAAATTTTTTTTCTTTCATTTTTTAATTTTTAAATTGTTTTTTCCACAGCATCAGGACTTGAACGAATCTTTCTCTCTCTATGGATTTGTTTATTCTGGACATTTCATATCAATGGTTTAGCCATTTTGTAGCATGTATCAGTGCTTAATTGCAAAATAACATCCCATTGTGTGGATTTGCCATATTTTATGTATCCAGTCATCAGTTAGTGGACATGTAGGTTATTTCTCCTCTCCTCTCCTCTCTCTTTTCCTCTCCCTCCTTCCTTCCCTCCCTCCCTTTCTTCCTTCCTTCCTTCCTTCCTTTTCTTTTCTTTCACAGGGTCTCACTCTGTGGTCCAGACTAGAGTGCAGTGGCATCATTATAGCTTACTACAACCTCAAACTCCTGGGCTCAAGTGATCCTCCCACCTCAGCCTTCCAAAGTGTTGGGATTACAGGCGTGATCCACTGCATCCAGCTTATTTCTCTATTTCTGTGTGTTGAGTGAGCAACACAAATTGTCAGCTGGGGTCACTCCTGTGGGTGCATTCAACTGGGAACTGGGCAGGGGCTCCTCAGCTCTCCTCCACATGCTTCTCTCTCCATGTGGTGCCTCACCCTCCAGGGCCTCATCACATGGCCCCTTTCTCTTCAGAAGGATAGCTTGGACTTCCTTATAGCATGGAGGCTGGGTTCCAAGAGAGCCACACAAAAGGTACCACTTCTTAAGAGCTAGGCTGCACTTTCATCATTTCCATGACATTATATTGGTCAAAGGTGGTCATAATGTCAGCCAAGATTTAGGGAGAGGGGAAAAAGATTGCACTTCTTGCTGGTAGAAGTGGCATATGCATATAGGGAGGGGAGAGATTGTGGGCGACATCTTTGGATTCTGTATAACACACCTACATTTACCAGTGCTCTTGTAATTAGGCAGGGCCCTTTGGCTAGTTTTGAGTAATTTTTCTGTGAGCAACCCTTTTACTTCCAGGCTGGGAAATAAAAAAAGCCTGAATGATTCTCTAGATCTATTACCCCCTGTCATCCCCTTCTGCAATCAAAAAGGCTTGATGGTGAAATTACTGAGCGGCTCTGTGGAAGACAATTACCCTGGAGAGTCACTCAGACCTGCTACAGAGTGTGCAAAAGCAAGCAATAAACCTCTGTTGTGTTAAGCCACTGGAGTTTTGAAGTTTGTCAGGGTAGCATAACCTAGCCCGTAGTGATGAAAACGTATGGCTTCTGTCCTTATCTTGCCCCTAAACCCGACACTAATGCTATTTCTGCAGCTCTGACTTCTGGCTCCCTGCCTCATCTGCTGAACTTGCCCCTATGTTGTTGCTTCTGACTTCTCCACGTAAACTTTTGCCTGACATAGCTTGGCCCTGGGTAGCTGATGTGTCTGCCAGGTCGGCCTTAGGTTCCCCCAGGACCTGTCATAGAGAACAGATGGAAGTTGCAGCCAGGTGATTGAAAGTTCTTGTGACTGAGTAGGAAAAGGGGAGCTACCAAAGGTTTTTAATCCAACAAATGATTTAGAAAAAAAAAAGTGTCTGAAGAAGAATTTGCTGATGAGAGCAGGATACATGGCTGAAGGGAGAGATTGAAGAGTGATCAGTTAGGAAAATGGTAGTGTAATTATTCATGCCAAAGGTGATAATAATTAGATTTGTATAATGCTTTATAGTTGAACTTTCACTTATACCATTCCTTATTAATCCTCATAATCCTATAAGATAAGTGTTGTTCTCCCTTTGCAGCTTGAAAATCAAGGTTTACAGAGGCTGGTGATTTATAGTTACTAAGAGGTAAAGCAAACACTTTGATTTCATTCATCAATTCATTCATATAATCTTATTTGATTTCACTTATATCCCTTTTTTGAATCCTGCTAGACTAGTGCTTCCAAACCTTTGCATTGTGGGACACGCATAAAAGGGTAACCTTTGCCCGGTATTTCCCGGGGACAAGCTCCTTGGTGTAGCCAATAGAGAAAACTCTTGGGTGGTTGGTGTTATGCCTAAAGTCTTTTGCCAAGATAATAAGAACTGAATTTAGGAATTATACAGAGGGAGCCATACAAATAATGTTTAAATATAATTTTAGCTGAAGTAAAAATTTAAATAGTTGTGAAAACACGATTGTGGGTTTTGCATCACTGTAACAAATTTACCATTATCAGCATCTCCTGGGACACCTGTGACCCATTTATGCCATACAGGGGTCCTATGATACGCGATTTCAGAAGCTCTGGGCTAGGCCCTGTACTGTGAGCTGGGAATACAAAGTTGAAGGAGACAAAATCCTTGTCCTCCAGAACTAAGTCTAACAGTCAAAAGACCAACAAAACAATGGAGTTTAATAAATCTGGTGGTAGAAGTGTATTTAGGGTGCACCTACCTCAGTCTATGGGGGGGGGATGCATTAATCATTCCTTTTTTTTTTTTTTTTTCTGAGACAGAGTCTCGCTCTGTTGCCCGAGCTAGAGTGCTGTGGCGTCAGCCTAGCTCACAGCAACCTCAAACTCCTGGGCTCCAGCAATCCTTCTGCCTCAGCCTCCTGAATAGCTGGGACTACAAGCATGCGCCACTATGCCCGGCTAATTTTTTCTATATATTTTTAGCTGTCCATATAATTTCTTTTTATTTTTAGTAGAGATGGGGTCTCGCTCTTGCTCAGGCTGGTCTCAAACTCCTGACCTCGAGCGATCCTCCCGCCTCGGCCTCCCAGAGTGCTAGGATTACAGGCGTGAGCCACCGCGACCGGCCACCATTCCTTTTTTATTGTGGTAGTTTGACATCTTGGGGCCTTGCTGAACCTGGATGATTTAATTTGTATATATTGCTTGTGCTGTCTTAAAATCATGTTTATTTATTTTTTTTATTTATTTTTTTATTTTATTTTGTTTTTTTTTTTGAGACAGAGTCTCACTTTGTTGCCCAGGCTCGCGTGAGTGCCGTGGTGTCAGCCTAGCTCACAGCAACCTCAAACTCCTGGGCTTAAGCGATCCTGCTGCCTCAGCCTCCCGAGTAGCTGGGACTACAGGCATGCGTCACCATGC
>CM052444.1:33759607-33778684 GCA_028533085.1 Varecia variegata
ACTGCTGAAAAGGGGGGGACCTGTATATTCCTAGGGGAAGAGTGTTGCTACTATATGAACCAGACAGGAGTAGTAACTACAAAAGTCAGGGAACTAAGAGAAGGAATCCAGAAAAGAAACAAGGAATTAGAACAAACCTGGGGTTTCGACTTGGGACAATGGACTTCATGGCTACTACCTCTGGCTGGGCCGCTAATAATTATTCTTCTCCTTGTCGCTGTAGGCCCCTGCATACTCAGCACAGTTATTAAATTTGTAGAAACAACTGTAACCCGGAGAGCAACAGCTCACATAATGGCCTTACAAGGCTATCACTCCCTGGGAAATGATGCCCTATAATAGACATATAAGGGCATCAAAGGGGGGAATGATAAGGAAAACCCCCACCTATTACTTAGCACAGCAGCCACCTGAGACCCCCATCCCTCACGGAAGACCCACATTAGCATATTACTAACCTAACACCTGGCACATTAGCATACCACTAACTTAACATCTAGCACATCAGCATAACACTAAACCTAATTACCTGGTGCAGGACACTAACCTAACCTATTACCTGGCAGGCATTAGTCACCTGAGACTCCTCCCCTTGGATCACCCCAATTTAATAAAAATGGGAAAAATTGGGTAGATGGGGCTCAGAATTTGGTGGCGAGACCCCTCTGAGCCCGCTGGCGAATAAACCTTGATTCTCCGACTCTCCGTGTGCTGCTCGGTTTGTCCTCGGGACCACTCACTGTAACACTTGCTGTAACAAGGTAGTAGGGCTGCAGTTCCACGTGGCAGCTCTGCCCTAGCCGGAGCCCAGCAGCAGACCCAGAACTGGGATGGTCCAGCTGTTTAACAACATCTTGTTAATATCCCACCAGTAGAGGTCTCTCTCATACCATTAACTTTATCCAGACCTTTAACATTGTATTAGGTCATTAAATATGAAATGTCTGACCTCAAATAAATCAGACATTTCCTACCCAATAACCAAACACATATAGGATCTTGTCCCCTTTACCTGACATTTCACAAAATAATTCCAGCTATAAGACAGTGTAATCAGGGTTTCATTTAACAGCCACTTCTCACACTCCAGCACATATATTGGGTTACAATAACACCATTTTTTTACACATAGGTTACCACTCAGCCAAAATTTTTCCCAAGGAACTTTTAGATGGAACTCTCCTATGTTGCAACAAAACTTTACAAACAAACACAGACAATAAAGGGAATCTCCAACACAAAATGCCACAGCCACCCAAATGGAAACCACAAATGGGAACTGAATTCTCAACTGAGAATCAGAATCTCCTAATCCAGTGGGGAAACCAAGAACCAGATTCTCTCAGATAAGAAGAACAACATCTCCCAACCCCCCTGGTCCCCTGGGAACCACAAATGGGATCTAAATCCAAACCATGTCTCCACGTTCCTTCCACTAAACCTCTAGACTTCCACCCACAAACAATACCTCTCACCAACAGGGAGATCTGAACCCCATCCCCCTTATGAATGGAAACAGGGTCTCAGTGTCCATAGGAATGTTACTTACAAATGGCCATGACTGTCCCATCGCATCCCAAATCTGTTTCCTTCTCCTCAACTCAGTTCAGGTTGGTTGAAGCTGCAATCATTTGGGGACAAAGAGATGGGACTTCTCCAGAGCTAAACTGGCCCCAGCAGCCAATGGGGGGAACCCCTTTCTTTCTTGCCCAAAAAGAGGATGCTCCTGCCCATGGCTTGACCCAGAGCTGCTCCCAGCCCCTTCCAGCAGTCACAGGGTGCCATTGTATTGAGAAGCTGATGGCCAGTGCAGGGATACCCAAAATCTGTTACCAAAAGCTCACCACTTGTCCTCAAAATCACATCAGAAGAATAAGAACAAATGGTTTGAGAAGAAGGAAAAGGAAGTTTATTACTTTGCTGACAAAGGAGGATGATGGAGACTCCTGTCTGAAATGCCATCATCCTAATAATAAGCAGAAATACAGAGCTTTTAAAGGGTGGGTTCTCCGCTTCAGGCAATTAGTGTTCAGCTATAGCTGATGATTCTGATTGTCCCATCTCTGCTAAAGACAATCCCCTGACCTCCACCCATGACCTCTCTCCACCAGGTTAGAGCAGAACCATCCTGTGTAGCACAAAGAACAAAGGGCTTACCCTGCCTCTCCCACCCACTGGCCTGAGACAGGGATGCAGGGGTTAGTTCTCAAAAAGGAGTAGAGGATGTTTTAAAGAAACAGAAAATATTTTTGCTATTTTTTATGGACATTCCCTCTGTTACACTTTCCCCACTGTCAATATTTCCCTTCCATATCTATGGGAGGAAGGGTGACTTCTCTGTTACACTATTCTCTCTGTGTGGTTACAGTCAACCCCTGGGCATTTTATGGCTCAATCCCTCACTTTCTTCAGATCTGTCCTCAGATGTCACTCTCTCAATGAGACCTCCTCTAAAGACCTGTTAAGGCTACAAACCACCAGCACCCCCAATATAGCTGTGTCCCTACTCTGCTTTCTTTTTCTCCAGAGCACTTTTCAAAAGGTGACATTCTATTTACTTTACTTTTATATATAGTATATTATATGTTTCCTGGTACTAGAATGCAATCTCCAGAAAGGCAGAAAGGCTTGCCTTTTTGTTGCTATATCTCTAGTGTTGTGGCTCGATTGCAGAACGGGGGATGAACACAGAACAGAAACACACAGACACACAAAGACCGTACAAGACTGCAGTGCCGAAAGCACCAGTCGTTTTATTTTTATATCCTTTTTTGTCCAGCAGCTACTTCCTGGTACGTGACTTTCTTTAGAGCCGGGAGGAAACATGTAACAGTTTGTTTACTCAACAGCCCGCATCCGGACCTGTTGACCTCTGCGTTTGTTTACTCAACAGGCCGTGTTCGGACCTGTTGACCTCTGGTCTCAAGAAGCACGTCCAGTTTTGCTGACTCTGGGCAAAAGCCAATTCCTGCCCAGGGACGGTCCCTACATCTAGCATTTAGAATATTTTCCAGCATATAATAGGCTCTCAATGCTTGTAAAGAGAATGAACACATGAAGGAATGATTAGAAAACATTCATGAAGCCTGCTGTTAGTTCTATGGTAGCCACTAGAAGAATAGAAACAGAGTACGTAATTTTAAAACTAGTAGAGAGTAAAAACTGAATAATAAAACACAATTGTATTAGTTTCCTAGGGCTGCCATAAAAAATTGCCACAAATTGGGTGACTTGAAACAACAGAAATTGATTCTCTCACAATTCTGGGGGTTAGAAGTCCAAAATCAAGGTGTCAATAGGGCCATGATTTGTCCAAATAGTCTCGGGGAGGATTTTTTCTTGTCTCTTCCTAGCTTCCAGTAGTTGTCAGCAACTCTTGGTATCTTCTGAGGAAATCATAACTCCATTCTCTGCCTCCATGTTCACATGGCCATCTTCCCTCTTGTGTGTCTGTCTCTGTGTCTCTTTTCTTCTTAAAAGGACACCAATCATACTGGATTTAGGGCCCACCCTAATCCAGTATAACCCCATCTTAACTAATTATATCTGCAAAAACTCTATTTCCAAATAAGCTCACATTCACAGGCACCTGAGATTAGGACTTCAACATATCTTTTGTGGGAACACAATTCAACCCACAAAAGCAATCATCATCCTAGGTCTTGAATTATGTCTATAATTTGTCATATACAATGTCCAGCACTGCCATGGTCTGAATTTTATGTCCCTCAAAAATTCATATGTCCAAACCTAATCCCCAATGTGAGAGTAGTAGGAGGTGGAGCCTTTGTGAAGTGATTAGGTCAGGAAGTCAGAACCCTCATGAATGGGATTAGTGCCCTTGTAAAAGAGGCCCCAGAGAGATCCTGGACAGCTTTCATCAGGTGAGGTTACAGTGAGAAGACAGCTGTCTATGAGGAAATGGGCCCTCACCAGACCCCAAATCGCACCCTGATCTTGGACTTCCCAGCCTTCAGAACTATGAGAGATAATCTTCTGTGATTTATAAGCTTCTGAGTCTATGGTATTTTGTTTTAGCAGCTTGAACAGACTAGGACAAACACCCAATCATGAATAATCTAGCATATGTGCAGGAAAAAACAATGTGCCAAAACCCAGAGAAATAGCCGACAATAGTAACAAACCTATAAGACATCCAGGCAATAGAGCTATCAGACATAGACTTTATGTTTAATATGTTCAAAGCAATAAAATAGAAGATAGAAATTTTTTTTCACGTTTTAAAACTTTTTATTTGCATATTAAAAAAATTGTGCATTCCAATAATTAAAATCATTTGAACAAAAAAAAATGGCACTTTGATTAAACTGCATTTTACAGCCTGCAGGAAACCTTGGGGCCAGCTTGGTTTTACTCTACACCCCGATTCTTCCTTCACCAACATGCAAGTTTCTTTTCCTTCCCTGCCAGCCAGGGAGATGGGAGAGAGGCAGGCGCGGCCTTCGTTGTCAGTAGTTCTCGATTTTTTGATGAGAAAGGGGCAGCACAGTCATTTAAACTTGATCCAAACTCTTTGCATCTTACAAAGTTAAACAGCTAAAAGAAGTAAAATAAGAAGGCAATGCTTGTGGAATGTACAGTGCATTTTGGCGGCGCTCGCCTCATTACGACTCACCTGCTTGCTTCTCCTGTTCAATCGTTTCTTTGGAAGGCAGTGGATTTTTCTCTTGCGTTTCTGTCTTCTTCAATTTCGACTTATCGAATTTCTCGATCTCAGCCATATCGGGCTTGTCAGACATGGTTGCAGAGAAGCGGAGCGAGGCGCAAGAGTGAGGCGCAAGAGCGAGAAGGATCCGATCTGTGGAGTGACCACCGCCGAGTGGCAGAAGATAGAAATTTTAACAAAGAACTGAAAATTATTATTAAAATTGTAATGTTAGAATGTGGGGTTTTAGCGCAAAAAGGCCCTGTGTTTGAACAGAACTGATATAATTTAAGGGAAAGTTAGAGACTGTTAAAATGTCTAAAAACCATAATAGCCCTTGTAGGAACAAACACCTAACTTTGAATCATTTTAATTCTTGTAATTGGATTAGGGTGGTTGCTAAGTACTAGTGCCTCTGAGCACCTGCCAGGAGCAAAGATAAATCCTCTCTGGAAGACAGATGACATCATCCTCTCTGAAATTCCCAATTCATTACCAGCTGTTTCAATGACTATGACACATAAGAAATTCCTGCTTCCATCCCCTCTTCCTTTCGGTGCCTATGTGCAAATGATGTCAGACTCTTTCATTCTACTCAACCAGTTAGAATCATTAAATACAACTAAACCTATTCCTAAAATACTCCATTATCCCTTGCATCCAGAATCAGAGGTAGGTATCCACACTGTTATGTCACTGCTACAAGAAATTATAATTCTACCTAAATGCCCTAGAGATTTTCTAATTCTTTTAGTTAAAAATCAAAACAAATATATTTACCACTGTATTTCAGACCTCCAAACAGTCAATGGAATGGTGTTGACTTTCTGGTTATTCTCAATCTGACCAGTATATAATCAATCACCCATTCCACCTTCTGCTATACCCCAGTGGTAGTTAGGTGTTCCTTCTACCTTTTTTCTACCCCTTTTTATCCTGCCAATCTTGTTTTATTTGCCATTAAATGTCAAAGTCTCCTATATCCTTGGATTCTAAAAGCTCATAATTATGTTTACAAATCCTTAAAAAAGATTTGGATAGTGTCATTTTGCCTGGATACTCCATGCTTGTTCAGTATGTAGATGATCTCTTACCAGCATCTTCCTAAATAGATGTCTACAAGCAAGACTCAATAATTTTACTCTTCTCTTATTCAAAAGGGTGGTAAGGCATCTAAGGAAAATAACAGTTTTGTTTGACATAAGTCTATTACCTGTAACATATCTTCACACGCATCACCTCAATGACTCCTGAATAAAAAAATTCTCAAACTCCC
This sequence comes from Varecia variegata, assembly GCA_028533085.1. Classification (NCBI taxonomy): domain Eukaryota; kingdom Metazoa; phylum Chordata; class Mammalia; order Primates; family Lemuridae; genus Varecia; species Varecia variegata. Next base: position 33,765,550 of record CM052444.1, read on the forward strand.
AAGGACAACTGCAGTTTCACCATTATGTACCTTTTGAGGCATGGCCAGCCATTGTTAACAATAAACATTGGGATGTTCTTCAACTGTTGTCCTAAAATACATACAATTGACTTGTGCTTGAATACTGGAAATGGAAGAATAATTTTTCCTCCTCAAATGGGACTTAGTCAGGTTTTCCTGATTAGGCTAAGAGCTTTCCCTCTTTTGTCATGAGAAGAACAGAATTGAGTTAGGTGAGATAAGTCATAGACACAAGCAAAGAACTATGGTTTAACACAGGCCTTCTCTGGGCCTTAAGACAGCTGAGTGGTCCCCCTGCCTGTGTTCTGTAGCCACAGATGTAATTTGGAACAGGTAGAATTTACCTCTATATCTTTATCACAGGCTCTATTTAGCTATAAATGTTCCTCCTCCTAAAGCCCAAACCTCAAATCTTATTTAACCAAATATGAGATGATACTCTCATATCCTGTCTTATATTAAACTTTGCCTCTTTATTTCTAGTATTAGTAGATAGACACCTTCACCATTATCTTTCAGTTTCTACAAACCTGACAAAGCCCAGAACTAATACTCAGGATGGCCTGCTTCAAAATTTATGAAGAAGTGTCCTACCAATCAGATACTCAAAGAAAAATGGCTCTGAGTGTGTCATTTGTTCTTAACATGAGGTACTGGAGCTTTCTCAGTCGTTTTCTCTATATTCTGCCCAAGTGGCAGAGCATATTGCCCTTACTAAAGCAGGTTTCCTTGTTTCCCAAACATCCGCTAAAATTTGTTCACAATTTAGTCTCAAAATTTACACTAAGTAGTTCATAAGTATAGCAGTTGTGAGAACACCATGGTTTCTTCACTTGTAGAGGAGCTAAAATTTCCAGTGGTCATTATGTATAAACTCTTTTACAAGCATTGCAATTACCTCCTGATGTTGCTATTATAAAATATGTTGCTTTAAAGAACATATTATGAAATTACGATGGGAAAAGAAGCATTAGCTGTCCTTCCTCCACCTAAGAATCCTCAACTTAGGTAATGAAAGGTGAAGGATTTCCTGGCCTTGTACAATGGATACCTTGACCTCAAGATTTTAGATGTTGCCAGATAGTTCAAAGAGCTCTGACTCTTTCCTTACCTAAGATCAAAAACTGAGAAATAGGGCAGGCGCAGCGGCTCACACCTGTAATCCTAGCACTCAGGGAGGCCGAGGTGGGAGAATTGCTTGAGCTCAGGAGTTCAACGCCAGCCTGAGCAAGAATGAGACCCTGTCTCTACTAAAAAAATAGAAAGAAATTTGCCTGGGCAACTAAAAATAAAAAATAAAAAAAATTAGCCGGGCGTAGTGGTGCACGCCTATAGTCCCAGCTACTAGGGAGGCTGAGGCAAGAGGATCACTTGAGCCCAGGAGTTTGAGGTTGCTGTGAGCTAAGCTGATGCCACGGCACTCTACCAGGCAACAGAGCAAGACTCTGTCTCAAAAATAATAATAATAATAACAAATTTTTAAAAAATTAAAAACTGAGAAATGCTAGAATTGAGTGAAATACAACGGATATTCTCCAAAATAAAAAAGTAGTTGAACATGTTTTAGTGTAATTTTTTGAACAAGGATAGATTCCCAAGATGTTTCAGGGAGATGTAAACTGCTGGATATGAATTTAATTTCATAAGACAAGCAAAAACATTTGTCTTGATTACAAGTAAAAGTTTGTTGAAGGAGGATAGGTATTCAGGTTAAAGAAGGTGACATTTTGTTCCAGCTAGTCACTCAGAACCTTCTTTCAGCATATCTTTGCCATTTAATCTATGTCACTTAATGTGCATAAGAGCTGTCGTAGTTCAGAAATTTAATGTAACAGGCCAGGTGCGGTGGCTCACTCGTGTAATCCTAGAACTTTGGGAGACTGAGGCAGGAGGATCACTTGAGGCCAGGAGTTTAAGACTAGCCTGAGCAAAATAGTGAGATCCCATCTCTACAAAAAAAAAAAGAAAGAAAAATTAGCCGGGCATGGTGGGAGGTTGAGGCAGGAGGATCACTTGAGCCCAGGAGTTTGAGGTTGCAGTGAGTTATCATGATGCCACTGCACTCTACCCCAGGCAAAAGAGTGAGACCCTGTCTCAAAACAAAACAAAACAAAACAAAGAAATTTAATAACAAAAAGGAATAATAGTGATTACCTCTGGAGCAGAAATCTAGAGATCCTGGGTCAGTGGTGAAAAGGAGGTATACTCCTCACTGTGTATCTTTTTATACCTTTGGGATATTGTAATATATGCATGTATGAGCTGATGAAAATGAATAAAAAAATTTTAAACAAACCATGTGTTTCAAAAAATAAAGTAGACTAGCTGATAATGTTACCAAAAAACAAAAATAGACTGGCTGAGAACAAGCAATTCCAGATCCCAGGTTGCACCTCTGTTTAATTTTTTCCAGCTAGCTCTCCTTGCAACATGATGATGCCCTTCTCCTAGATCAAGCCCCAGATATTCAAGAAGGAAGTCTTGGTGACTAATAGGTTGTCTATTATCCACCCATTCCATGCCTGCTGCACATCTTCTATGGTGTGTCCCAGACTACCACTTGATGGTGCCAAAAGATCTAGCCTGTCATATTGCTCCAGTAACATTAGGAGTGGTGAAAACACAAAAGTAAGAGAAAGAGATGTTGAGATAGTAAAAATAATAAGATATGATTGGCCCAAAAATGTTCTGGGGTAGCTTAGAACAAGCTGCTAAAAATGAAAGGCAGTTCATTGCCTCCCTTGAAGTCCAGTATAAATATTCAGATTGATTGTATTTAGATAACACAATATTGTTCATATGAGTATGTTTGAGTAGTTATGTATACATATTTAGGATGGGTAAAAAACATACTTAACAAAACACTAACACATTACTGTCAGCAAAAGACATTAGAGAGATTTTATTTACAGATTGGGATACATTTGTCTATGCATACAGTCTAACACACACTATATACTATAGACCAGATCATTAAGGGAGTTTGTCAACACCTGCAGATTCAGCAACACCTTCATTGCCAACATCACCTAAAATTAATGCGTATTTTATTGGCTTTCTTTCCTACCCTATTTTGCTTCTCCATTCCCTCACCATAGTTTCCCAGGCCACCTCTCCCCAAAAATTATTTATACCCAATGCCTTGTCTGAGCATTCACCTCTGGAGGAACCCTAATTAAGACAATCTTGATATTTGGTAGTGTAAGTTCTCTAAATTTTTGTTTTTCAGAATTGTCATCAGGGCTGGGCGTGGTGGCTCACGCCTGTAATCCTAACACTCTGGGAGGCCAAGGCGAGTGGATGGTTTGAGCGCAGGAGTTCGAGACCAGCCTGAGCAAGAGCAAGACCCCATCTCTACTAAAAAAATAGAAAGAAATTAGCTGGACAACTAAAAATATATAGAAAAAATTGGCCAGGCATGGTGGCACATGCCTGTAATCCCAGGTACTCCGGAGACTGAGGCAGTAGGATTGCTTGAGCCCAGGAGTTTGAGGTTGCTGTGAGCTAGGCTGATGCCACGGCACTCTAGTCTGGGCAACAGAGTGAGACTCTGTCTCAAAAAAAATAAAAAATAAAAAAATTTTAATTTAATTTTAAAAAAGAGAATTGTCATCAGTATTCTTGGCTCTTTGCATTTCCATATAAATTTTAGAATTAGCTGAGATTTCAAAAATCTGCTCAGATTTTCATTAGGGTGGCATTGGGTACAAAATCAATTTGGCAGCATTAATATCCTTATAATAATGAGATTTCCAATCCATGAGCATGGTATATCCTTCCATTTATTTAGGTCTTCTTAAATTTCTCCTAGTAATGTTTTATAGATGTTTTTAGAGGTATTACTCATTGTTTATTAAATTTATTTCTTGTTATTTATTTTTGACATTGTAAATGGTGGAGTTTCTTTTGTTTTATTTTCTAGTTGTTTCTGGGATGTATTAATATTCTTGTTTAATCTTGTAACCTTCCTAAATTCATTTCTTAATTCTAAAGTTTACAGAGCCTTTTGGATTTTCTACATATGTAATCAAGTATTTTCTTTTTCTCCCCTTCCTTCACTGGCTGAGATTTCTAGCACAATGTTGTCCATAAGCAGTATTATCAGCCATCTTTACCTAGTTCCTGATCTCTGAAGGAAAACTCAATTTCTTTATAAAGTATGATCTTTGCTGTTGTTTTCTGGAAGATACAATTTACCACAGGAATAACTTTCATCATATATGAGTTTTGAATTTCATCAGGTTCTTTTTACACATCTACAAGATTTTTTTTTCTTTCATTCCATCAATGGAGTTACATTGATTGATTCCTTGCATTCCTGAAATAAACTCAACTTTATTATGATGTATTTTTAATGTATGGATTAGATTTCTTAATATCTTATTTAGAATTGTTGCATATATGGTCATGAGAGTGACTGGCTTGTAGTTATCCTATTTTGTGATATCTGTCAGATTTTTGTATCAAGGGTATGCTGGGCGCACAGTTAGAGGAGCAGTCCACAAGACCACACTCACTTCTGACATCAATTGCAAGTTCAGGGTCTCCCAAGATCACCCTCACTCCTGACATTAATTGCCAGCTTGGGGGTCCCCAAGACCACCCTTGAGTTGAATAATTCATTAGAAGGGCTCACAGAACTCACTGGAAGTTGTTATATACACAGTTGTTGTCTTCCCTGCCCCCTCCCAAATGGCCAGAATGCACAGGCCTGGGAATCAAGGGAGTAGAAGTAAATGGCTCCTATCACAATTACACCAAACAATATCCTGAAGGAATTTTTGTTTCCCATTCCCACAACCTTAGGTTCAATAGGCTTGGAGGTTCTAGTGGGCTGGTGGGATTAGAAGAATGTTTCCACCATGGAATGCAGTTATGGTTCTTTCAATTTGGAAGCTGAGACCACACCGTGACCATTCTGGATTCCTTACACTAATGAACCAACAGGCAAAGAAGGGGCCACTGTACTTGCTGGGGAGACTAAATCTGGTTTCCCAGGGAAAACTGCATCGCTGCTACACAATGGAGATAAGGAAGGCGATGTCTTGAACCCTTTGCCAACATTCCTGGTCAATGAAAAAAATGAGCAACAACCCAATAAATGTAGAACCACACCTACACAGATCCAGCAGGAATGAAGAACTGGGTTGAAGAACTGGGTTAAAGAACCCTATCCAGTCAAAATGTTCGTAGAGGGTGATGGGAACAAGGAATGAGTAGTGGAAGAATGAACTACAATTAAGAACTAAGGGCCAGGCACGGTGGCTCACACCTGTAATCCTAGCACTCTGGGAGGCCGAGGCAGGAGGATCACTCAAGGTCAGGAGTTCGAGACCAGCCTGAGCAAGAGCGAGACCCCGTCTCTACTAAAAATAGAAAGAAATTTTATGGACAACTAAAAATATATATAGAAAAAATTAGCCGGGCATGGTGGCACATGCCTATAGTCCCAGCAACTCAGGAGGCTGAGGCAGAAGGATTGCTTGAGCCCAGGAGTTTGAGGTTGCTGTGAGCTAGGCTGATGCCACGGCACTCTAGCCCGGGCAACAGAGTGAGACTCTGTCACAAAAAAAAAAAAAAAAAAACTATCACAATGGTGGTTAAGGTTCAACACAAGAATTTTGGGGAACACAGTCAGACCATTGCAAAGGCAATAAAGGAGTGGGAATAAAAAGCAGAAATGAGTGTTTAAGGAAAAAAAGCAAATATACTCACAGTGGCCGTATCAATCAGGCTTAACCAAGAGCAACCGTTGGACTTTTGGTTCACCCTACAGCCAACAGCTACAGCCCAACCCCATGTGAGCCTAGCACCCTCAGCTGTAAACAGAGAGGCAGCACCAGCAGGAGACCCCTGATCAACTCTTCCCATAGCCTCACCATAGTGACCTATGGACAGAGCTGGGTGTGGCCAGTGTGTATTCCTCCATCATATGCTGACCTTGGCAAAGCTGCCAGAGGTACTTTCACCAAAAGATCTGGTGTAGGGTTGAAACTGGATGTGAAAACAAAGTCACACAGTGGCATGGAATTCTCAACATCTGGTTCAGTTACTGGTAAAGTTACTGGGACCATGAGACCAAACACAAATAGTGTGAGTATGGTCTGACTTTTATAGAAAAATGGAAAACTGAAAACACTCTGAGAACAGACTTGAATCACAATTAAAGACTAGATTTGTCAAGGTTTGATATTTGATACTCTGTTCTCATCAAACATAAGAAAGAAAAGTAACAAAATCAAGTCTTTTTACAAGAGGGAATGTATAAATGTTGGTTGTGACGTTGACTTTCATTTAGCTGGACCTGCCATCCAGGGTTCAGCTGTGTTTGGCTTCATGAGGGCTGGCTTCCTGGGTACCAGATGACCTTTGACAGGTGACAAAGAAATAACTTTGCAGGGGACTACAGGACTGGGGACTTCCAGCTGCACATGAATGTCAATGATGGGACAGAATTTGGAAGATCGATTTATCAGAAGATGCCTGGAGATCTTGACACATCAGTACACCTTACTAGGACACTAGGTACCCATTGCACTTGTTTTGGCATTGCAGCTAAACATAAGTCGGGTCCCACTACCTCTATTTCTGCAAAAGTCAACAACTCTAGTTTAGTTGGAGCAGGCTATGCTCTGACTCTGAAGCTTGGCTGCAGACAGGAAGAGCATTAATGCTGGAGGCCACAAACTTGGGCCACACACTTCAACTTAAGTTGAAGGCTTAATCCAGCTGAAGAAACCTCAGAGACCAAATGTCAGAAGATTTGTTCTTAATATAGTTATAATACGTATCAATCATTTTCTTATTTTATGTATTTCCTGATGCTCTGGCATCCGCAGGCCTTACTGACCCTGGAGAGACTGCCCGTGCCAAGGAAAGCCCATTTCTAGATAGCAAACAAATCACCCTCCCCTCACCTGGAACCTTCTGCCTCCTGACCGACACTGGTGCTTCCCTGTGTGACCTTGGATGGTGTGCCACGCCTCCTGCTCCGGGGGAACAGCGAGCAAAAATGTCTTCCTTCATGACAGCCATTTTTGTGTCTATGGGTCTTACCACACCTAACTAAAATAAATCCCTGATACCGTTAAAACACAGTATGACCAGCAGGCTCCTCCCTCCCCAAGAGGGTGATGAAAACAGAGGAGGATCTCAACAAGAGCCATATTCTAAGTATTAATTTCTTGTTAGCTTGTTTCCAGTGAAATGGTTCTCTATCTGGTTACCAATGCTGCAATAATGCAGTCACCTATACATTTTTTTTTTTTGAGACAAGGTCTTGCTCTGTCACCCAGGCTGGGGTGCAGTGACATCATGCTAGCTCACTGTAACCTCAAATACCAGGGCTCAAATGATCCTCCTACCTCAGCCTCCTAAGTAGCTAGAACTAAGGCATACACCACCACACCACCACACCTGGCTAATTTTTTTGTTTTTAGTAGAGAGAGTTCTGGCAATGTTGCCCAGGCTGGTCTCAACTTCCTGGCTTCAAACAATCCTCCTGCCTAGGCCTCCCAAAGGGCTGGGATTTTCAGGCATGAGCCACCATGCCCAGCCTCAACATTATTTAAATGGACTTAACTGTTAAATGTGCTATCCACCAAGAATGAAATAGGCCTTTATAAAAACTGTAAAAACAAAATACAAAAAAAACAAACCACTGAGCATATTTGTTTAAACATCTTTTTAAAACTTTTCTTCATTTCCTTCAGTTGCCAAAGGCCAGGGCCTCAAGGTTTCCATTCTGTAGAATTTAAACAAAATCCTCTAGTCCAGGGTCTCTCAAAACAGTACTATTGACATTTCAAATTAGATCATTCTTTGTTGTGGGGCAGGGATGTCCTGTGCAGTGTAAGGTATTTCACAGCATCCCTGACCTCTATTGACTAGTTGCCAGCGGCACTCCTGTAACCCTGTCTTCATTAACAGATAGCACCCAGTTACCCAAAACAAACTCCGTTGGTGACAGTGTCTCCAGACATTGCCAGGTGTTCCCTGGGGGTAGGGTTGCCAGATAAAATATTGCATGGGACATACCTATACTAAAAACATTATTCATTGTGTATCTGAAATTCAAATTTAAGTTGGCCTTCTATATATTTATTTGCTAAATCTGGCAACCCTACCTGAGAGGCAAAATCACCCCTACCTCTCCCATCTCCCACCCTGTTTGAGAACCAATGTTCTAGTCCACATGGAGCAAGGGAGAAAAAGTGTGGTAATGAGGCTTGGGGAATGTTATGATCAGATATGTTTGCACTTGAATCAAAACAGTATAAAACGTCTGAGCCCTGCCCTAGCCACAGCTACATTGAGACCTGATTGGAACCTTTGGGTACCCTTTTGAATAAGCCACTGGAGATAGGATTCCAGATGTGGCCAGACACATCCACCCCTGGGGAGACAATCCTGACTGCTAGCATTGGAGGAATAAAGAAAATGGGTAGTTGTGCCCTCTATCTCCTGCCTTTCTGCTGAATCTAAATAGTCATCTCTTCTTTAAGACATTTAAAGAAAGTGGCTCATGCCTGTAATCTTGGCACTTTGGGAGGCCAACGCAGGAGGATCACTTGAGGCCAGGAGTTGAAGATCCGCCTGAACAAGAGCGAGACCTTGTCTCTACAAAAAAATAAAAAAATTAGCCAGGCATGGTGGTGTGTACCTGCACTCCCAGCTATTTGGGGGGCTGAGGCAGGAGGATTGCTTGAGTCCAGGAGTTGGAGGTTGCAGGGAACTGATGACACCACTGCACTCCAGCCTGGGAGACAGAGCAAGAGTCTGTCTCAAAAAAAAAAAAAATGTTTATACTGAAGGCTTTATTTAATCATGCAATAAGAGTGCATTAAGTAAAATGAAGATGAAATACTTTCCCTTGCCCTTAAATCTAATTCAGGGGTCTAAACAGAGGGGCATACTGGTGTTCTTGGATAGCTGAGATGTGAAATGCCAAGCCCAGAATGGATATTCACCGGAACAACAGGTATCCTTTTAAAATATCTACCAATATCTGTCAGCCAGTTTGTGAAAAGAATTCAAAGAAACTTAGAGCCACAGATTGATGTAATTTATTCTCCTCTCTTCTTGTTAGCATCCCAGTTTTTCTGTCACCAAATATCTGGAGTTGGGAGGCAGGTTCTGGATCCCACACCACCACAGAGCTCTCTCATCTGTAGAACAAGTGCACAGCCGCCTCTGTTATCTGCCGGCTGCCGCTGCAGTGAACTGAGTCCCATATCCACTCCAGCCAAAGGCGGAGAAATCCCCACACTGGTGGGGCTTGCCCTCTGGGAAGAACCCTCCTCCTCCGATGCAGTGCTGGGAAACAAGAAGAAAAGGTTCCAGTGAGGGATTTGATTGGCTGCTGACACCAGGGAGCTCCTAATAGCCAAGTCCATGGACTCTCCGGTCCTCATCCTACCTGGCTTTGACCATGCCCTCACAGAAAACCCTCTCCTCCAGTGGATTCCAAAAAATGCTCTCTCTTCTGACTTCCTCCCTACAATTCCTAGCATTCATTTTCTGGCCCCTCGGCTGGCATTTCATCCCCTGCCCCTCCCTAAATGCTATTCCTCCAGGCTCAGGCCACACCTCATTTGCACTGTGATGGCTTTTCTGCTCCCATGACTCTGTTATCCATATACTGATGACTCTCAAGTCTCTTGACTCCAGCCCAGATATTTCTTATGCTTGAGATGTCCATATCCAACTGCCACCTGGATGACTCCACCTAGATATCCCACAGGTTTCTCAAACTCCGTGGGGTTGTGGGGGGAGTCTCTCTTGTTCCCCTGAATTTGGTCCTCACCCTGTCACCCTGTCTTAATTAACTGATGGCACCCAGTTACCCAAAACAAAAACCTAAAGTCTTTTTAGTATTCTTCTCTTTCCACTCCCCAAACCATCTGGTCACCAAGAACTGTTGGCTCCATCACCTGTATATCTCTGGAATCTGTCTGTGTTCACCCAGCCTTGTCAAGATCTGGTGTAGGGTTGAAACTGGATGTGAAAACAAAGTCACACAGTGGCATGGAATTCTCAACATCCATGAGCCTCTGGATCAGCTCCTTTGCATTTCACATCTAGACCTTTGTACCTGCTCCATGGTCTCCTTGACCCTAATTTCCCTGCCTTTGGATCCACGCCTTCCACACTGCTATGCAGCATATCTTAGCAAAACCAAAGCTCATGGGTTACTCTTCTGTTCAAAACTCTCTAATGATTTCCATCAGCCACAACATAAACTCCAAATCTTTGACATAATGTGAATGTCCTTCCTTGCCCTGCTTCTGGTAGATATTTCCAGTGTCAGCTCCTGTCTTCTTTTGAGATTCAGCATAAATGTTACCTTCCTTGGGGAATCGACTATGTGCATAAGTATGGTTAGGAGTTCCTCTTTGGTGTTCACAGAACACCTTGTTTATGTTTCTATTATACCACAGGAGATTGCAATTATGCCTTTACTTCTCTGTCCCAATCTGAGTGCTTCAAGATGACCATGTCATCTGTGTTTCTCTAACACCTAGCATGTAGTTGATGCTCTATGCATGTATTTTTAAGAATTAATGATGCAGGTATATATGCAGACATGCACTAATGGACAGTCCAAGGAGCCATGGTAGCCAGTGCCAGAAATGGTTGCCAAGGAAATTGGCACAAAGGCACGTACCCTAGCCCACCCCCAGTGCCCACACCCTGTCATCCTCTGAATCATAATCTAGGGGTCCTTCCATGAGAGCACAGCTGCCTTATCTTGGCTGGAAAATGGACAAACTGAAGGCTGAGTGGGGGAGTGAAAATGGAGCTATGACCTCAGACTGCCACTTGGGGAGGAAAGGGGGCCCTAAGAGAATGTTCTTTTTTTTTTTTTTTTTTTTTTTTTTTTGAGACAGAGCCTCACTCTGTTGCCCAGGCTAGAGTGAGTGCCGTGGCGTCAGCCTAGCTCACAGCAACCTCAAACTCCTGAGCTTAAGCGATCCTTCTGCCTCAGCCTCCTGAGTAGCTGGGACTACAGGCATGTGCCACCATGCCCGGCTAATTTTTTCTATATATATTTTTAGCTGTCCAAATCATTTCTTTCTATTTTTTAGTAGAGACGGGGCCTCGCTCTTGCTCAGGCTGGTCTTGAACTCATGAGCTCAACGATCCACCCTCCTCGGCCTCCCAGAGTGCTAGGATTACAGGCGTGAGCCACTGCGCCCGGCCGAGAATGTTCTTGATGGCTCTGACTCTCTTGTTCTCCAGCCCCCGGCCACAGGATGTCCCTCAAAGACAGTCTCCAGCCAGGGAAGTATGTCTTAAAGAACACACAAAAAGTATTAATCATAAAGGAAAATTTTGGTAAACTGAACTCCATTAAAATAAATTCTATTCATAAGACACTATCAAGAGTAATGAGAGTAAAGAGAATGAGAGTAAGAGAGGAGCCACACACACACACACACACACACACACACATTCCTGCAGGGACCCTCAATCTCCCCAAAAACTCACATGCTCAGTGTTATAGCCAGTAACTCTCATCCCAGCACACAGGGCGTTGGCTGCCTTCTGTCCATTAAACACCCTGAACTGGACGAATCCTGCAACAAATTCTCCTGAAAAAAAAGAGGCAAAGAAAGAGCCACATATTCAAAGGAAATACTAGAAACAGCTTCCCTTGGACTTGCCCAGGGATTCCCTAAGCAAAAGTTTAGGCTACAGGCAAACACTTCAAGCTTAAGGGTTGGTGCCCAGCATTCTGTGGCAAGTGGCTGGTGCATACTGGCCCTGAACTTGGCCTCGAGACAACTTCTCTCCATTTAGGGAAGGAGGACAAAGGCTGGGGCTCACCAAAGGACCCTTGTCTCCCTAAGGTTTACAGGAGACCTCAGAAGGTCCAGCAGGGACAAGCAATGATCACATGTGGCCACCCATTGTTGTTTACACACTTCTCACCCAGTTACCATGGATTTGTTTTTCCAACCATCACTTGCTTTCATCAAAATATCAAATGCAAACAATAATGGCTTTGATTTTCCCATCCAAGACTTAATGTCTGTGGTTTCATTATACTGAAAATGTCTTTTTTAAGACAATTAATAGCTATCCTTCATAACAAAATTAAATTTTTCTTGCCACTGTGATAGTTGTTCATTACTGGGAACCTTAGCCTGCACCTTTTCTTAACTATGATAAGAGACTGTACATGGTGGTGGTTAAGAAGCCTGGGTTTATGTCCTGTAAAAATGCGGACAGTAGCAATTCTATTAATAACTTCATGGTTTTCTCATGATAATAAAATGGCACAAAACCATGTTAAGTATCTAGAAAAGAGTCTGGCATATTCTAAATGCTAACTAAATACTAGCAACTACTAATTGTTGTTATTTGCCACCTTCCTCCGAGAGTGCAGGAAAGGATTTATGACGGGACTTAGGGAGCAAACACACGCTGACCACACTGTGAGTAATAACCTGCAGTTTTCTGAGCGTCACCAAAGTCATAGACCACAGGTATGGCCGGGCCATTGTCATTCCAAAATTTCCCTGATCCGTATTTCACTGGGTATTTCTGTAGGAACCAATAAGAGAGGTTGTGTGAGGACAGTGGAGAAACTGCCATGTTGGGAAGGGTGGTAAACCCTCCAAGTTAAACTGTTATTATTCAGAAACCACTCACCCTGGTGGCTCCTTGTTCCCCTCAGCCCTGTGCCCCCAACAGCCCCACATTCCTCTCCCGCCCCCCTCTTCTCACCCATAGGCCTCTTCCCTCACCTGGCTCAGACTTTCTGAGAGACGCAGGACATGAGTTCACAGTCAACCAAAGGAGGGAGAAAAGGCTGAGCGCAGGTACTCGCTAGTGACATGGGACCACAGAGCACATTTGCTCCCTACCCCAAACATGTGGCTCTCTGTTAACCAAAGAAAGTGCTCCACAAGCCAGCAGCCCTGTGTACCTGGTAGAGGCCAAACAGATTATGTCCAAGTCCCCGGAGGAAGCCAGTTTCGGTGTGGTACCTCAGCAGGGAGCTGTTCCTCCAGTGTTGCAGGGGGGACTTGTTGGGCACATGCCAGATGCTCAAGTCCTGGGCCTGGATGTCGTAGTAGCCAGGGTTCTGCACAGAAACACACACTGA
>CM052444.1:33785124-33798086 GCA_028533085.1 Varecia variegata
AGCTGGGACTACAGGCATGCGCCACTATGCCCAGCTAATTTTTTCTATATATTTTTAGTTGTCCAGCTAATTTCTTTCTATTTTTAGTAGAGACGTGGTCTCGCTCTTGCTCAGGCTGGTCTCGAACTCCTGAGCTCAAAGGATCCACTCACCTCGGCCTCCCAGAGTGCTAGGATTACAGGCGTGAGCCACCGCGCCCAGCCCAAATACACCCTTTTTACTATTTATGTGATATAATCTTAAATTTTCTCCCTTCTGCTCACATATTTTGATTTTTAAAAAGGCAGTTTACTCACCAAAGTGGAGTGGATATGTTTGCAGTAGTGATAAGGGCCTGTATTTATGCTGCAGTGGTTATTTTCTGAGGACGATTATCACTGACCATTTTGAGATGTTACCATCGCCCTTAGCAATGCCGGCTTGAGCCTAAGCTGCAGCTTTTTGTGCATCCACAGGTTTATACAAATAGTCTCCCCTTATCCATGGTTTCATTTCCTGAAGTTTCAGTTTCCCATGGTCAACCATCGTCTGAAAATAGGTGAGCATGGTACAATATTATATTGTGTGTGTGTGTGTGTGTGTGGTGTGTACGAGAGAGAGAGAGAGATATCACACTCACATTACTTACAATTATATTGTTATGATTGTTCTATTTTATTATTAGTTGGTTCGGTATGATCTGTGGTTTTAGGCATCCACTGGGGGTCTTGGAATGTATCCCCTGTGGAAAAGAGGGGACTACTCTTTCTTTTTCTAAGATAAGAAATAAGAATGAAATTATAATGTTCTCTTAAGGCAGAAGATTAAGATATATAATAGAGTACAATTGCTTCACATTTTTGTCCAGTTTTCCATAAAATTTTCACTGGAAATATTGTCTAATGGGGTTACTTTTGAGATTTTTATTCTCACAGTCAGAGATTTTTAGGTCTCTCTCTTTCTCTCTTTCTCCTCACACGCACGTGCACACACACACCCACACCCCCCCTCCACAATTAACTGAGGCAGAAAGGAATTTATTTAAAAATCTCCAAGCTATTCTAGAATCAATGGGAGGTGGGAAGGCTGGTGTCCTAGGCTTGGACAATGGGCTGGAACTCAGAGGCGGATGAGCTTCAGGGAACACAGCCATGGCTGGTCACAGAGCAAATCTTGTCAGGATGCTGCTGCTGGCACCGTGACTATCAGACTCTCTGCGGTTGTGGTTGGGCTACTGTTACTACGACCACTGTTGTGATTATTGAATGACTCTGACTCTGCTTCTCTGTCTCAAGGTTTAACATTTTGGGCTGCATCACCTGATTGCAGCAAGCCAAGGTCATCTGCCTGCACCATGGACTGTCAGAGGGATACAAGGGAGAATCAGGCACCTTCAGCTTCCTTAGTTAGAGGTAGGGCTCTGTCTCCCTCCCATCTTACATGATGTAGGGTGAGGGAGAGGTTCCTCCAAAGGAGGAAAGGTGTCCTGGTGTGGGGTAGCCAGAAAAGGGGCAAAGGTCCACTATACTCAGTCCCCCAAAAAGAAGGGTGCAGGCTTTCCATGAAGGAAATAATTTTTCAAATTAATAGTGTCTCCAAAATAAGATATCTCTGGAAGTAGATTTGAGTCTAGACTGACTTTGGGAGATGCAAATTAGTAGTGAACATAAAAGATGCTCTAACTCAGCCAGTTGCAGTGGCTCATGCCTGTAATCCCAGCACTTCAGGAGGCCAAGGCAGGAAGACAGCTTGAGACTGGGAACCTGAGAACAGCCTGGACAACATAGTGAGACCTCATCTCTATAAAAAATTAGCCAGGCATGGTGGTACACTCCTGCAGTTCCAGCTACTCAGGAGGCTGCGGCAGGAGGATGGCTGGAGTCCAGGAGCCTGAGGCTGCTGGGAGCTATGATTGCCCCACTGTACCATAGCCCAGGCAACAGAGTGAGACTCTGTGTCAAAAAAACAAACACAAAAACAACACCCTGAAAAACAGATGCTCTATCTCACTATTCTACCAGTAAGTGGGAATTTAAACAAGAAGATACCCTGAGAGGATTTTGAATAGCAGAAGGATGTAGCCAGAATGCCTGCCTTACAAGGGAGTGCCCCTTTACTCAAAGTGAAACTTTATTGTAGTCCAAACTCACTTGAAATGTCTCAACTTGTGAGTGATGAGGATTTCAAAATTAAAAGAAACCCGAACCAATGGAATTTTGATTTTGAAATTTGGTTCTAGCAGAGTCTGCTAGAATACCAAACACTGAAGACTTCTATTTCAATCACTACATCCCTAGCAGACCCTGGTTTTAGATCTGGTTAAGGTTTATTCTTGCCGTTGTAGACACTTAAGTGTTTTTTCTTTCAATAAGTATCTTCTGAATCCTCTCCTAAGCATACAATGTGCTAGTATGCCTTGTACGTAGCAGAGAGCCTTGTATAAAATACAGGCACTATGCACAGTTGTTGATTGAGTTTTGGGTCTCCCAGCTGTGGTGAGCTGCTGGTGACAATGGTGGAAAAGAGAATTCAAGGTTGTTTTTTTCTTTTTTTTTGAGACAAAGTCTTGCTCTGTTGCCCATACTTGAGTGCCGTGGCACCAGCCTAGCTCACAGCAACCTCAAACTCCTGGGCTCAAGCAATCCTCCTGCCTCAGCCTCCCAAGTAGCTGGTACTACAGGCATGTTTCACCATGCCTGGCTAATTTTTTCTATATATATTTTTAGTTGTCCTGCTAATTTCTTTCTATTTTTGGTAGAGATGGGGTCTCGCTCTTGCTCAGGCTGGTCTCAAACTCCTGACCTCAAACGATCCTCCCGCCTCGGTCTCACAGAATGCTAGAATTACAGGCGTGAGCTACCGTGCCTGGCAGAACTCAAGGTTTTTGAAATCATCTTTCTTACTGGTAATCATACTTTTCATACATTTGCACACATTCTCATGCTGCTCCTGACATTTCACTCCTTACAACAATCCCATGAGGTAGAGCTTGTTATCCACATTTTACTTGTGTGGAAACTGAAGTGCAGAAGGATGGAGTGGTTTTCTCAGTGTCACAGATCTGACTAGGACCAGATCCTGGACTGGAGCTCAAGTCTCTGGGCTCGCAGGAAGTTCTCATTCCAGTGTACCAACTATCTGCTCATGTCAGAGCTAGATTTTTCATTGAATCTAAGATGCCATTGATAAAATGCACCATTATTTTATGTGCCACTCAAGATGTAACACAAACTGTGACATGCCATTGAATGAAGGTGCAGTCAATATGAGAGATATTACAGTGTTAAATATAGTGTTATAGGAGGTATACACTTTATTTGAATATTTGTCTTGGACCTGGACACAGTTCTATTTCCTTTTGTTAATGTATCCAGAAATATGTATCAATAATTTAATACTTTTTATTTACAAATATATTATAGAAACTATTAACTTAACAGATATAGTGCCTCATAAACCTTTTCCTAAGAGCTGCTGTGAAAGACATGTAAACAGTGAAAAGTTTTCACTACTATGTTAAGATAACACACTACAGGGTTGACGCAACACTTGGGAGGAAGTGATCCATTCCACTGGTGAGGGAGGAGAGGAGTGAGTAACATGTATGCTCAGGGGACTGAGGAATGACAGTGGGCCTGGAATGATGGAGCAGGTATTGAAGCATCAGAAGGAGTTTGTACTGGATCATTGATTCAAAATGCAGTCTGAGGACCAGTGCTACTGTAGAATGAGCCTCCTCCTGACCCCGAATGAGTTTGCATTGGTTTATAGCAAAATGAGAAAAATAATGAAAAATACTATTTTTCATAAAAATAAATTTATTTAAGCTAAAAATTTATATTTATTTTGAGACTATGTGTTTCCTCTGCTGTCATTAACATATATTTTCTTTTGTGAAATCTTTGTTATAGTTGATTTAAAAAAAATATTGGACCCATTCTCATTTTAAAAAAACTTGGTAGGGCTAGAACTCCGAGTGCGCTCTCAGTGTTGTAGACTTTTGACATTAACAGTGATGACGGTGACTTACAAGATCCCTGAGCAACTTCCTGAGAATTGCCCATTCCTGTGCTGCAGAAAGCTGAGGTCATGGGCTCCTTTGCTGTGTCTGTGCTTTGAGATTTCTTAAAAGCAGGCTTCTGTATGTTGCCCTTCCAGCATTTCCAATGGTTGGAAGTTTTCGTTGAACTACTTATAACCTAGTTATAAAGAGAGTTATTTTATATAATGAAAAATTAAATCCTCAGGAATATCACAATTCTACATTTCTATGTACCCAAAACATAGCCTGAAAGTAAAAAAAGCAAAAATTGTCAGAACTACAAGGAGAAATATACAAATCTAAAATACAGTGGGAGATTTTAACATACTTCTCTCAGTAATTAATATAACAAGTGGACAAAAAGCCTGTACAGATGCAGTAGATTCAAATATTGATAGCATTATAAACAAACTTGACCTAGTGGACATACATAGAGCACTACCAAATATCCATCCTTTTTGGACACTGATAGGACACTTACAAAATATTTACTATACACTGGGTCATAACAAGGCTTAACAGCTATCAAATGATTGAAATCATTCAAAGTATGTTCTGTGATCACCATGTAATCATGCTAGAAATCAATGAAGAAAAGTAACTGCTTTTCTTCATTGTGAGGAAAATCCTCATGCTTGCACCTCATGCTTGAAAGCTAAGAAATACAGGTGCTCTTTGACTTAAGATGGAATTATGTCCCAATAAACCCATCATAAGTTGAAAATAGTGTAAACTGAAAATGCATTTAATATACCTAACCTGCTGAACATCATAGCTTAGTGCTCAGAATACTTACATTAGCCCACAGTTGGGCAAATCATGTAACACAAAGCCTATTTTATAATAAAGTGTTGAATATCTCATGTAAATTATTGCATACTGTATTGAAAATTAAAAATAGAATGGTTGTATGGGTAATCCAAGTATGGTTTCTACTGAATGCCACCATAAAGTTGAAAAACAGAGAGCTGAACCTTTGTAAGTTGGGGGTCATCTGCACTTTGTTAGAGGGAATTCTAACAAACATTTTAAAAAGACATAACTCCAAATTTATTCAAATAAAGCCTATTGTATATTCACTTTATAAAGCCAGCATAATGTTCATAGCAAAACCTGACAAAAGAAGGCCGGGCGCAGTGGCTCATGCCTATAATCCTAGCACTCTGGTAGGCTGAGGTGGGTGGATCCTTTGAGCTCAGGAGTTCGAGACCAGCCTGAGCAAGAGCGAGACCCTGTCTCTACTAAAAATAGAAAGAAATTAGCTGGACAACTAAAAATACATAGAAAAAATTAGCCGGGCATGGTGGCGCATGCCTGTAGTCCCAGCTACTCAGGAGGCTGAGGCAGAAGGATTGCTTGAGCCCAGGAGTTTGAGGTTGCCGTGAGCTAGGCTGATGCCACCACACTCTAGTCCAGGCAACAGAGTGAGACTCTGTCTCAAAAAAAAAAAAAAAAAAAACCTGACAAAAGAGTATGAGAAAGGAAAATAAAGGACCAATCTCATGCACGAATGTAGATGCACAGATTCTAAATAAATATTATCAAACTGCATATATATATATATATATATATATACATGAATCTGTGATTGCCAAGTTGAGTTTATCCCAAGAATGCAAGGTTGCTTTAACATTAGAAAATCAGGCTGAGCATTGGGCGTCTTGCCTGTAATCCTAGCACTTTGGGAGGCTGAGACAGGAGGATTGCTTGAGGCCAGGAGCTCTAGACCAGCCTGAGCAACATAATGAGAAACCACATTCTTACAAAAAATAGAATATTAGCCAGGTATAGTGGCATAAACCTGTAGTCCCAGCTACTCTTGAGGCTGAGAGGCGGGAGGATCCCTTCAGCCCAAGAGTTTGAGATTGCAATGAGCTATGGTCGTGCCACGGCAACAGGGTGCGACCCTGTCTCAAGAAACAAACCAAAAAAAAAAAAAAAAAAAAAACCTCTACAAAGAATAAAACAACAAAACATTAGAAAATCAAGTAATAATTAATGTAACTTTCTTTAATAACAAGTAATAAGATAAAAAGAACACATCGATCATCTTGATACATATAAAAAAGATGATAGATGAAATTTGACATACATTCATGATAAAACATCCATTTATGAATATTTTTAGCATTTGCTCATGCTAAAAACTAGTATAAGAAGGGAATTTCTTAATCTAATAAAGGTTATTCATAAAAAGTACAGCAACATCATATTTAATTGTAATTGTATTTATTTGTAACATTGAAATCTTTCCCTTTGGGAAGTGAAGATACCATCTTTCTTCTCTGATATTCCACATTACACTAAAGGTAGCAGCAGTGTAGTAGGGCAAGAAACAAACCAAAAGACATAGAAATTGGTAAGGAGGAAATAATAGTTATAATTTTTCAGATGATATAGTTGCTATGTAGGAAATACAAAATAATCTCCAGATCAACATTAGAATGAGTAAAAAAGAGAATGTTCGCTGGTTGCAAAGTCAACATGAAAATAAGTTGTATTTCTTTTTCTTTCTCTCTCTCTCTTTTTTTTTTTGGTTTTCAGAGATACAATCTTGCTTTGTTGCCTGGGCTCTGGAGTGCAGTGGAGCAATCATAGCTCAAATGATCCTTCTGCCTCAGCCTCCCAAGTAGGCAGGACTATAGGTGTGCATCACCACACCTGGCGAATTTCTTTTAAATTTTTTTGTAGAGATGAGATCTTGTTATGTTGTTCAGGCTGGTCTTGAACTTCTAGCATCAAGTGATCCTCCCGCCTTGGCCTCCCAAAGTACAGGCAAAAATCAGTTGTATTTCTGTATAGAAACATCAAACAATTAGAAAATGAAATTTAAAAAGATAGCATTTACAGTTGCATCAAAAATGTCAAATACTTAGAAATAAATAGAACAAAAGATGCACAAAATCCCTATGGAAGCTATAAGATATAATTATGAGAAAACAATGAAAATCCAAATAAATGGGGAAACATCCCACATACAATTATTTTAAAGGCATGAGTTCTTTCCACAATGATTTATATATTCAGTGTAATTCCAATAAAATCCCGAGTGTGTGTGTGTGTACATATGTGTATAAGTAGAGTTACAAATTTTATATAAAGGCAAAAGACCAAGAATAACTGAGATACTTTTGAAGAAGAACAAAGTAGGAGGTCTTGCTTTTCGGGATATCAAAACGTTTTATAAATCCGTAAGACTTAAAACAATGTGGCACAGGCACAAGGAAGTGATGATTACCATAAGGCTAGTGATTAGGGGAAAGGGAGAGGTTTGCAATGTGGACAGAACATATGGGAAGCTTCTGGGGTGCTGGCAAAGTTTTATTTCTTGACCAGGATGATAATGACACAGGTATTTGCCTTTTTGTAATTCATTAAACTGTATATTTAAGTCTTTAATCCTTTTCAGTATGTGTGTTGATTTTTACAATAAGGCTTTCTTTGTTTTAAAGAACAAAACATAACCAAGTGACTTGGAGGTGCAGCTGCTGGACTGGAGTGAGGTGGTGGGGGAGGGGTTTCTTCCATACTGTTGTCTCTCAGGCTGCACATATTCCATCAAGTTTTTTTAGTTTTTGTTTTAGTTTTTTTGCCTCAGGTACAATTTGAATTACTCCGAGACATGGACTGACCATTGATGATGAATCTAAATCCACAAAATGCAATACTCCGTTAAAAGCAATTGTCTATCCCCCTTTTTTAAAGTTCTTATCAACACTCCCCACCTCCCAACAATTTCCAGCTTGTCACTACACAAAACCTAACCTCAAACTCTGGTGCACCCCTCAACTCCAATTTAGGCTGCAATATAGTGGAAATATCAGTTGGCTGCAATTGCTAATTCCTAACATTTCTCTCACTTTCCTCCAGATCTCTTCACTACCAATGCTGTAACATTCTTTGCTGGTTCTACAGTTATCCTCTTAATTCCTCTACCTCATTCCTATTATCAGGGAAGTTGATCTAAAATGCACGTGAGGCCCAAAGAGGGGAAGAGAAAGGTGGAGAGGGCAAGTGCCAGGCGTCCATACCATCGCACTGACCATGGCAATGGGCTCATCATTGCTTTCAGACGTGTGAACAATGCACACAGCAAAGACCATATGAGGACACAGAGAGAAAGTGGCCATCTGTAAGCCAAGGAGAGAGACCTGCCAACATGTTGATCTTGGACTTCTAGCTTCCAGAACTGTGAGAAAATAAATTTCTGTTGTTTAAGCCAGCCTGTGTGTGGTATTTTGTTATGGCAGCCCTAGCAAACGAACACAGCACGTGACCACCTCTGGCCAATGAGACATGAGGAAAAGTGTGCCAGAGGTCTGTGAGCAAAACTTGCTTCCTCTGAAAAAGGAGCCACAGGAAGAGATGATCCTTTTGCTCCCTTGTCTTGTAGGTGGTGCCTGGAACACCAATAACCATCTTGTCCTCAGACACAAGATGAAGCCAAGGTAGAGAGGCTGAAAGAGCCTAGGTCCTTGAGACCTCGAGAAGCTGCTGAGTCAACCAAGCCTGGAGCCTGCCCTCTCTCTAGATTTCTGATTTCATGGAGTGCTATGTTTGCTCTTTGGTTAAGCTACTTTTGAGATGGGTTTTCTATCAGTCACAGCTGAAAGCATTCAAACTGACCTAGACCTGAACTAAACAAATATCAAGGGCAGTCGGATTTGGAGGAGGTGGTGTGAGAACAGATTCAAGAGGAAGTGGGAGGTGGAATCACCAGAACACAGTCACTAATTTGGGATGACGGTGTTAGAAGGGGCAATGTCCCTAAAATAGATCTACCCTTTTTGTCTATTAGATACTGTCAACGGTAGGTTGTTCCGTGATTTATGTATTAATAACACTAAGGATGAGATGCATAGTGATATTAAAGATATCAAAATATGAAAAAATGTGTCTTAGAATCAGTAAAAGAAAGTACTAAAAGAAGTATAAATTTGGAGCTTTTCTTCTTGGGGTGCTATTTTATTTTCTTCTGTCAATATATTTGAGTATTTTGTGTAAATCAGTACCTTGAAGCTATAAAGATAGAAAATATTAGCTTCGCAAAAACGAGATTCACAATCTTTTTCTAAGAATTGCAGTATTATTAGTGCTATATGACATCACTGAGGAGGACCTGATCAATTCTATTACAGCTGAAGGGAGGATTTAAGAAGTGAAGGATGACATCAGGACAGGAATGATACAGGAAGTTTGAAGCATCATTTGACTAAATCATTTTATTTAGTCTCGAATGTACTCTGTAGTAAATTTTCACTAATTTGTGGCAAAATGAGAAAATTAAGGACAATGTAGAGAGTCTTTCTGTGAAATTGGATTTATTCAGTCTCAAGTTTTATATTTATTTTGAAATGATCCCTTTCCTATTTTGTGGTTGAAAATTTCCTTTTTCTGTGAAATGATTATGGTAGATGTTTAGTTTTTTTTTTAAAGTTTTGATTTTGCAAGAAAGGAAGACATAAACAAAAACTCCAAACCAACTCTAGTTAGTCTCTTCATCTATTTTCTTGTTGGAAAATGCACTGGTGCATGATATCCCGAATCTGGGATAGCGCTACTAGGCTAGCAGGTGACCTTTAAGATTTGTCCTTTAGAGCCTGCTAATTCCGTGAGTTATCACTGTTTAAAGGACCTGCCCTGAGTTCTCACCTGCACTGGTGGGCATTGTGCCAGGGGAGGGTGGGGCTGGAGCCTGGGACAGGCCCCACTGGGCTTTCTCCATAAAGGGCCCAGTGCATCACCCCACATGAGGAGCCTCTGCAGAGAAAGCTCCACTCAGCTGGCAGCTAACTCTGAACTCCTGGCTGCTGTGAGGGAGGAGGCAGCTCTCTGTGTTGGAGGGAACTCAGCTGAGACACATGGTCTGTGAGTGGGGGGAATCCTGGTTTCAGCTCAGGTCTGCTTTTGGTCCCAGAGATATGTGAAATTTAAACAAAATGCAAGGGGCTTTGGAGTCTTTATAGGATTGGACAGGGGTGGGAGCAGGGATGTAGAGAAAAAAGATGGTCAAGACACTGACCTTCTTGCTTTTCTTTAGATTACAATGAACCAACTTGGCTTCCTGCTGTTTCTCATCGTGGCCACCAGAGGGTGGAGTGAAGGTGAGTCACCTGTCTGGGGGCAGCAGTTCCTCCACTCAGCTCTAGTGTTCAAGAGGAACACAACGGGCTGGGTGGTTCAGGATGCTGGTCTCTCCTGGGACACAGCGGAGGTCTCTGAGATGCAGGGAGGTTGACTTAGATGTAGGTGAAGTGTTGATTTCTGGCCTCTTGTGGGAGGAATCTGGCCTGTAGCAGTGAGGGTGTTGCCCGAGGCATGGCCTGGGTTGAGCTCTGTGCTTCTGTGTGGCCCTGAGGGGCCTCTGGTGAGAACTGTGTTCCCTCCCAGCCACTCCCTGTAACTGTGGCCTTGGCCATGGGATTTCTATGGGAATTGCGTGGTCTGCTTGGTACCCAGAGAATATTCTTTCCACAGTCTTCCTCTCTACAGCAGAAATAACAATGGCATTTTAAAATTTATATTTCTCTTCATATTTATTTATTGATTTTTAAAAAAGTAAAGGCTGTTTCTAAATATCTTCTCACTTAATCTTCACAGAAACACTTTATTAGCTTTGTTTTAGGGATGAGGAAACTGAGGCTCAGACATGTTAAGTATCACTCCAAGGACACTCAACTAGTAGGCACTGAGTTACTTACAGGTGAATACCTGTGACCTCAAAGCTTGTGATTACTGTCATTCCTCTAGACTTTTAGAGTAGTTTGCAGGCTCCTTAGCCTTAAGATTAGCATATAAGTTTCTTCATTCTGTGCCTCTGCTAAACTCTTGGCCATAGTCTCACCACTGCTCCCTACCTCACACCCTATGTTTCAGCCACATTAAGCTACTTATATTTCTTCAACAGGCCGGATTATGCTGTACTTTTTTTCCCAGGCTTTCAGACACACTATTGTCTCTGCCTTGAATTCTCTTTTCTTTCTTCCTACTGATGAATCATGTTTGTTCTCTCTGAATAAATGGTGGTGTCACCTGGACTAGGAGGCCTTCTGTGACTAATACATGAGACAATCCCTGCCCCCCACCTCCACCTCCGACTCCCAAACAACCACCCTGCCTCCAGTCTGGCCTCTCCATTCTGCACTTTCACCTCAGAGTCTTTGTTTTGTTCTCCTGAGCTTGTCTATCTTTTTTGTTTTTTGAGACAGGATCTTGCTCTGTCATCCGGGATAGAGTGCATAGAGTGCAGTGGCATCATCATCGCTCACTGCAACCTCAAAGTCCTGGGCTCAAGTGATCCTCCTGCCTCAGCCTCCCAAGCAGCTGGGACTACAGTTGTGCATTACCTTGCCCAGCTAATTTTTCTATTTTTTATAGAGACAGGGTTTCACTCTTGCTCAGGCTGGTCTCAAACTCCTGGGCTCAAGTGATCCTCCAGCCTTGGCCTCCCAAAGTGCTAGAACTATAGGCATGAGCCCATGTGTTGGGCCTTGCTTATCTTTTATTATTTTTTCTTCTTAATATAATTTTCTGTGGATTGATCAACAACTCCCTCTAGGGGCAAGCTCTTGAGGGATGTTTAATTTCTTTGACTGCCCAGTGCTTAGGGCAGGGCCAGGCACAGAGTGAGGTCATGTGGAGGGAGGCGTGCATCAAGCCTGTGCTGGGTGTTGGGTCAAATGGCTGAATGAATATGACACTGGATATCTCTGGGCCTTACCACCCCGGCAGCGAGGCTCTGCTACCGTGGGGTGGAATCGTTTGGGACCAGTGACAAGGAGAGGCTGGGTTTTGTGACAAACCAGCAATGAGAAGAGAACTGTGCATATTCTCTAGAGGTGGACAATACTTGCTTCGAGGATTGGACCTGCTCTTCTTTGTCTCGATCTCTGCCCAGAAGCTGCAAGGAAATCAAAGCGAAGTGCCCCAGCGCAGGTGGTGAGTGCTGAGACATTTAAACAGAGCCCTCTCTGGGCGATCAGGATTTTGTCCTCTGGGAGGTTTTTTTTAAAGTTAAGAAGAAATTGTTGTAAAATGTATATATATTACATATTGGATAAAATTTGCCACTTTAATTTTAAATGTAAAATTTATCAGCAGTACTTACCTTCACAACGTTGTGCAGCCATCGCCACTGTCCATCTGTGGACTTTTTCATTGCCTCTGTACCCACTCAGCAATAGCTCTACATTGTTCTTTCCCCCAGTCCCTGGGAACTGCCGTTCCGCTTTCTGTCTCTATGGATTTGCTATTCCAGTTACCTCATATAAGTAGAGTTATGTGATATTTTTCTCGTTGTGTCTGGCTTATTTCACTGAGCAAAATGTTTTCAAGGTTGATCTGTTCTGTAGCATGGATATTCATTCGTTTTTATCCACTGTGTGTATATATATGTAAACACACACACACACCCTGCATTTTGTTTGCTCATCTATTGATGAATATTTGGGTTGTTTCTCAACTCAAATATTGTTGTGACTCTTGTCACTCATGCTGCAATGAACACTGGTGCACTAGTATCTGTTTGTGTCCCTTTTCTCAATTCTTTTGAGTATAAACCTAGCAGTGGAGTTGCTGGGTCATATGATAATTCCATGTTTAACCTGGCCACTTGGAGTGCTGGTAACTCTATGTTCTGCCTCAGTCTCAGGAGCGTCGTCTTCTGAACTCAGGGAGATTCCAGGGCCCCCTGGAACACTTAGTGACAGGACTCAGGGAGGAACCTTTAGGCCATGTTTCTGGTTCCTAGGGCCTCTCTGGTCATGGGGCTGAGATGGCCATGAGCTCTGAGACAGGGAGGCTCTGGCTGGTTCTCTGTGCAGATGGCCTGTATTTCCTCCGCACCGAGAATGGTGTCGTCTACCAGACCTTCTGTGACATGACCACTGGGGGTGGCGGCTGGACCCTGGTGGCCAGCGTGCACGAGAACAACATGTATGGG
>CM052444.1:33798586-33820940 GCA_028533085.1 Varecia variegata
TCAGTGTGTGTTTCTGTGCAGAACCCTGGCTACTACGACATCCAGGCCCAGGACTTGAGCATCTGGCATGTGCCCAACAAGTCCCCCCTGCAACACTGGAGGAACAGCTCCCTGCTGAGGTACCACACCGAAACTGGCTTCCTCCGGGGACTTGGACATAATCTGTTTGGCCTCTACCAGGTACACAGGGCTGCTGGCTGGGGCTGGTTTTTATGGGTGTTGGAGAAGCAAGTGTTTGAGGTTGGGCAGGAGCCATCTTTCAGTGGACCTGTCTCCCATGTTCTCCTAACCTTGATTTGCTGGTGGCTTCTGTCCCACTTCTCTCAGGAATTCTGAGGCAGGCAAGAAAAAAGACCTACGGGAGAGGAGAATTGGGGCAGGAGAGGAAAGAGAGAGAGAGAAAACGAGAGTGAAGTGGTCTCGGCTGCTGGGGAAGCACAGCTCCTGAGTGACTAGCAGCAGCAAAAGGGAGAGATTTTTTTTTTTTTAGTAAGAAGTTTCTTATAAACAAATTGTGCTCAATAATGAAATGATTATTTCATATTTTTCTAGTAAATTTGCTATATCTATTGTCCCAGAATATGAAGAAAAATGTTATATAAACTCAAAGATGATAATCCCATGTTTTATTTAGGCTTATCATTTATTTACATATGTTCAAGAATAACCCGTTTTTACTTATTTTATTTATTTGTTTATTTATTTTTTAGGTCAGAATATTATGGGGGGAGGGAAGAGTCTTATTTTGACTCATTTTGAGATAATCTCAGTTACTGATAAGGCATTGTTTTCCCTCAGTGAACGGCAGCATTCCTGGGAAGGAATGGCAGGTAAGGACAAAGCTATTGTCCTTGCTCAATGACTTTCTTTGTTCCCCATAGAAATTCCCTGTGAAATATGGAGAAGGAAGGTGTTGGACTAACAACGGCCCAGTGATCCCCGTGGTCTATGATTTTGGCGATGCCCAGAAAACGGCGTCTTATTACTCACCTTATGGCCAGAGTGAGTCTTTAATGCTCCTCTGACCTCTTGGTCGGAAGAGTTTCAGTTTTGATTGAGTTCATTCAATTAGGACAAGTAGCAGTTATTAATCAGTAACCACGGCGCGGTTCTCTTTTGTGAATGTTACCCGTGTTGTTCCACTTAGTCTGCTTGATGGCCTTACGGTCTGAGTTGTCATTAACTTCATTTTAGGAAACACACACTGAGAGGTTCGGGGACTTGCTGCGATCACAGGGCACATACACAGGGGAGCTCGCTTTTGCACTGCGGAAATTTGACTCCAGACTCACCCCACCGTCAGCCCTTCAGTAACTTGTAAGGACCAGGCCAGGTTCATGTACACAGGGCAGGACAACCAACAAAATGGGAAGGGCTTTTTTTTTTTTTTTATTGTGAGGAGTAACCATTAGTTTATTTTGGGTGAATGTAAAGTTGGCAGCATAATATCTTTCACAGAGGCTGAGCCTATGCTATAAAATTCAAAGTTGATTATCATCGAGATTTGGGACTTGAGATTTTAAAATAAAGGAGAGTAAGAAAAATGTAACAAGGAACAGAGTGAATCTGCCTCCCAATTGCTGCAACTCCGCCCTTGGAGGTGTTCAGTGTGATCTTCCTGCATAGTTGAATTTCTCTTCACAAGCCTCTGGCAGACGAGATGCCCTCCCTGAGGACAAGCTCTTGCTCTCTGGGCTGGGAACAGGTCCCTAATGGGAAGTTTGGGGCCAGGATGCACCATCTGTTGGCCCCAGAGGAGTTGAGCTCCACCAGTGTGGCTGGAGCATTGGGCTGTAGCCTGAGCTTCAGCATAGAGAATCTCTGGGCTGGCATAAAGGAGGCTATTTCTAGCATCCCCCTTGAATGCTGTTTTCTGTCTCTCGTTTTCAGAGGAATTCACTGCAGGATTTGTCCAGTTCAGGGTATTTAATAACGAGAGAGCAGCCAATGCCTTGTGTGCTGGAGTGAGGGTCACCGGATGTAACACTGAGCACGTGAGTCTTTGTGGGGACCAACGGGGCTGTAAGGTTGAGTTTGTCACTGTGTGTTGGTATGTGTGTTGAATGTGGTACGAGTGTGCTGTGAGTGTGTGCATGTGTGTGGAGTGTGACTTTCTCTTGCTCATTGTTGGGTTTCAGGGGCCAGAGCTGTGGGACCCTTTGTCCAGGTACAGACATCCTGTACCTTTGAGGACTAAAATCGAGGGCTGAGGCTTCACAAGAGCCACTGCTGGATGCTCATCCTTTGGGATAAAGCACTCAGTTTCCTGGAGTTGGGGTAAGGCTTCCATGCAGAAACATTCTGTGGAAGCCTTTTGGAGCTGAGATTCATTGAGAAACACAAAATGTTGTCTTTCTTCACCTGAGATTTAGCTTTCAGAGAAAAACCCAGCTTCCCCAACCCTGGCCAGGGCTTGCATAGCTACACACTGTGTTGGGGGTTACTGGGAGGGTCCTGGACATCACCTTCTAGAACCTCATTCAGGCCATCTCCTCATGTGCCTGTGGGGATAAATGATGGGTATCGCTGAATTTCCAAGATTTTAAATGGAATACCAGTTGAATACAGAGGATGGGAGGGGAAGAAGTCTAGAATAGCTCATGGTTTTCGTTTGGGTGAATGAGTGTCATTTATTAAGTCAGGGTGTCTGGATGACAAACAGTCTGGGGTCCATGAGGGATATTTAACTCTGTTTTGGTCAAATGGAGCTTGAGATTCCTTTGTAGAGATCCAGGTTGGATTTTGAGGTCTTCAATACAAGGAACATCTGGACTGGAGATAGAGATTTGAGGGCCACAGTAAACTGCTAGTAACTGAAGCCAAAGTGGTCATGTAGTCTATAAAGGACAGGGAGATGTGTCCCGTACTGAGGAGCAGCACTTAAAGAATTCAAGATGGAAAAGTCCCACCAGGGAATCCTAGAATGAGTGTTCAGAGAAGCTGGAGGACAGTGAGGAGCAGACAATGAGGTCACTAAAGCTAAAGGTATAGAGGTTTTTATGGGAGGAACAGAACAGCACTGCCAATGGAGAGTCTGCTGAGGACCAAAGACTGCACTGGATTTGGCCATTAGGCTGTCACTGGCCTCACCAGCAGATCTGCATCTCTGTCTCTTCCTCTCCCTGTTTCCCAGCACTGCATCGGCGGAGGAGGGTTCTTCCCCGAAAGCAATCCCCGCCAGTGTGGGGATTTTTCTTCCTTTGATTGGAATGGATATGGAACTCACACTGGTTACAGCAGCAGCCGAGAGATAACTGAGGCAGCTGTGCTTCTATTCTACCGTTGAAAGAGTTGTGGTACGAGACCCAGACCTCCTCTCCCAACCGTGGGATCCCAAGGGTGGAGAGCAACTTACCAACTCAATTGTTCATGACAGAGGAGGAGAGAATAAATTACAGTGAATCAAAGCTTGGTGTGTGTGAATTCTTTTCCTGCAGGGGGTGAAGTACTCTTGGAGTTTTCAAAAGAATGTCTATTGCTCTGGTTGGTTCTACTTCAACCTCTTTTGTGCTTGGAATGTCAGGGCTTAGGAATCCCAATAGAGGAATATGCCCTCCGCACCGCCTTCCAGGTAGCCCTTCAAATAGCCAGAGGAATAAAGGGCAGGGGGAAGCATTTTATCCTAACCCTTCCTAACTCACATGGACTGAACAATTACATCCTCCACCTGAGGATCCTAAACAAGAAAAGAGTTCATCTGTGGGGGTGCATCACAGAGCAACGAGATACACCCAATATCCCCATCTGGTATGCTGTAGCCTTAGTGGTTGGGGCATTGTCTGTAGGGAAGCATGGGGCTGGCAGCCTATGATGAATGATCTTCTTGGGTGGTGCCTTCACTGATCCTGAGTTCTCATGTTTAGGTGCTTATTGAAAATGAGCCAAGTGGCCAAATCATCCCCAATGTGTTATTGGTGCAGATCGGATGGGGATGACATCAGATCTGACCCATGACTAAATATTAGACATTGTATTGTTTCCTCTAGAATGCAAATCTGATTATAACAAGCCCTTCCAATTCTCCCACGTTGAGTGTCAATTACTTCTCATTGGCTAGAAGGTGAGGCTCAAAGTTTTTAGGCCTTAGGGAAATTAGAAGAAGAGGAAGCAGAGGAGGGGAAGAAGGGAAAGAGGAAGCTGAAGAAGTTTGCCTTAAAAATGTTTCAGAGGGTTCTCTTTGTTTAAACCAGATTTATTTGGGCGTGGGTTAGAAATTGTCACTATTTTCCCTATGGTATTTTACTTGCTTTCTGCTGCCTGTTCTTTCCTGCCTTCTCTCTTACCCCTTGTCCCCATTCTCCATCCTAAAACACAGACGTCTCTGCCCCTCATCACTCTCAGCTGCCCTTCCTCCAACTAGAGCAGACAATAAGAAACCTGAGTAAGTTTTCACCTCTCGCCCGTGTTCCCCTGTGTGTGACTCGCCTGCTGTGTGCCAGACAGTGTTGGCTGGGAGTGCGCAGAACACCGGTGGGACAGATGAGTGAACATTTTTTTCTCTTTCATGTATTTCTTTTATCCATTCCAACGATATTTATTGAATGTGTAGTATTAATATTTCCTGGGCAAGGTGCTGGGAATACAGTGATAGAGAAGACAGATGAACCCAATTCTAAAGCTGAAGGTGGCAGAACCCATGGGCCCCTTTGGTGCACAGTGGGAAGATTTCACAGCAGAGCTGCCTAGGGATTCATGGGAGCACAGAGGAGCAGCCCCGAATCCGGAAACGAATGTTAGGGAGGACTTCTCTGAAAAGGCAATTTTATCTTTGTTCTCCCTTCTACCCTGGAGTGACCACAGAGATCTCTGAGCTGGGAAAGTTTTCACCTGTCATTATTTTCATCCTGCCCCACATCTGCAGTGAAGTTGTTCAAGGTCCAAGCTCTGGCGTCAGGTGGAATTAGCATAAATCCTGGCTCCTTAAATTCACCTGCCTCTTCGAAGTGTTTTTATATACCAGAGTCTCAGTTTCCTTATCTGTGAAATAGAGATAATAGCAGTATAGTAGTAATGTTCTCACGTGTGGTTTTCATCTCACATGTGGTTTTCATAAAAATTAAGTGAAATAACTTGTATAGCTTTTATTTATTTTTTTTAATCCTTCAGAATTGAATCCACAATTTTATACATTTATCTTGTCCATAAGTCAATGAAAATTGGCAATTATTAAAAAAACAGGACAAATTATATCAGGAAAGAACCAAAAAATAGCAAAAATTTCATAAAAAATATTTCCAACTATGAAAAGTATTGCTGTCTTGGTGTCTTCACATCCTTCTCTTCTGTGTACTTATGTACAACACATTGTTTCCTCAGATAAGTGCATCCCCATACTTATTCTTCAGTTGTTCATTTACATATTCTTCTGTCTGTTCCAGGACTATATTGATGCAGCCGTCCAGGCAAGCCAGGTCCCCTGGATAATACACTCCAGAATTCAATTTTACCACGACTGGCCATCCAATGATTTGATTTAGGAAATCACTAGGTATTTGCCTCCGAAGACTCATTTTAATAATCTTGGGAGGCAGGAAACCTGAGTTCTAATGCCAGCTCTGCTACCTAATTAGCTGTGTGACTTGGATAACTTATCATTTCACCTTCCATGGCCCCAGGTTCCTCATCCTGTGGCCGGGACCCAGAACCCTCTCCCCAGCCTCCCCACTAGCCCGGTCTCCGTGGACAATCACCACAATAAATTTTATAGCTTTTAAAAGAGTGCCAGGCTTGTAGTATCTGCTTGATATATGTTAGTTATTATTATATTGTTTCTTGAGAGTTTTCAAAAGTCTATTTCAACTCAATTTCACTCACTCATGAAAAACAAATTTAGGGCACTGTTGTTGAAGAACCATTGTGCCATGCATTCTTGTAAACTCTGAGATTTAAAGAAAGTTAGTATGTGTTTCCTGACTCACAGTGCTGTGGGAGGAAGTGCAAAGTCAGAGAAATGGCAAGGAGAGACGTACATGTAAGCAAATTATTAAAACACTGTGATTCATTTTTTTCCTATAGAAAAAACAAACTCTTTTTTCCTCTATATTCACACTACTCTCAGTGCTTATGTGACCAGATATGTGGATTTTTCCCCACATTAACCAATTCTCTGACATCAGCTGAGGGTCCTACAATTCAATTTAGTTCTGACACCAACCAGAGTGAGTGCAGACCCTACAGGTCAAGGGCTCAGCCCCACAAGCTTATCCTCTACTTAGGATGTCAATTGCAAGTAGTATGTCTCCAGGTTACCAACAACTTCTGTTTAACTTGGCTCCAAATTGGAGGTTCTCATAACCCTCTTTGTGGGTTTGGTCATTTGCTACAGTGGCTCACAGAACCCAGGAAATCAGTTTACAGAATATTGCTGATTTACTACAAAGCATATTTTAAAGGATATGAATGAACTGCTAGATGAGTAGGTACTGGCCATGGTTTGGAAGGGTACCAAGCACAGGAGCTTCTGTCTCCATGGAGGTGGGGTGCTCTATCCTCCTGGCATGTGGATGTGTTCAACAACCCAGAAGCTCTCTGAACCCCTTACTTTTGGCATTTTTATGAAGGTTTCATCAGGTAGGCAGGATTGATTACTAACTCCATTTCCAGTCCTTCTTCCCTCCCTGGAGGACGGGAGTAGGGCTTAAGGTTCCAAGCTTCTAAGCATGGCTTTGTCTTTCTTGGGCCAACCCCCATCCAGGAGCCCATCAGGAGTTTAGAATAAAGGACACTCCTCTCACCCAGGAAATTCTAAGGGGGTTAGGAGCTCTGTGTCAGGGACCAGGGTCAAATAGCAAATACTGGAACAAAAGATTCTCCAAGTATGCTTATTTACAAGGGTTTCAGGAGCTCTCTGTCAGAAATTGGGGGCAGAGACCAGTATACATATATATTTCTTATTATTCGTATTTTACAGTTTTCTTTTTTTTTCTTTCTTTTTTTTTTTTTTTTTTGGAGACAGGGTATTGGTATGTTGTCTAGGTTGGAGTGCAGTGGCTATTCACAGATGGGATCATAGCTCACTGCAGTACTGCAGCCTGGAATTCCTGGCTTCAAATGATCCTCTCACCCCAGTCTCCTGAGTAGCTGGTACTAGAAGCATGAACCACTGTACCCAGTTAGCTTACACTTTTCTATATAATTTAAAGGGCTAATGCATTACAAACATCATTAGTTTCTGTTTTAGACACACAGTGCATAAAGATGTAATTATATGACATGAACACCTGAAAGGGATGGGGACAGAGGTATAAAGGATCAGAGCCTTATTGAAGTTCAACTGGTATAAATTCAACTTGGAATGTTATAACTTTGGGATGTAAAATGTAAACCCTCTGGGAACCATAAATCAAATAGCTTCTACCAAACATTTAAGGAAGAACTAAGACCGATCGCTCTCAAACTTTTTCAAAAAATGGAAGAGGAGGAAAATCTCTCTAACTCATTCTATGAGGCCAGCTTTGCCCTGATACCGAAGCTAGACAAAGACACTACAAGAAAAGAAAACTACAGACCAATATCCCTTATGATCATTGATGCAAAAATCCTAAACAAAATACCAGCAAGCCAGAAGCATATTAAAAAGAATTTACACTATGACCAAGCAGGATTTATTTCTGGAATGCAAGAATGGTTCAACATCCTTGCACTGGATCAATGTAACACATCATATTAACAGAATGAGGGATAAATGTTCCTGATCACCTCAATTGATGTAGAAAAAGCATTTGACACAACTCAACACCTTTTCATGATACAGTCAACAAAGTGGGAATAGAAGTAAAAACCTTACACAATAAAATAAAAACCATATATGAAAAACACACAGTAAACATTATTCTTAATGTATAAAAGAGTGAAAGGTTTTACTCTATAATCAGGAACAAGACAAGAATGCCCAGTTTTGCTATTTCTATTCAATGTAGTACTGGAAGTTCTAGCCAGAGCAATTAGGTGGGAGAAAGAAATAAAAGACATTTGAGACCAGCAGAAGCAGCAGCTGGAGCAGCAGCAGCCTGCACCATCTCCTGCCTGCCCTCTGCAGCCCTCCACCCATCCTGGGGTCTCTTTACGCCTTCCTCCTGCTCCTCCTCCACCTGTCCCCCCTCCTGCTCTGCTGCTGTGGTTGCCCTGCCCCTCGCCTTCCCGCCTGCCCCTATTATTCCACCCCAGGCCTTCTGCCCTTCCCATTCCCGCTGGCTCCCCCTTTTCCCTCAAGCTGCCTCACGCATGCTGTTTTGGCTTTCACCCTCACCAGTGACCAAAGACTTGACTACTCAAAGTCCAGCTCCCCAGAAAAGTGCTCGACATGGACACCGGTGAGATTGAAGATGGATTAAATGTCACTCTCACCATCTGGCTACTTATGTATGGAAAGGAAGTTGGCAGTACCATTGGAAAGAAAGAAGAATCAGTTAAGAAGATGTGTGAGGTGAGTGGTGCACATATCAACATCTCAGAAGGGAATTGTTCTGAGAGAATTATCACTTTGGCTGGACCCAGTAATGCCATCTTCAAAGCCTTTGCTATGATCATTGACAAATTGGAAGAGGACATCAGCAGCTCCATGACCAATCGCACAGCTGCCAGTAGACCCCCCCAGTCACCCTGAGGCTGGTGGTCCCTGCTGGTCAGTGTGGCTCTCTCATTGGAAAAGGTGGTTGTAAGATCAAGGAAATACGAGAGAATACAGGGGCTCTGGTCCAGGTGGCAGGGGATATGCTCCCCAACTCAACTGAGTGGGCCATCACTATTGCTGGCATTCTGCAATCCATCACTGAGTGTGTCAAACAGATCTTTGTGGTCATGTTGGTGACTCTCTCCTAGGCCTCCCCAAAGGGCATGACCATCCTCTATCAGCCCAAGCCATCCAGTTCTCTGGTCATCTTTGCAGGTGGTCAGGCCTATACCATTCAAGGATGGTATGCCATTCCACAGCCAGATTTGACCAAGCTGCACCAGTTGGCAATGCAACAGTCTCATTTTCCCATGACACATGGCAACACTGGATTCAGTGGCATTGAATCCAGCTTTCCAGAGGTGAAAGGCTATTGGGCAGGTTTGGATGCATCTGCTCAGACTACTTCTCATGAATTCAAATCATTCCAAATGATTTGATTGGCTGCATAATCAGGCGTCACCAAAATCAATGAGATCCATCAGATGTCTGGGGAGTAGATCAAAATTGTGAACCCAGTGGAGGGATCTACTTATAGGCAGGTTACCATCACTGGATCTACTGCCAGCATTAGCCTGGCTCAATATCTAGTCATTGTCAGGCTTTCCTTGGAGATGGGTGGCATGGGGAGTAGCTAGAACAATGCAGAATCATCCATTATCCCTTTCTGCTGTTCACCAACACCCATGATCCATCTGTGTAGTTTCTGAACAGTCAGCTATTCCAGGTTTTAAATAGTTTGTAAATTTTCAGTTTCTACACACTTTATCACCCACTTGTGATTTTTTAATAAAAGTGTTTTAATTCCTTTCTCTGTTCAGCTATTAAATGCTGAGATCCATATTTAGTTTTTATAAGCTTATCCCTGTTTTGTTGTTTTATTTTTTGGCTCATGAATTTTTCTTTTTGTCATGGAAATGTAACAGTGGCATATTAATATATTTCAGTTTAGTTCTGTAATGTCAGGAATTTTTCAAAAAAAATTAAAAGATGGACTGGAGCTTTTTCTTTGTGAGTAGAAAAACAAAAAAGGCATCTAAACTGGAAAGGAAGAAGTAAAATTATCTGTGGTCACAGATGATATGATCTTATATGTAGAAAACCCTTAAGGTTGCACAAAAATATTATTAGAACTAATAAACAAATTCAGCAAAGTAGCAAGATACAAAGTCAACACACAAAATGAGTTGTATTTGTATTCACTAGCAATGTACATGAAAAGTAAAATTTAAAAAATTCCATTTACAATTGCATCAAATAGAATAAAATACTTAGGAATTAACTTAGCCAAGGAGGTTAAAGACTTGTACAGTAAAAACTATGAAACATTTCTGAAAGAGATTAACAAAGACATAAATAAATGAAAAGACATGTCATATTCATGGATTGGAAAACTTAATGTTGTTAAGATGTCAGCACTACCCAAAGTGATTTGTAGGTTCAATGCAATCCTTATCAAAATCCCAATAGTATATTTTCCATAAGTAGAAAAACACCTCCTAAAATTTGTATGAAACCTCAAGAGATCCCAAATAGACAAAACCATCCTTAAAAAGAACAAGAAGCTTGAGCACTTACATATTCTTATTTCAAAACTTACTACAAAGTTATAGTAATCAAAACAGTATAGTACTGGCATAAACACAGACATATAGACTAACGGAATAGAATGGAGACCCCAGAAATAAACCCACATATATATGGTCCATTGATTTTTGACAAGATTGCCAAGACCATTCAATAGGGGAAAGAATAATCTTTTAAATAAATGGTGCTGGAAAACTGAATATTCACATGCAAAAGAATAAATTTGGACCCTTACC
This sequence comes from Varecia variegata, assembly GCA_028533085.1. Taxonomy (NCBI): domain Eukaryota; kingdom Metazoa; phylum Chordata; class Mammalia; order Primates; family Lemuridae; genus Varecia; species Varecia variegata. The sequence goes on from CM052444.1 coordinate 33,809,081, forward strand.
TAATACTATATATAAAAATTAACTCATTGGTACCAAAGTCATTGAAAGAAAAAAAATTAACTCAAAATGAATCTGACCTAAATGTAAGACCTAGAACTATGAAATTCTTAGACCCAAGTGGGACAAACTCTTCGCAGTATTGGATTTGGCAATGATTTTGTGGATATGACACCAAAGCACAGGCAACAAAAGAAAAAATGCACAAATTGGCCTTTATGACAATTTAAAAATTTTGTGCACCTAAAGACACTATCAACAAAGTAAAAAACCCACAGAATGAGAGAAAATACTTGCAAATCATATATCTGACAAACATTAATATCCAGATTATGTAGAGAACTCCTAAAATACAACAATAACAAAAAACCCAATTCAAAAATGGTCAAAGGACTTGAAAGGACTTTTCTTCAAATGAGACATACAAATGCCCAATAAGCACATGAAAAGATCCTGAACATCACTACTCATTAGGGAAATGCAAACCAAAACCACAGTGAGATACCACCTCACACCCATTAACATTCCTACTATCAAAACAAAACAAAACAGCAAATAACAAGCATTGGCAAGGATGTGGAGAAATTGGAACCCTTGTAAACTGTTGGTGGGAATGTAGAATGGTAAAGCCACTGTGGAAAATGGTATGGAGATTCCTCACAAAATTGAACATAGAATGACCATATATGATCCAGCAATTCTACTTCTGTGTGTATATGGAAAAGAGTTGAAAGCAGGGTCTTGAGGAGATATTTGTTCACCTATGTTTATAGCACCATTATTCACAGTAGCTAAAATGTGGAAGCAACCTACGTGTCCATTGACAGAAGCAAAATGGATAAGCAAAATGTGATATATACATCCAGTGGAACATTAGTCAACCTGAAAAAGGAATGAAATTCTGACAGAGGCTACAACATGGGTGAATCTTTAGAACACTCTGGTAAGTAAAATAAGCCAGTCAGGAAAAGACAAATGCTGTATGAGTCCACTTTATGAGTTCCTATAGTGAAATTTATAAGACAGGAGAATAGAATGTGTTTTCCTGGGGCTGGAGGGAGAGGGGAATGGGAACTTATTGTTTAATGACTACAGAGTTTCAGTTTTGCAAGATGAAACAAGTTGTGTAGTTGGAGAATGGTGATGGTTCCAATATGAATGCACTTAATAGTTGCTCTTGACTGAGTTGAATGGACAGAAAGATTTTTATAGTGTGTGTGTATTTGTATGTGTCCTGTTGAAGATCATTTATCAATGAAATTTTTCCATGCCGTTTACCTGTTGAAGACATTTAGTCAGTTATTCCTTTCATTTCGGCTTGCAAAACAGACCATATGTTTTTCCTTTGGTCATCTCTTTTATAATATATTACTATTACCAAAGGCAGTCAAAAGCAGCTGACACACAGTGTTGACATTCTGTTTCTCTGGTGTCTTCCCTTAGAGATCAAGTGCACTAGGTGCAGAACATACTTCTAGAGTTACCACAAGCAATGCTTTTTAACATTTTCACTACTATATAACGTGGAGTGCCATCTTTCCAATCTCCAATAAATGCTAGTTTCTTCTTCACCTATAAACCTACCAGCAAGCCAATGCTATATATTTTAGGTGTTTATTGAAGGTGGAAAAGGAAGATGTTGACTGGTGCCTTGCTTCTCTTAAAGGCTTCAGTCTGAAAGTGACACTTTCTGCTTATATTTCTTGGCTATAACAAGTCACATGGTACTGTTTAACAAGGGAAGAAGTGCAGCCTTCCATGTGCCTCCAAAAAGAGGAGAATTGCATCATTCTGAGCAACACTAATGATTACCTGAAAGGTTTCATGATGAAGTGATATTAGTGGTCATTTCTTTATGGTTGTAACAAACAGCAGAAATGCATGGAAGGTAGGTCAGTTCTCTCACTCCCTCTCCCCCCACCTCCCTGCCCACCTGTCTGCTACCTTCCTTTCTTCCTTTCTTCTACCATGCCATAGACACTTATTACCCATGACACAACCCAAGAACTAAAATGTTATTAATAATCTATGCCTACCTCTGTGCTTCTCTATATCACTCCACCCTTTGCTTCCCCCTCAGTTGTTGCCATTACCTCAATTTGTGATTAATGTTGTATCGCTTAATTTACTTTTAAACAATCATACACACATGCGCACACATTACACATATGCCTAAATGGCAGATGGTTTAGTTTCTTTGTTTTCAACCTATGTAAAAATAGTATCATGTTATATTAATATAGTGTTTTCTGAGGCATACTTTTTCCCTATGACTGTATGTAACTACTATACATCTATCCTGTTCCACATTCATTTTCCTGCTATTGATGTTTCATTATATGAATATAACACAACTTGTTTTCCTTCCAGTTTTTTTCTAAGAACAATATTGTTACGAACATTGTTGTATGTGTCTCCAGGTACACATGTGCTAAAATTTCTCTTATATGTGGATGTATAACTAGACATCAAATTGCAGAATCATTAGAGTTTATGAATAGTTGATTTTATAACACCAATTTATTTCCAGAAATTGTACTAATTTATATGCTCATTAGCTATATGTAACTAATCCAATTGACTTATATCCTCTCATATACTTGGTATTACTGGGCTTCTTTATTTTTGGCAATTAAAATTCTCTTGATTTGCATTTCCTCATTCCTAGTGAGGTGAATATCTGTTTATGTGTTTATTGTCTATCTGTTTTCTTTTTCTGTGAAATACTTGATCATATCTTTTGCAATTTTTTATTAGATCATTTATCTTTTTAAAATTTTCTTATTGACTAGATATTCTTTATATATTAGTATTAGTTTTTATTAATCCTTTATTGGATACATGCATTGAAAATATATTTTCTAACCATGTATCTTTTATTTTTTACTTTATTGATGGTATCCTTTGAGGAAAAGAAGCTCCCAATGTTAAAGATTTTCAATCTTTCTTTTTATGATTAGCATAGGGTTTGGAAAAAAGAAAGATGTGGCCAGGTACACTGGCTCACACCTATAATCCTAGCATTCTGGGAGGCCAAGGCAGGAGGATCGTTTGAGCCCAGGAGTTGGAGGTTGCAGTAAGATATCATGATGCCACTGCACTCTAGCCTAGGTGACAGAGTGAGACTCTGTCTCAAAAAAAAATGCTATACTCTATAGTTGTTATTTTCTGTATTCATGACCTTTTGCTAAAAATAACCGAGCTTTACTGTAAAAATTTTGGTTGTCAGAGAGGTTCACTCCATACACCTCCGGATTTTGATAACCTAGAGAAATAAAGTTAGATGAGACTGTTGGTAATGGATATGCCAACTACATTTAAAGACAGTTTGAAATTATCCTGGGAACATAGGGACATTGAAAATAGGACAAAACGATGACATTCTGTCTCAGTGTATCTTGAAATTTCCAGGAAGTGAATAACTATAGGATCCCACTGCAAATTCCCTAAGGAATGGTAAAACCACCCAACTACAAAGACCATGCTTCCATGAATCTCTTGCACAGTGTCTCCACACAACTTGCTCTGGACAGATTTCTACAGCTTTCACTCTTGGTGAGGCAAATATACAACCAAGTCTTGGAAATTCACTAATGGTTGAAATTATAGAAAAACAGCAAATTTCATTGTCTTTCACGAAGCACTACGTATTGATCATGCTATTTCATGCACAGTATCTAAAAATTCAGGCTGGTGGAATTCCACCTTGTTCTTTCCTCAAGTAGGGCAAAAGGTTTTAACTAAAGGAAGTGCTCACAAGGCTGCTTTTGAGTGATAAATGGATGTTGTGTCAGTATATATACCCACACACAAACGCAATATATATGACAAGTGCTACTGTGCTAAAAGTAGTAACGTGCACGCAGAACTGGCAAGTGGACTGTAGCCAGGAAAAACAGCAGATTTTAAAAGATCTAAGAAATGAAGAGCAAAAAAGGAGAGCAGAGCAGGAACCAATGCATTTAGAACAGAAAAAAGGGGCAGATGTGAAAGAGATGATATTTTTCAGACTTGAGGAAGTGAATGGGAGTAAGATTTCTAGGGCCCAAGATATAGAAGTTGGTCTTTGATATAGGCTGGGAAGAAATTCCAGAATTAAAACACAAGGTAACAAAAGTCTTTGTTAAAGATTTATACATATGAAATGATGCCTCTTTAGGAGCATCAGTTGGAATGAGGCTGATGCTGCTTTAGACATTCTGTCTAAAGTGTAATATATCTAACTCTCTGTCATAATACATCCAGCTACCTGTGCATGTGCTGGATTGCTGTGGTTAGAATGAATGAAGACAGGAATAAAGTATCAGTGAAGAGAGTGGAACAAGGGGAGGTCAGAGCATGTGGTCCCCATAGGCCAGGTCCTCACAAAAAGAAAGTACAGAGATGTGTTTAGGGACACTATCAGAGGCAACTAGATGGAGAGGGAATGCCAGAAAAACTCAGAGAACTTCACATGAAAGTCATGTAGGGAGGTGGGAGAGGGGCAGGGATGGGGAAAGGAGAAGGGAAACTCTTAGAGGAACAGGCAGTCAGATCTAGGCTCACCGTCTTTTATGGCCTCACGTGTGGGTGTGTGGGCATGTAAATCTTTGTGGTGGATTTAACGGCACATAGAGCCAGGGAAACTGTCAGCAAAGATAAGAATTCTGCATGACAGATAAACAGCAACCTGAAACAGAATAATATCCTCCAGAATGAAGTTTTGTCATGTCAAAACAATTTCATTTATGGTCAATTGTGAATATGTGTCATCATTAAAATGACAACTTAATGTGGATGCAAGTTTATCTGATTACCTTACTAAACTTTGGTCACACGCACTTGTTTTTAGAGGTACCCAACTTAAAATATTATAGGGAACACTGGCTTGTGAAAATTACCATATCATTAGAACATCAATTTTGATCTTCTACATTTATAATTCACAAACTAGGTAAAATTCACAAACTAGGTGGCAGGGCAGTTAGAGGGCATTATGTTTTCCTTCTTTGCTTTTATTTTTGCAAAACAATCTGATACTCTAAAATGTCAAACATAAAAATCTGATACTAAAATAAAATATAAAAATTTGATACTAGATCAGATTCTGATTTACAGAATATAATAAAAGATATAACTACACAAAACAAAATTTATATTTAATTATCTTTAAATTGCATAAGGCAATTCATTCATGAATTTCCCTTGCAGTTGGGAAAACTTTTTCATTCATTTTTTGACTAGTACCCATTAGGTAAGTTTTCGCCCATCCCCTATAGAAACATCTTGTTCCAACATAAAAAAGCATAGATTGGTCCCATTTCCTGCATCGTATTGCTAGTGTCAGGGAGATAGCCTCCAATTCTCTGCATCGTTAGCATTGTTTCTTCACCTTGAAGCTGGGAAAGACAAGTTTCTTCTTTTTTTTTTTTTTTTTTTTTTTTTGAGACAGAGTCTCACTCTGTTGCCCGGGCTAGAGCGAGTGCCGTGGCGTCAGCCTAGCTCACAGCAACCTCAAACTCCTGGGCTTAAGCGATCCTACTGCCTCAGCCTCCCGGGTAGCTGGGACTACAGGCATGCGCCACCATGCCCGGCTAATTTTTCTGTATATACTTTTTTAGTTGGCCAGATCATTTCTTTCTATTTTTAGTAGAGACGGGGTCTCGCTCTTGCTCAGGCTGGTCTCGAACTCCTGAGCTCAAACAATCCGCCCGCCTCGGCCTCCCAAGTGCTAGGATTACAGGCGTGAGCCACCGCGCCCGGCCGACAAGTTTCTTCTTACAGTGAAATTCTGAGATGAGCTATGATGTGGATTGCACTCTTTGGCTGCTGCTCCTGGGTCCTTGACTTAGATGCAGGTCTACCAGGTTATTTGATATCCCAGGTATTGTTTAAGAGGCTCCATCTTCCATCTTCTTCATGGGAATTTTATATCCCTCACCTTTAACCTGAACCTGTAAGTTATCACAGCCAATATGTAAAAAATAACTGGCTAATTCTCTTCCCACAAGCCAAAGCCCAAGAAGATAAATATGTATAGAAGGGGAAGCAATTTTCCAGTCCTTCTGAGAAATAGAGATAGAAAAAGAATGGTTGTGCTTGTGAAGAGTTTAGTTGTGGTTTCATTGAAACAGGAACACAGACAATATTCAGATGGTTAGAAATAAAGGCAATGAGTTCTCATTTAGTGTCTAGTATCACAGAAATTATTTGTTGAGCTCTTGAAAGATTGGTTGGCCATATCTGTAGGATTGGTTGGTCATATCTGTTGGGCCCTATTTGAAGGGTTTATCTTTGACTACTTTTATGTCGTCTTCTTTCCGGGTAGGCAGTAAAGGATTAACCTTACCCAAAGAGAAGCCTAGCCTTTGCCCTTGGCTCTTGGGAAGTAATCTCTAAGGCTTGGAATGACCTGCTTGAGATGTCCCCAGTGTCTTCATCTACAGGGGACCTTGGGCCATGCCAGATAGTCTGTGCCAACAATGTGATTTATGGTGGGGGGTTTTGGCCACAGAGCCCTAGCTCAACTTCTGGAAGGACCAGAGACTGAGGTCAGCCATGTGGGTGGTCGCCATGCCTACGTGACCAAGCCCCAGTAAGAACAATGGATGCCAAAGCTTGGAAGGGCTTTCCTGGTTGGCAGTGCTCTGTCTGTATTCTCACACACAATTCCTGGGAGAAGCAAGCACTACCTGCACAACTCCACTGGGAGAGGAGAACTGGAAGCTCTGTGCCTGCCCTGTGTTTGGGATGTTCCTGTACCCTGACTTAGGTACCTCTTCCCTTGGTTGGTTTTCTTCTGTATCCTTTTGCTGTAATAAAGTCTCACCATGTGTAAAACAGGTTTCAGTGAGTTCTGTGAGTCTTTCTAGTGAATTATCAAATTTGAGGGGAGTCTTGGGGACTTATGAACTTTGCAGCTGGCATCAGAAGTGGGATTTACTAGGATGAACTTGACTCACTGAAGCATGGCGAAAGTGTGGTTTGGGAAAAGGAAGGACGAGAGGGCATGAATTGATGAACCTTGGATTGCTAGATGGCTGCTGGCATTTAAATGCCACATCTGAGTCTCCTGTCCCAGACTTTTAGAGACTTGGGCAATATGTATGGGAAATGGGGCTACAGGTGTCTCTGAGTTTATGTGGACTTTGTAGGGTCTCGGGTCTTCATGTTAAAGTAGTTGAATTGCACAGGAGGGCTTTCTCGGCAAAGACTCGGCAAGGCAAGGTATAAACTCCATGAGGGTGAGAACCATGGTGGCTTTGCTTACCACTGCATCTCAAGGGGAATAGAAATCTCTTCTCTGGGGAATTCATTCATTCTTTCAGCACTTGACAATCTATTAATCATCTATGAAGAACCAGGCACTGGGCCAGGCTCTGGAAACACAAAGCTAAGGAGAACACAGGCTTTATGTTGAAGAGCCCAGGGTGGGGGAGGGCAGTGTGTAGAGCAAATAGCAGTTATTATGTGGTAGAGTTTGTTAAGGACCACAAAACAGACACATACAAAGTGATTTGGCTACTCCCAGCTCAGTTTTCAGGGGCTGGTGGGCCACCCACAGGCCTGGTGGGGAGGATGGAGCTGGTGTTGGACTCAGGATTGGTGGAGCTGACTCCTAATTCATGTGGTTCATTATTGCTTCCAACAGTGGGAGCTTGTGCTCCATCCGTTATGTGAGGAAAGTTTACACTTCCCTGTTTTACCACGTCTTGAACACCACTTCTCAAGGTCAAGGGCATGGCCAGATGAACTCCAGGGAAACTCCCAGGGGTCGAAGGCTGCACCTTGGGAAAAGACAAAGGAGAGAAGAGATGATACCATTAGACCAGCTGGAAAAAGCTATGCAGGGCTTAAAAAACAAAAGCACAAAAGCCTCACCTAGGTCTAGTGTTTTTTACATGCATACTCTCAGGTATGTTTTCTTAATTTGATCTTGAAAACTACCTTGTGAGGAAGAAGAGCAAATATTGTTGACTCTGCACACTCAGTAAGTAACTTGGCCAGGATCACACAGATCACCAGGTGCTGAATGGGAGCGCAAGTTCAAGTCTTTGACTCCAAATCCAGTGCTCTGCCCAGAACCCCACTGCTGCCTCTATTGGCAGCTGATCCTCTCAGTCTACCTCCTGCTGCCCAGTTCAGACAGGGTGACTGGAAATGTATGAAATGATGGGAAAAGGGAAGAAGGGCGGACCTGAAGGGAATCAAAAGTATTTGCTGCTAACGCAAAAGTGGAAGAAAGGGGCATGAACTCTGAGGAACAGCCATCTAAGCTTACTTGGGGAGACCCCAGCTGAAAGCTGCTCCCTTCTTCCTCCAACCCTGGAGTCCAGGATGCTCTGAGACCTGGATCTTGCATTTTACATCTCCATCTTCCGGTGTTCCAGGGGAAGTTGGATGTGGCTGCCCCCACCCTGCCACAGAGGCCTGAGGCCATCCAAAGCTGCCTGGCCTTTCTGGAGGGTGGAATCCAAGTGTGGATGGGAAGGGCAGCAAAAATGGGCCCATGCTCTTTCTGGGAGAAGGCAAGAGAGGGCAGAGAGAACTATTATGGGAAAGTAGAAAAAGATGTAGGACAGGAATATAGAAGTACAGACAGGACACTTGGAGTAAAACCAAATTCTAATGAAAAAAATTTGATTGGCTTATGTCTAAATTTTGGTATCCACTTGCATAGAATCCCCAGGTCTGTTAGGTTTTCCTAGTGTCCCCATCCTCTTGGGTCTCTTCCTGTGTTGCCCCAGCTACTCATCCTGTCCTTCAACATTATCACCCTCTTATCTGGGATTCTGCGTCTCAGTCCCCCATCCCAGGCCCTCCGCACCTACCCCTTCCCTTCAACCATTCTGTGTGATGGGACGGTCTGGGATAATGGCTGTTTCGTCCTCATGTAGGGCTCTGTGTATTGCCAGTAGGATGAAGAGAGTTGGAAAATTTCTGAGGCATTTGCCCTTTGAATGAAGCAGCCAGGCTGGGGCAGAGAAAGGGATACAATTTTGAAGCTGGTTTTGTGAGTCCCTGAGAACACTGAGCACCCACCCACTTGCCAACTTCACAAGTTTGTCTTGTGGCAACTGTCAGACCAGGTCCAGGGGCTGGGGCTTCCTCAGCAGCCTTGTCAGCTCGCAGCAGACATTAACAGCCTTGAACTGAGGAAGCTGCGGCCAGACAGGCGGTGAGGCCACTCTGCTCCCCACTGTCCTCCTGCTGCCTAACGGCTGCTGAGCCTGTGCTCGGCAGAGCGTCCGGTGGGGCAGAGGGGCTGGTCTGACCTCTCTGTCCTCTGGGGATGTTGGGGCAAGCTGCCACCCTCGCACTCCTCCTGCTCCTCAAGGTGTCTCAGGGCCAAGGTAAGGAAGCCCAGCGGGGGCTGATGTGGACCAAGGGCTGTGCCCCTCAGGAAGATCAGAGCCCGGAGCCTCCGGCAGTGCCGCTTACATGGTCACCTGGGCCTAGGACTCCAAGGGGCTCCTGAGAGCTCTGACACTCTAAGTCACATAGGACAGGCTGGCAGGGGGTTGGCAGGTCCTTGAGAGGAGCATCTGGCCCTGCCAGCCACAATCCAGGCAGGCTTGGGCGAGGAGATTCTTTCCCACTGGCTTCAATTTACCTTTCTGTGTAGTGGGGGAAAAGCCTCCTTCCAGCTGCCTTTAAGGGCAAAGGACACCTCATCGTCTAATTGGGGAGTGAGAGGAGAAGCAGCCCCAAGGCAGCTGGGTGGTTCTGGAGCTCAGAGACCGGCAGATGGATCCCTGAGGCAGGAAAGCTGGGAGGTGGGGTCAGAACAGCGGCCAGACCTGGGAGGTGGGGTCAGAACAGCGGCCAGACAGAGCCCGGTCCTCCATCTCCTCAGCTCCTCCAGCCGCCCAGAGGCCACAGGGCCTGGGACCCATTAGGGAAATGTTGGCTTCCGGCAGGAGAAGGAGACAATAAGAGGAGGCTCCACAGCAAACCTAACTCCGTCGGCTGGGCACCGAGCCATCTAAGGCTTACTCTGGGAGACCTCAGCTGAAGGCTGCTCCCCTCTTCCTCCAACCCTGGGGTCCAGGATGCTCTGAGACATGGATCTTGCATTTAGATCATCAACTCTGCGAGGGGCTTCATGGGTGGGGGTGGAGTGAGAGGAGGGCACACTCTGGGCACCAAGGGAGGAAACTGAGGCAGAGGGTAAGTTTGATGCAAGGCTGAGTAGAAGTCCAATATGGAATAAAGTCCCATGCCCGGGTACTCAGTTTAAATATTCTTGTGTCTGCAATGAAGACCCAGTCAAGGCTCAGGTGGACTCAACCTTGGCAAAGAGACTGGCAGCCTAGGGCAGAGCAAGAAGAGAAGGGAGTGGCAAGGGCGCTCTGGAGCCTGGGGCTCGTGGGGGTGGCCTGGTGGGACCCAGTGGCGCAGGATTCTAGGCTAGAGAGCTAGGGTGGAACCTGGTCCAATTAACCTGGAAAGGGGCTCAGAAACCTGAAGGAGGACTGATGGGATTTGATGCCTGTCTTTGGGGATGAGGGTGACAGAGGCAGAAGCTGACCCTGAGGTTGTGAGCCTGTGTGACAGAGGACACTGCCCCCTCCACCCCCAAGCCCAGGGCTTCAGCTCCGTGTCTGGCTGGCCCTGCGGCCCATTGCAGGGAGGAGCTGGTGAGTGACTGCTTGGGCACAGGGAGGGATGGATTTTGGTCTTCCTGAGCTTCTCCCTCCTCTTGGTATGTCCTGTATCTGGGGGGCTGGATTGGCGCAGACTGAGTGAAGCTTCTCTGTTTCTTCCTTTCAATTTTTGAACTTCTTAGTTTCAAATCATTGCAGAGTTCCAGAGAAGTTGCAAGAATAGTACAAATTCTTGTATTTCCTTCACCTAGATTTATCAGTTAACATTTTATCACATTTGCTTTATTTTTTTCTTTCCATATATATGTGTATATATCTAAATTTATAATGATAACTGTTTTTGCTGGACCATTTAAGAATAAGTTGCAGACATCATGCCCCTTTACTGCTAAATATTTTAGAACTTATCTCCTGTTAGCAAGGACATTCTCACATTGTTTTAGCACAATCATGAAATTTAGTAAATTTAACACTAATACAATCAAATATGCAGTACATATTCAAATATTACCAATTGTCCCAATAATGTGCTTTATGGCATTTTTTTCATGATCCGGGATCCAATTAGGATCATGTATGACATTCAGTTATACATGATCCTATCCATCTCCAATCATCTCCAATCATCTTCAGTCTGCAACCATACTTTTTAACCTTTCTCCATCTTTCATGACATTGCATTTTTGAAGAGTATAAGCCAGTGGCTTTGTGCAGGGTTCCTTAATATGACTTGTCTGTTGTTTCCTTATATGAGTCAGGTGATCACATGCATTTGGGGCAGGAATACCATGAAAGTGATGCTCTGCCTTTCTCACTGCACCCCATCAGGACACATATGATGAGAGTGATTTTTTTTTAAAAAACTTTGTTTACTGAAAAGTTTAATATGCATACTACTTTTTTGTTTTGTTTTGTTTGTTTTGAGACAGGGTCTTGCTCTGTCATCCAAGATGGAGTGCAGTCGCATGATCACAGCTCACTGCAACCTTGAACACCTGGGCTCAAATGATCCTCCTGTGTCAGCCTTCTGAATAGGTGGGACTACAGGCGGGTGCCACCATGCCATTCTAATTTTTAAATTGTTTGTAGAGATGGGGTACTGCTATGTTGCCCAGGCTGGTCTCAAACACCAGGCCTGAAGTGATCCTCCTGCTTGGGCCTCCCGAAGTGTTGGGATTACAGGCGTGAGCCACCTTGCCCGGCCGTGCATACTATTAATATTTATGTAAGATGCACATATCACTCTTTTTTTTTTTTTTTTTTTTTTTTTTTTTATA
>CM052444.1:33821440-34026994 GCA_028533085.1 Varecia variegata
GGCCAGATCATTTCTTTCTATTTTTAGTAGAGACGGGGTCTCGCTCTTGCTCAGGCTGGTCTCGAACTCCTGACCTTGAGCGATCCACCCGCCTCGGCCTCCCAGAGTGCTGGGATTACAGGCGTGAGCCACCGCGCCCGGCCGCACATATCACTCTTGAGTTTTGCAAAAATATTCTAAAGGCTTCTCTTTTTAGGCAAAGTAAAAGTCACGCATTTTACGATGGCCTAAGTGACCTGGTCTCTCTGGGACTCCCTCCCCTTCATCTCTCCTCTTGCTCGCGGCACTTCAGCCACGCTGGTGCTGGTCCTCGAGCAAGCTTCCTGTTAGGGGTTTGCACCCAGTGTTTTCTTCCCGGAATGCTGCTCCCTCATTGGCCACGCAGCTTGCTCTCTCACCCACTCAGGGTTTTGCTCAAATACCACCTTCCTAGTGATGCCTTCCCCGCTGAAAATGTCCCACCATCCTGCAACCCCTTATCTCTCTCTCCACTTAATTTTTCTTCATTGTCCTTATCTCCATTTTACGTTCTATCCTGTTTACTTATTTGTTTTATTTTCTGTGTCCCAGTCTCCTCTTTAGCCTATCGGAGTGTAAGTTCCTTGAGGCTTTCATCTGTTTTGTCACCATTGTATCCTCAGCATCTAGAGTAGTACCTGGCACCAGAAGACCCTCAGGAAATATTTATTTTCACACCAACATCCCTCCCTTTATTCTCATTCCTTCCCTGGATATGATTTGAGCAGCTCTGTACCAGGCGCTGGGCCAGGTATAAGGCTTCAGTGGTGCATAAGTCCAGGGGCCCTTTGTTCACAGAGCCTACAGTCTTCTGAATCAGTATATATTTATAGTTGTGATGAGTGCACGGCACAGTGCCTAACACAGTAGATGTTCAAACATGTTTGTTGAGTGAATAAGTAAATTTTATTCAGGCATCATAGGGGCAGTCTGGGACGATTTTGGGTCAGATATATTGGGGAGGGGGGACCTTCAAATCACTGTCCACATGGGCCAGGTGTGGTGGCTCACACCTGTAATTCCAGCCCTTTGGAAGGTCAAGGCAGGAGGATTCCTTGGACCCAGGAGGTTGAGACCAGCCTGGGCAACATAGCCATACCCCATCTCTACAAAGAATAAAAAAAAATAAACCAGATGTGATGGCACACACCTGTAGTTCCAGCTACTCAGGAGGTTGAGGTGGGAGGATTGCTTGAGCCTGGGACTTCAAGATTATAGTGAGGTATGATTGTACCACTGCACTTAAGCCTGGGTGATAGAGTGAGACCCTGTTTCACAAAAACCAAAAAACAAAAATGAAAAAAGCCCAGCTCACAGGAATAGGCCTGGGCCCTAAAATTCATTTTGGACCCTAAATTCAGGTTTTGGTTGTCCATTCCTAGGAATCGCAAAGGCCATGCTGGAGTCTGTGAATCCCCAGAGGCTTTGGAGCCTGGGGTGAGACATATCGGACAAGAAAAGGGCAGGGACATCTCACAGATTAGCTCTCAGGGTTGCGACTGTTTGCATAGATGTGTAGAAACTTTCACTTCTCAGGGAGGAGTCTCTAATTGCAGCTGTTTCGGCTGGGATCCAGGCAAGCTCTAGGAAGGCTGGAGTTGTTTTTACTCATCTCTTCTTCATTGCACTTCCCCTCACACAAAGGGTGAATGGCGAAATAGCTGGGCGTGGGAGAGAGATCGGATTCAGAGAAGCTCAGGCTGCAGTGCCATTTTGAAGAGAATTCATCTCTCTAAAAATCAGTCTAGGAATAGCCGGACCATTGTCTTTATAAACTAATCTTTTTTATTGAAGTGCAACATGTATACGGAAAAGTGCACAAAATTATAAATGTACCTCTCAATGACTTATCGTTAAATGAATACACTCTTGTATCTACCACTCGTTCTGTACCGTTCATTGTCTCCTCCCTCTACCACAAATCTAACCACTTCTCTGACTTCTAACATTTACCTGTATATAAATGGAATCCTATGGTATGTACTCCTGTGTCTGGCTTGTTTTGCTCAACATTCTATGAGATTTATCTCTGTTACTACTTATAGCTGATCATTTTCATGGCTGTATAATATTTCATTGTATGACTATACCATGGTTTTCTCACCCATCCTATTACTGATGAACCTTTGGCTTGTTTCCAGTTTTTTTTTTTTTTTTGCTATTATAATAATGCTGCTATGAGCCTTTTGTACATGCATGTCTGTTGAGTATGTCTCTGGATATTAGTCCCCTGTCAGATGAATTACAGGCAAATATTTTCTGTAGGTGTCCTTTTTTTTTCATTTCAGAGTATTACAGGGGTACAAACACTTTGGTTACATACATTGCCTTTGCACCACCTGAGTCAGAGCTACAAGCATGCCCATCCCCCAGACAGCTCCCTACCCATTAGGTGTGAATTTATATGCCCGCTCCTTCCCTCCTGCCTGCCCGACACCCTACGAGTGTTATTTCCACACTTGCATATAAGTGCTGACCAATTAGTACCAATTTAATGGTGAGTACATGTGGTGCTGGTTTTTCCATTCTTGTGATACTTCACTTAGAAGAATGGGCTCCAGCTCCATCCAGGATAATACAGGAGGTAGTTCACCAATTTTTTATGGCTGAGCAGTACTCTATGGTATACATATACCACATTTTATTAATCCACTCATGTGTTCATGGGCACTTGAGTTGATTTCCACATCTTTGCAATTGTGAATTGTGCTGCCATAAACATTTGAGTGCTGATGTTTTTTTTAAAGAATGTCTTTTTTTCCTCTGGGTAGATACCCAGTACTGACATTGCTGGATCAAATAGTAGGTCTACTTTTAGTTCTTTGAGGTATTTCCATACTACTTTCCATAGAGGTTGTACTACTTTACATTCCCACCAGCACCGTATGAGTGTTCCTATCTCTCTGCATTCATGGCAATGTTTGTTGTTTTGAGATTTTTTGATAAAAGCCATTACCACTGGAGTTCAGTGATATCTCATTGTGGCTTTGATTTGCATTTCCCTGATGATTAGACATGTTGAACATTTTTTCATATGTTTGTTGGCCATTGGTCTCTCTTCTTTTGAAAAGTTTCTGTTCATGTACTTTGTGCACTTTTTAATAGGGTTGTTTGATTTTTTCTTGCTGATTTTCTTGAGTTCTATATAAATTCTAGTTATCAGCCCGTTACCAGATGTATAACATGCAAATATTTTCTCCCATTCTGCAGATTGTCTATTCATTCTAGTGATAATTTCTTTGGCTGTGCAGAAGCTTTTTAATTTGATCAGGTCCTATTTATTTATTTTTATTGTTGCTGTGATTGCTTTTGGGGTCTTCTTCATAAATCCTTTGCCAAGGCTGATATCTACTATATAAGAGTTTTCCCAACATTTTCTTCCAGAATTTTTATGGTTTCAATGCCTTAGGTTTAAGTCTGTTATTCATTGTGAGTTGATTTTTGAGAGAGGTGAGAGGTGCAGATCTTGCTTCAAACTTCTACATGTGGCTACCCAATTTTCCCAGCACTACTTATTGAATAGGGATTCTTTTCCCCAGTGTATGCTTTTGTCTGCTTTGTCAAAGATCAGATGGCTATATGAGAATGGTTTTATATCTGGGTTCTCAGACCTGTTCCATTGATCTATGTCTCTGTTCTTGTGCCAATTCCATGCTGTTTTGGTCACTATAGCCTTGATGAGTCCTTTTTCTGGCTTTTTTTTTTTTTTTATCATAGTGACATTGGCTTTGTAAAACTTGTTGGTTGAAGTCTGGTAAACGGGTGCCTCCCCATTTGTTCTTCAGGCTTAAGATTGCTTTTGCTATACAGGGTCTTCTCTGGTTCCATATGAAGCATAGAATGATTTTTTTCTAGATCTGTGAAAAATGATGTTGGTGTTTTAGTAGGGATTGCATTGTACCTGTAGATCACTTTGGGTAGTATAGACATTTTAACAATGTTGATTCTGCCGATCGATGAGCATGGTATGGTTTTCCGTCTGTTTATGTCCTCTGCTATTTCTCTCCTCAGTGTTTCATAGTTCTCCCTGTAGAGGTCATTCACCTCCTTAATTAAATATTTTCCTAGGTATTTTATTTTCTTTGTTGTTATTGTGAAAGGTACTGAGTCCTTGATTTGGTTCTCAGTTTGACTGTTGTTGGTGTATATGAATGCTACTGATTTGTGTACATTGATTTTATAACCTGAGACTTTGCTGAATTTGTTTATCAATTCCAGTATTCTCTTGGCAGAATCTTTGGGGTTTTTGTGATATAAGATCATATGGTCAGCAAAGAGTGATAGCTTGACCTCTTCTGCCCCCATTTTGATGCCCTTATTTCCTTCTCTTGTCTGATTGCTCTGGCTAGGACTTCTAGCACCATGTTGAGTAGAAGTGGTGATAGAGGGCAACCTTGTCTGGTTCCAGTACTAAGCAGGAATGCTTTCAATTTTTCCCAATTCAGTATGATGTTGGCTGTGGGTTTGTCATATATGTCTTTTATCATTTTGAGGTAAGTCCCATATATGCCTATTTTGTTAAGCATTCTTATCATAAAAGGGTGCTGAATTTTGTTGAATGCTTTTTCTGCATATATTGAGAGGATCACATGATCTTTGATTTTACTTCTATTTATGTGGTGAATTACATTTATAGATCTGAATATGTTGAATGATCCCTGCATCTCTGGGATGAAGTCCACTTGGTCATGATGGATTATTTTTTTGATGAGGAGTTTTATTCAGTTTGCTAGGATTTTATAGAGAATTTTTTGCATCTATATTCATAAGGAACATTGGTGTGTAGTTTTCTTTTTTTTTGATGAGTCCTTTTTCTGGATTTTTTTTTTTTTTATCATGGTGACATTGGCTTTGTAAAACTTGTTGGGGAGGGTTCCTTCCTTTTTGATATTATGGAATGTCTTCTGCAGGATAGGCACCAGTTCTTTGTAGGTTTGGTAAAATTCAGGTGTGAAACTATCTGGTCTGGGCCTTTTTTTTTGAAAGGTTTTTTATTACTGTTTCAATTTCAGTACTTGATATTGGTCTGTTCAGGAATTCTATTATTCTAATATTTCTTCCTAATTGACCCTAGGGAGGCTATGTGCTTCTACGAATTTGTCCATTTTCTCCACTTTTAAAGTTTATGTGCATAGAGATTTTTATAATATTAAGAGATGATATTTTGTATTTTTGTGGTATCAGTTGTAATTTCTCCTTTTTCATTCCTTATTGAGCTTATTAGAGTCCTTTCTTTTCTGCTTCTGGTTAATCTAGCAAGAGGCATGCAAATTTTGTTTATCCTTTCAAAGAACCAACTTTTTGTTTCATTAATCTTCCATAGAGTTCCTTTGTGATCGATTTCATTGAGTTCTGCTCTGATCTTGGTTAGTTCTTTTCTTCTGCTGGGTTTGGGATTGGTTTGCTCATCCTCTTCCACTTCTTTGAGATGATTCATTAGATTGTTGATTTCTATTCCTTCTGTCTTTCAATCATAGGCATTTAAGTTATGAATTTTCCTCTCAGGACTGCTTTAGCTGCGTCCCATGGATTTTGATAACCTGTGTCCCCTTTATCATTTCCTTCAAAGAATCTTTTGATTTCCTTCTTAATTTACTCCTTGACCTGACTATCATTTAGCAGTGGGTTGTTTAGTTTCCATGACTTTTTGTAGAAATGTGTGTTTCTGTTGGTGTTTATTTCTAATTTTATTCCACTGTGGTCTGAGAAGATGCATGGTATAATTGGTATTTTTTTAAATGTGTTGAGACACATTTGTGACCTAGGATGTGGTCAATCTTAGAGAATGTCCCATGAGCTGATGAGAAGAAGGTATATTCAGTGCTTTCGGGGTAGAATGTTATATAAATATCTGTTAGGCTCATTTGTTCTGGAGGTCTTTTTAAGTCCATTGTTTTTTTGTTTATTTTCTGTTTGGAGGATATGCCCTGTTTCTATAGGTGTTCTTTTCACTCTTTTGATTGTTTCCTTTGCTGTGCACAAAAATTTTCATTTGATATAATCCCAGTTGTTTATTTTTGCTTTTGTTGCTGTGCTTTTGAGGTCTTATTCATAAAATCTTTTACCAGCTCTTACTATATTCTAAGAACTATGCAAGGTTTTGTGAGGGAAACAAGGATGAAACAGATGTTGATTTTATCCTTAAGAATCTTTCAGGCAGTTGAAAGTAGGTGTGTACAATAACAACTACAAGGGAAGACAGAAAATGCAAAGTGAAACAGGCAAGATATATTTAGAGGAAAAAGGGAACTAAGAAGATGGAGATTCCTTCTAGGTAAGAAAACAGGAGAACCGACCTTGCATAATAAATAAGAGTTTAGGAGGTAGAGATAAAGTATAAGGACAGTCCAAGCAGAGAAAATGCACTAGAAAAGCAGGGGAAACACCAGGTTTGAATGGGAAAATGAAAGGCAGATGCACTTGTTGTTTTGAAGAAAGGTAGTATTATAAATGAGATGATTTGGTTAATGGATACTAGGAGTGGAACATGAGGTAGGTCAATTTTGCCAGAGGTAAGGAGGTTGCTTTGCCTGAGGAGGGAAGTTAATATGGTCAGTATGATGCTAAGTTGAGAGGATAAGCGGGGCGTGGGCCCTGCAGGATACTTTATTTGTTCTCTGATTTTTCCTTGATTAGGGCTAGCCCTGCCCCAGCATTTTTGGGCTCTCACTGGGCTGTATTCACTCAGTCCCCAGCAGGTACCCCCTTTTTTCCCTCTACCCTACGCCTGGCAGCACAAGCCCAAGCTGAGAAAACCTTAATATCCTTTAGCTGGCTGGTGGAAGTTCTGCTTTCTCTGAGAACTTTCTCTGCCCCCTCTCCTGGTTGCTCAAGCCTCACACCTTCCTCTGACCAGCAGATGCAGGTTGGAGGAAGTTGAGCAACTCTGGGCCCTTCGGGGCTTTGGAGCCTGCAGCTATTGCCTGTGGGCTCAGGGCTGAGTGGGACTCAGGGCTGGTTCTGATCATCCCATTGACTGCCCTCCATATTTGTTGTCCACTTTTTCCTGAGGCTGCAGAGGAGTTCATCACCTGTCCTCTGCCCTCCCTCTGCAGAGTTACTGTTTCAACTCACCCATTCTTAACCACCGGAAAAGGGCCCGGTGTAGCAATAGCAACAGCAGTGGCAGAGGCCCTGGGGCCTTCCCTGACTACCGGAATCTGCTGTGGCCTGTTTCCTCTGCACAATGGGCACTTATTGCCCGGCCCCCTTTCATTTCTCACTAAGCATGTGAGAACTTGTTATCTTCTCATGCTGGCCTTTCTTCTCTCCCCATTTGGTGTGCGTACCCGCCTGGGACAGGGACTGAGGTCTTCTTGTATCAGCCATAATGCTTAGTACGATATCAGTACCGCAACCCCACCCCTGCCCCTGTCCCCTTCCAGCCCATCCATGGACACTCTCTCCAACCATCTTCCTCCTTCCCACATCTGACTGTTGAGGGCTGTAGGAGAAAATTCAACAAAAAAGGGAAGCTATAGATTTACAGCTTCCAACCTCAGCTGGGCTCCCAGTGTCCTGGGAATCCTTGTTTCTGGTCCATGGCTTTTCCCATCCCCCAAAAGTGATTCTACACCTTCACCATCTCTTCAAGGCCCTGTGAACCATCACAGCCTCTATAAGCCAACAACCTTCTTCTCTAAAAAAACAGACACCTGTTAGGGCTTTTGCCAGCCTCGCCAACAACTCCCCAGGGTTAATGGGCCTTATCTAGTCCTTTAAATGACCATATTTGCCTCTGCTCAGAGCAAGAGTGCTCTTGTCATGTTCTTGACTAATGTGTCCTTCCTTGTGTGCTCTGGGCACTACAGTTTTGTCTAGGAGGTCGTCCGGGACATGCCTGGTCTTTCTTCAGCTGGTCCTATTCTGCTGGCTTTTCCCCCTTAGTTCATTTTCTTCGCATTGGAAGAACCAAACTAATCACTCAAACAACATCTAGTGTTCATCTTAGCTCCTCCTTAATTGCAGATAAACCCATCTTAAGAGTATAAACTGATATAATGTTACATAAAAATAAAATAAAATACAATCATATAATTTAAAAAGTGATCCCAAAGGCAGTATAGCATCAACACTGTAGATCACACCTTTGATTCTTTTTATTTATTTATTTATTTTTTGAGACAAGTTCTCATTCTGTCACCCAGGCTAGAGTGCAGTAGAATAATCATAGCTCACTGAAGCCTCCATCTCCTGGGCTCAAGTGGTCCTCCCACCTCATTCTCCCTAGCAGTAAGGACTAAAGGCATGTGCCAATGCACCTGGCTAATTATTTTTGCTTTTATTTTTTTAGAGACAGGGTCTTGTTATGTTGCCCAGGCTGGTCTCAAATTCCTGGCCTCAAGTGATTTTCCTGCTTCAGCCTCCTGAGTCACTGGGATTACAGGCATGAACCACAGCTGATTCTTTAAGTATTTAACAGTTTGGTCAATAACTTAACCATTGTCCTGTATAATCCCTATTCAATTTTGTGATAGCAGAGAACTACATTCTTCTACATAGGGCTCTACATTCTGATTGACTAGTGGTTATATAGGAGTTTGCTTATATTTTAGGTGCCTTTTCATATTTATGCTAGCTTTCATAATTTTATAAAAGGTAAAAATAAAATAAAACTACCACCAAACCCTTAAAAATTAAGGTCATGTTCTGTCACCCCAGGCTCCAAAGTGCTGGAGAGGGTGGGTTTGCTCCATCCTTACCAGACCCACAAGCCAGAAGTGTGGGCGCCCTTTCCCTGCGGCTGCTTTGCCTGCAATACCCCCTTCCTTAGTCCTTTCTCTATCCACCAGGCAGGCCCTGACTCGTTCTTCCAATGGCAGCTCCTAGCCACCTCCTCTAGGCAGCCACTAACACCCGGGGCAGAGGAAGGCATGCTTTCCTTATGCCTGCATCACACCTGGGCATACCTCCATAGTACATTGCAAATCGTGTCTTAGTTGGCTGTTTTAAGTCTAGCGTCCTCTAGACTGTAAGCTCTTCAAGACAGGGATCAAAACTTTTCTGTTATATCTTGAGCCAGTGCCCTTAATAACCCCACTCTTTAAAGGAAGAGTGATATTAAAAATATCTACCCACAGGTATGGCATGAGCAACAAGCAATTACCACAGATGCCAGCTCTGAGCAGGGTTGACAGCCTATTGGTGTGTACTGCCTGCGCGCACCCACAATGCTGGCTGTGCACAGCTTTCAGCTATTGTCCTTACCTGCTTCTGTTTTGGTTCTGCTCTTCTCTTGTTATGATTTGGCTTCTATTTCTTATTTACAATCCTGCTCTACCTTATGGACTTTGGTTTTGTGGCAAGTACTTCTGGCTCCCATGCTGGAGCCCTTAGACTTGGCTTGTCTTGTGGCTCTTGGCATTTCCTCCTGTGAAATACTCCGTATCCATCTGTAGTTTCAGCCCGTTAATGCTTTAGGTGGTGTGAAGCTCTGGATACCTGTCACTTAGTCCAGTGCCTGGCTAATAGACTGTATCCATTGATGTGGCTCTCTCTCTATGGGGCCTTACCCTTGACCCTGCACATGACTAAAACTGCCATTGCTAGTTAACCCTGTTGGGTGTTTCATTTTTTTCACCCTTTTCCACTTGCTTGTTATATGTGAGGGGCACATCCATTTTTCTGTGTAACAGACGTTCTATTCAAAACTCTTCTCCACCCCACTTGCCTGGGCTAGTTTCTTGAAGGTAATTTGGTTGGCTTATCTTCTTCCTTTTCCATGGGCCAAGAAGGCGATTTCCTATTTGTAGGAGGTGAAGTCTTGCCACACATACCTATTTCTTTGCAAATCACTAAGACCATCTCTCTTAGTTCTTCTATCCCTAACATTTTGCATAAGGTTTTTATCTTCTTCTTAGTCCCTTGTCCCCAGAACTTGCTATTCCATCTACCTGGAATGTTTTTCCTCTAGCTCTTCCCATGGCTAGATCTTTCATATATTTCATTTCTCAGCTGAGATGTCGCCTCCTCAAGGAGTTCTTCCCTGGCTGTGAATCTAAAGAAATTCCCACACTCCACCAGCCACTGTGTCGTATCACCTTTTAAAACTCCCTTCCTAGCACTTATGCCTCTCTGAAAGAACCTTAAGTTTAATTTTTCGCTTATTGAGAGTGGGAATCTTATCTCTCTTGCCTATCCCTAGATGCTAACCCCAATGCTTACAGCAGTGGTTCTCACTGGGGGCACTTTGCCCCCCAGGGGACTTTTGACACTGTCTGAAGACAGTGGGAGCAGGGGTGCTACTGGCATATAGTGGATAGAGGCCAGGAATACTGCTAAACATCCATGCAATGCACAGCACAACCCTCACCCCCAACACACACAACAAGGAATTATCAGGCTCCAAATGTCAAGTGCCGAGGTTAAGAAATCCTGCCTTAGAGCAGCACCTGACACACAGAGAGTGTCCAATAAATATCTGTTGAATACAGGGATGAGTAATCATCTCATCCGCTCAAAGGGTCTCAGTTACTCTTATAGATGCACCTGTAACCTAGGTTTAGGGTATTTTCTTTACAATCTGTAAATTTGCCTTATCTTCTTTCTTCTCTGTTTTACTTATGTAAGTTTTACGATCCACTGATTTTTGTTTTATGTCATTTGAAACTTAGAATCAGGAAAACTTTTCTGATATTTAGCAAAGAGTTGGGTTTAGCTAAGAGGTGAGTGATTTCACTCTTGCTGTAGTCGTGTTTCCACAGTGGCAACATTATATTTTGCTCTTATTGAAGTACATCTTTCCTCATTTAATGGTCAGAACAAATCTATGAGAGGTAGTCATTACTCCTTTTTTATACTTTTTATCAAGATAGAACTTATACTAATGTGCACAGAATTTAAGTGAACAGCTTGATGAACTCTTATGTATGTAGGTACATATTACCACCATCCACATCAAGAGGTGAAAGGTTTCTAGCTCCCTAACAGGTCTTTTGTGCCATCTCTAAGTTGATACCCTCCCCAAAGGTAACCAACATTCTAACCTCTTTCACCATAGATTAGTTTTTCCTGATTTCATGTTCCCTTTATATGAAATTTCATATAAATGGAATAAACTGTGTACTCTTTTTTGTCTGGCTTCTTTACTGATCATCATGCTGGTGAGATCCATCCATATTATTGCCAAAAAAGTAGTTTATTCTTTTTCATTACTTTGTAGTATTCCCTGTAAGAATATAACATGATTTATTTACTCATCTAATGATGATATTTGGGTTGTTTCTATTTTGAATTAGCTTGAGTAAAGCCATTACCAACACTCTTGTACATATTTTCAGTGGACATAAACACCAGATTTTCTTGAGTATGTACCCATTGTCCTGGATCATAGGGTATATGTAGGTTTAGTGTTAGGGAATATTGTAAAACAGTTTTCCAAAGTGCTTGTACCAATTTACACTCCCACTGGCAATAAATGAGAGTCTCAGTTGCTTCTCATCTCTGCCAACACTTAGAACTTTCAGTCCTTTAAATATTAGCCATTTTGGGGGGATGTGGAATCTCAGATAACTAATGATGTTGGGTATCTCTTTGCATGCTTATTGGACATTTGGATATCCTCTTTTATAAAGTGCCTGCTTAAGTCTTTTGCCTTTTTTTTTTTTTGGTTGTTGAATTGTCAGTCTATTTCTTATTGATTTGGAGGAATTCTAAATATATTCTGAATATGAGTCCTTCATCAAATACATGAGTTGAAAACATTTTCTCCCAGACTGTGGCTTGTCTTTACACTCTCCAAATGTTGTCTTTCACCAAACAGAAAGTCTAAGTTTTAACAGAGCCCAATTTATCAATCTTCTGTGATGGTTGGTGGTTAGTAATGTTTTTCTGTTCTGTTAAAGATGTCTTGTCTACCTCAAGGCATAGACGATATTCTTCTGTGCTTTTTTCTAGAAACTTGATAGGTTAGCATTCATATTTAAATTTATGATCTATTTTGAATTAATTTTTGTATATGGAGTGAGAGAGATGTCAAGCCTTATTTATTTATTTTTCTAATGGATATCCAACTGACCCAAAACCATTTTTTTTGTTTGTTTGTTTTTTTTGAGACAGAGTCTCACTCTGTTGCCCAGGCTAGAATGCCGTGGTGTCAGCCTAGCTCATAGCAACCTCAAACTTCTGGGCTCAAGCAATTCTTCTGCCTCAGCCTCCTGAGTAGCTGGGACTACAGGCATGCACCACCATGCCCGGCTAATTTTTTCTATATATATTTTTAGCTGTTCAGATAATTTCTTTCTATTTTTAGTAGAGACGGGGTCTCGCTCTTGCTCAGGCTGGTCTCGAACTCCTGAGCTCAAACGATCCACCCGCCTCGGCCTCCCAGAGTGCTAGGATTACAGGCGTGAGCCACTGCGCCCGGCCACCATTTGTTGAAAAGATCAGGTATCTGTGCGTCTATGATCTTGGCATACAGCTCCTAAAATCCTTAGAAACTCCAAAGTGATGTCTTTTTGTATGCTAATGAGTTGACTGATGGCTGGTAGCCACTAGGTTGGGTCTGGTAAATGGAAAACCAAAGGCAGGATTAGAAGGTTGGGACTTTCAGCCCAACCTCAACTTCCAAGAAGGGGAGAAAGGCTGAAGGTTAAGTTGGTCCCCGATGGCCAATGGCCTAATCATTCATAATTATGCACTGAAGGCTCCATAAAGACCCAAAAGGTCTAGAGAGCTGAACATATGGAGGTTCCTGAAGGGTGGTGGCCCTGGAAGGGCATGGAAGCTCTATAGCCCTTCCCCAATATGTTGCTCTATGCATCTCTTCATCTATATCTTTTGCTATATCCTTTATAATAAACAAGTAAACGTAAGTGTTTCTCTGAGTTCTGTGAGCTGCTCTAGCAAATTAATCAAACCTATGGAGAAGGTCATGGAAACCCCAATATATAGGCAGTTGGTCAGAAGCACAGGTAAAACAACCTGGAGTTTGCAACTGGCATCTGAAATGGGGGCAGTCTTGGGAACTGACCCCTCAACCTGTGGGCTCTGATGCTATTTCCAGGTAGATAGTGTCAGAAATGAACTGAATTAGAGGACACCCAGCTGGTGTCTACTGCAGAATTGATTGCTTGTTTGATGTGTAGGGAAAACCTCCCACACCTTGGTCACAGAAGTCTTTTTCTGTGTTGATTCTTGCAGTGTGAGAGCAGAGGAAAACCAGTTAGTGTTTTTCTCACACACAAGGTCTATTTCTAAATTGTTATATTCCACTATTTTTCTACCCTTGTAACACTGGAATGCTATTTTAATTTCTAATGTTTTATAATAAGTATTGATATTGGATAGTGAAAGTCATCTTCAAGATTGCCTTGGCTATTTTAGGTACTACATTTTTAGATAAATTTTAGAATAAACTTGTCATTTGCTATAAAAATAACTTGTTAGAATTTTTGTTGGAATTCTGTTGAATCTATAATTTAGGAAGAATTGACATCTTAGCAATATTAAGTCTTCCAATAAAAAACTTCCTATGAGGAAAAAAAAAAGGAAAAAATTCAAAGCAATTGTATATCCCTGCATTTTTTAGCTCTTTAAATTTTTCTTAGAAATCTCTTGCTGTACTATATGTGTAGATTTTAAATATTTCTTGTTGAATTCATTTCTAGGTATTTTAATTTTTTGTGCTATTGAAAATAGTATTGTTTTCAAAATTGCATTTTCTATCTGTTTGCACTAATATGTAGAAATACAAATGATTTTTGTATATTGACCTAATATCCAGCAATCTTGCCAAACTGACATATACATTCAAATAGTTTCTCATATATTTCTCTGGATTTTCTATATACAGAGTTGTATCATGTGTGAATAATAGCAGTTTTATGTATTCATTTCCAATTTTTATTCCTTTTATTTTCCTTGTTTTGTTGAACTAGCCATGACTTCTGGTACAATGCTGATTTTTTTTTTTTTTTGAGACAGAATCTCACTCTGTTGCCCAGGCTAGAGTGCCGTGGCGTCGGCCTAGCTCACAGCAACCTCAAACTCCTGGGCTCAAGCAATCCTTCTGCCTCAGCCTCCCGAGTAGCTGGGACTACAGGCATGCGCCACCATGCCCGGCTAATTTTTTCTATATATTTTTAGCTGTCCAGATAATTTCTTTCTATTTTTAGTAGAGACGGGGGTCTCGCTTTTGCTCAGGCTGGTCTCGGACTCCTGAGCTCAAATGATCCACCCGCCTGGGCCTCCCAGAGTGCTAGGATTACAGGTGTGAGCCACCGCGCCTGGCCTACAATGCTGATTAAAAAAGGTAATCATGGAATCCTTTTCTTGTTCCTGAACTCAGGAGGAAAGCATTCTATATTTTATCACTAAATATGATGTTAGCTGTATGTTTTTGGTAGATATTATTTATTGGATTAAGAAAGTTCCTTTCTATTCCTAGTTGGCTGAAAGTTTTTTAAAAATCATGAATGTGTATTGAATGTTAACAAATGTCTCTTCCGCACATATTGAGACAATCATTTTTTTTATTTTATTGTGTTACTATGGTAAATTACATTCATGGATTTTAAAAATGCTAATAAACCTTGGCAGGGGGCAGTGGCTCACGCCTATAATTCTAGCACTCTGGGAGGCCTGTTGAGAGAATTGCTTGAGGCCGGGAGTTCAAGACCAGCCTGAACAAGAGCAAGAGCCTATGTCTACAAAAAAGTAGAAAAATTAGCCAGGTGTAGTGGTGCACACCTATAGTCCCAGCCACGCAGGAGGCTGAGACAGCAAGATCACTTGAGCCCAGGAGTTTGAGGTTGCAGTGAGCTATGATGACACCACTGTGCTCTGCCCCATGTGACAGAGTGAGACCCTGTCTCAAAAAAGAAAAAAAAATGATAATAAACCTTGAATACTTGGGACAAATCTCAATTGTTCAGGTTGTATTTTTCTTTTATATACTATTATATTCAGTTTGCTAACATTCAGTTTTCACTGACGTTCATGAGACATATTGGCCTGTGACTTTTCTTTCTCATTATGTTTTTGTCAAATTTTGCTATCAGAGTTTTACTGGTCTCAAAAAATGAGTTTCTGTTCTGTGGAATAGATTGGTACTAATTTGTAAATGTTTGGAAAAATCACTAGTGAAGTTGTCTGAGCCTAGAGTTTTGTAGAAAGATTTTAACGTATGAATTCAATTTCTTTAAAAGATATAGAATTCTTCAGAATTTCTGTATCTTCTTATTTCACTATTGGTATGTTGAATTTTCTAAGAAATTTTATCCATTTAATCTGAATTTTCTAATTTATTGACATAAGGTATTCATAATACTTTCTTATTGTCTCTGAAAATATCTGTAGGTCCTTAGTTATCCTTAGTTAGGATATCTTTTTCTTTTTTCTTTCTTTTTTTTTCTGAGACAGTCTTGCTCTGTGGCCTGGACTAGAGTGCTGTGGTGTCAGCCTAGCTCCCAACAACCTCAGACTCCTGGGCTTAAGCAATCCTCCTGCCTCACCTTCCTGAGTAGTTGGCACTAAAGGCGCATGCCACCATGCCCGGCTAATTTTTTCTATTTTTAGTAGAGATGGGGTCTCACTCTTGCTCAGGGCTCAGGCTGGTCTCAAACTCCTGAGATCAAGTGATCCAAAACAAAACAAAACAAAAAACTAAAATTCACGGCCCGGCGTGGTGGCTCATGCCTCTAATCCTAGCACTCTGGGAGGCCAAAGCGGTAGGATCGCTCGAGGTCAGGAGTTTGAGACCAGCTTGAGCAAGAGTGAGACCCCATCTCTATTGAAAAATAGAAAGAAATTATCTGGACAACTAAAAATATATAGAGAAAAAAAATTAGCTGGGCATGGTTATGTGCATGCCTGTAGTCCCAGCTACTCGCGAGGCTGAGGCAGGAGGATTGCTTGAGCCCAGAGGTTTGAGGTTGCTGTGAGCTAGGCTGATGCCACAGCACTCTAGCCCGGCAACAGAGTGAGACTCTGTCTCAAAAAACAAAACAAAACAAAACAAAAACCTAAAATTCAGTAGTTTAAAATAACCATCACCTACTCAGTCAATGATTCCGCTAGTTGGTAATTTGGGTTAGGCTCAGCTAGTCTGTTCTTTTGGTTTCAGCTTGCATCACTCATGCATGTATGGTCAGCTGCCCGATTGGCTAGGGGTGACTCATCTAGGAGGACCTCAGCTGTGTTGGTTTATCTTTGCACTGTGTGATCTCTCATTTTCCAGCAGGTGACAGGCTTGTTCACATGTTAGCTAGACAAGTTTCCAAGAGAACAAGTAGAAATGTGCAAACCCTCTTCAGACTTAGGCTTAGACCTGGCACAGCATCATTTTTGCTGCATTCTGTTCAGAAGGCCAGCCCAGTTACAAAAGACAGGTAAGTGGATGGACCCACTTTCTTGATGATGGGAGGAGCTAAAAAGCCACATTGCAAAGATCTGGCTATTTTTCTGTTCTATCATACTAGCTCTCTGATGAAACTCTCAAACTTGTATTTTATTTTCTTAAACATACTAAACATAATTATTTTAAAGTTTATGACCCATAACTCTATTACCTAGATGCTCCCTAGGGTTTGTTTCTATTGTCTATTTTTCCTTTTGGTTTTTGGACATATTTCCTCTCCTTATGCTTATTTTAAATTTCATTTTGGATATTGTATATGAAAATTTATAGAAATAATTTAATGTTAATGTTCTTTTCCTCTAGGAATAATTTATATTTGCCTCTAGTAGGCAGCCAGATTAGAGCTACTAGAGATTCTAGTCTAATAAGGGTTGTGATGATTCAAGATTGAGCTTCAGTTCCTATGGGGGCTGGTCATCTCTTGTTCACTCTTACCCTTAGTGTACAACCCTTTGTGGTACCAACCCCAACTGTGATGGGCTTCAGGTATACCCACTTTCTAACAGGAGGACCCTGAACTCCATGTTCTCTTTGTTCCTTCAATTTATTGTAAGCTCTGCTCAGCTCCTCAGCCTTTCAGCTGCCATTTATGGAATAAGAAGATGCCTCCAGGGAACAGAAGTCAAAAATGTTTGTCTTCCCTCTTTGAATTTCCTTCTTCCAGATCTTGGCATCCTACTATTTTTGCACTTTATTAGCTCTCTGATGCCTTTAACAACATGCTTTCATATTATGTTCATTTTTCTTCTAGTTATTATCAGTAGGAAGGTTGGTTAGCGTGTCTGAACCTGGTTTTTTATTATCAGAATTAGAATTCCTTAAATGATTATTTATCTCAACCATTAAGTGCACACTGTAGAGTGATAGTATATTCTGTTTCCAGATCATGAACTCTCTGGAGTCAGGAGCCATGTCTTATACATGAAGATGCCCTACTGCTTCAGGGTATGAGTACGGTGAGACTCAATGAAGACTAAATAATTAATGGTGACAGTGTATGTCCTTTTTGTAGGTTTAGTGATTATTTTTTTGTTTCACTTTTTTTCTCAGGGCCTTTGTGCAATGCTTGGTAGGTTGACCTGTTCTCATAAATATTGCTAAGACTACTGGAAACAGAGACACAGAGATTCATGGCACAGCCTCTGCTTTTGAGAAGGTTTTGGTTTGGTAATGGATAGAGCCAGTTCAAGTCACATAAATATAAGTGAAGTACAGTTGGGAGCCCTATGTGTTTTACTCTTAGACACATCTATGTCAAAGAAACGTACATATGTGTATATATGTTTGATACATCTCTGGGGTACCTGTGTAGATTTGTTACATGGATATATTGAGTAGTGGCAAAGTCTGGGCTTTTTGTGTAGCCCTCACCCAGTTAGTATTCATAGTACCCATTAGGTAATCAGAAATCAGGGGTGGGATGAGAAATCATTTCTCTGCCCACACCCCACTCCTGCCCTTCTCCAATATCTATTGTTCCACTCTCTGTGTCCATGTGTACTCATTATTTAGATCCCACTTATAAGCGAGAACATGTGGTATTTGATTTTCTGAAAGAAACATATTTCATCAGCCCAACAGTATTACAAGTCCTTTAATTGTGTACTCAGTCTCTTGGCGAAGTGCCAGGATAAAGGTGTGGCTGGGAGGAAGTGCATTTATAATGCACTGGATGTCTAGACATCCCTCTCTCTCCACTGCCCTCTTCTTAATGGCCTCTATTTTAACAGAGCCATCTGTATAACTATCCTCATCTCCTATTCTCTCGTCTAGACTCTCCTGACCCTCCTCAACGCACCCAGACAGACTTTTTTATTTCCTACCCCTGCTGGGCCATGCCACATAGCGTCCCTGCCAAAAACAGCTGCAGGACATCTACTCTTCTCCACTGACTGCACTGGGCTGCTCTAGGGTATCACACCCCACATTCATTAGCTCTCATCTTGATCCCTTGAGAGAGAAGTGCTAGGATGTGCCTGGGAAGTGTATTTTTATTTTTCTCTTTCTAATTGTTTTTAGGGAGCAATTTTTGTGGAGACTTTTTGTCACTAAAAAATTGGGAAACATTAATGAATAATGACTACAATCTAGTGTGCCAAGTGCTACAAGAGAAGACCATGAATTCAGCTCTTTGGGAGGACAGTAGAGGGGCCATGAGTTTAGCGTGAAGGGTTAGTTTTGCTGGGGTCCAGCCATCCAGAATTTCTCGGTGCTGCTTGAAGGGAGTCATATTAGATATGGTGTTTATAATATTGTGGTTAAGAATTCACGCTGAATCAGACTGGGTTTCAACCTCATCATTCTCATTGTGTAACTTGAGCCAGTTATTTAAGTTCTTTCTTCCTTACCTGTAAAATGGGAATAAGATCCTCATATAAAGTCATTGTGAAATTAAATAGTTAAAACATGTAAAGTGTCTGAAACCTGACCACCACATAGTAAATACTCAAGGGATTTAAGGTATTACTATTGGTCTGTGGACTCCTTCAGACAAGGGCCACAGAGCTTGGGTAGAGAGGGCACAGATAAGTGAAGTACACTCGAAGGTTCTCTTAGGCTCTGGCATCCTCCTACTCCCCCCATCCTATTGGCTTAAGGGAAGTCACTTCCAGCTGCCCACATTGCTCAGGCCTGACATTTTTCCTGCCACTTTCAGCTTGGGTTCTCTTTCCTAGAATGCCCAGGTTCAACCAACCATGCGGTTGGCCTCTCAGGAGTGTCTCTCCAGTTACAGCCCAACACCCCACAGACAAAGCTGGACTCTGTTGAATGGAAGGTGAAGCTGACCTCACATTCAGCATATCGGAAGATACTGAAGTGGGAGAATGGGTCCAATTTGAATTATGAATCTTGGACTTTGAATAATGTCAACAATAAATACAGCTTCATAATCAAGACCTTGACTCTTCTAATCAACGCAGCTCAGCAGCAGGACAGTGGCCTCTACTGCCTGGAGGTCACCAGTGAGTCTGGAGAAGTCTGGAGAGCCAGTTTCGAGGTTCTTGTATTTGGTGAGTCTATAGGACCATTTACCCTGTCCCTCTGATTCCTGTAGGACTTGTATTTCCAATGCTTTTCTGATTAGAATCTCTGTTTCCAGATGAAGTTGAGAAACCCCTCCTGTGGGGGCAGGGGAAGGTCCTGGACAGAGGGAGGTGCCAAGTGTCTCTGTCCTGCTTGGTCTCCAGGGATAGCAATGTGAGCTATGCTTGGTACAGAGGGAGCGAGCTGATCAATATGACAAGGAGCCTCACCTTCCTGGAGAAGATTGATGCTGATGGCGTGTACATATACACCTGCAATGTCAGCAACCCTGTCAGCTGGAAAACCCATACCCTCAACCTCACTCAGGGCTGTCAGAATGCCCCTGGTAAGTGGCGCACTTTGGGCTGCAAGAGGGGCTGAAAGTGTTGGACCCCACGAGCATGCTTATGTACAAGAGAGACCTGGGTGTGAGATGAGATCCCGTGGCTTCCTCCCCCAGTGCCTTGTAGCTCTTCCTCAGGGGGAATCCTAACCTCTAGGCATATAGTTCCTGTAAAGTCAGGCCTGTCCTAGCCTGGGAAAAATTTTATCCCCATCTTCTTCTGGGAGCTGCAACCTTTTCCTTCACACGGGGAATGCATAGTTGCTTGGTGAATTACAGTCCTGCAATGGCTCCCGGCCATTATTTTCTTCCTCTGAGAGGCTGATGGAGACCTGCTTTCTCCTCGTGAGTGATAACTTTCCCAAAGACATAGTCCCTCAAGAGGTAATGACACTGTACAGCAGTAGCCTGGATGGGAGCATCAGGAGGATCACAGGGGTACTCTGAGAGTTCTCAGGCCATCGCTTACGCTCATCCTGAGAGTTACCTGAGTTAAATGAGCACTCCTTCTTATTGGGTAGACAAATATTTAATGTGCCATCAGTGTGGGCATTACAGGAAAAAAACAAAACCACATGTAGTCCCCATCTTTAAGAAACGTGTAGCCAATTGGGGCAATAAAATTAAGTACTTGGGGGCAAAAAAAGAAACAAGACGGAGGCAATGTGTAGTGACAAGGATCCTGGCTTCTGGGTCATGTCAACAATGGCTTCATCATTCACAAGCTCTGCGATCTCAGGCAGATTCATTAACTTCTCTGAGCCTCAATTTTTCTCTTGAGTGAAATGGGGATGATAATAAATACATCAGGGGATTGCTGTTAAGAGTAAAAGAGATAATGTTTGTAAAGAGCCTAGTCAGCCAGCACTTGGGACACTTAATTCCTTTCCCTTCCTTTTTTTTTTTTTTTTTGGGAAGTAAGAGCTATCACATCCCTTCCTCTTGTTGGTTGAATTATACATCAGGCTACACGTGTGACACAAATGTTAAATGTAGAAGTTCAAATGAGGAAGAGCCACGAAGGCAGGAATAGCAGGAAGGTGAAACGGAAGACTTACCTGGCACATCGTAGCTATGCAATGAATATTTGTCAAGTTAAAAACAAATGAATGAATAGATGTAACATGTGCTGTGCCAGATGCTTCACATATATAGTCATCCCTTGATATCCATGGGGTACTGCTTCCAGGACCCCTCACAGATTCCAAAATCCCTTATATAAAATGCCACAGTATTTGCATATTATCTACACACATTCTCCCATACACTTTAATCATTCTAGGTTACTTATAACATCTAATATAAAGTAAATGCTATGTAAATAGTTGTTATGCTGTATTATTTATGGAATAATAAAGAAAAAATCAGTACATATTCAGTACAGATGCAATTTTTTCCCAAATATTTTGGATCTGCAGTTGGTTGGATCCACAGACACAGAAGCCACAGATATGGTGAGCCGCTTGTATTAGATCATGTAATTAACCCCTATAAGTAGATAGCATTATCTCCTTCTTACAGGTGAGAAAACCCGAGAGGCTCTCTAAGAGGCTCAAAGAGGTTAAATAAGTAGTACAGAGCTCATAGAGTTAGTAGTTGAGCCAGGTCTGTCAGATATTATTATTAATATCCATGCTCTTGGTATCACTCAGGGGAGGGCACCCAATTGAGGAAAGAGAAAACCTTGAGGGTGACTTCACAGGACACGAGGAGACCAGCCACACTAGAGAGGGGAGTGGGTCTTGAGGCAGCCCCTGCTGCAGACAGGTGGGAAGAAAGAAGAGGGAGAGCTGACAGTTCACTCCTTGTGCTTTCTGTATCCTGCAGAATTCAGATTTTGGCCATTTTTGGTGACCATTGTGATTTTAATCACACTGCTCCTTGGCACCCTCACCTGCTTCTGTGTGTGGAAGAGGAAGAGGAAGCAGCCACGTAAGTGAAAGGTCCTTGAGGAGGTGCTGTTGCCTGAGGCATCAGATCCAGTGACTTGGCCCTGTGTCGGGGGGATGTGTGGAAGCAGGGAGTGTTGGGGTAGATGTGTGCATGCTTGGGGGTGAGCAAGCAGTGGCTGCTGGGCCCTCTCTCCCAGTTCACACCTCCTGTGCTGCCTGCCAGATGTTCACAATCAGATCCCAATGTGCAGATTTC
The DNA here is from genome assembly GCA_028533085.1 of Varecia variegata. Classification (NCBI taxonomy): domain Eukaryota; kingdom Metazoa; phylum Chordata; class Mammalia; order Primates; family Lemuridae; genus Varecia; species Varecia variegata. The sequence continues at coordinate 33,843,331 of CM052444.1, forward strand.
TCTGCAGGTGGCTGGTTGGGTGAGGACGCCCAGCCTGCTGGAGGAGGTGTGTTGGTACAGTTGCTGCTTCTGTGCTCCTTGGGCATCCTGGGAAGAGCACTCACCTGCCTCCTTTCTAGGACTTTTCTTCAGGTCTTGGCCATCTGGCATGGAGGTGGGACCTGTTAGAAACTGAAGCCTGAGCTAGAGGCCCTTTGGAGGTTTCTTCAGCTCTATTCTTTGCTTCCTTCTTCCTGCAGAGACCAGCCCTGAGGAATTTTTGACAATTTATGAAGATGTCAAGGACCCGCAGACTGGGAGAAATCAAGTATGGCATCCTTGGGGCTGGGATCTCTCTCAACTAGCCTGAGAGATGCCTTTTTCATGATGGCCATTAGGAGCAGGTGGACAAAGAGGACTTGACAATTGTCCTCTTGATGTGATCCTCAGCCCTTCCCATCCACCTTTCCTCTGTCAGTTTCCTAGCTCTGGCCATGCGTGGAAAAAGGAAAACAAAGGGAGCAGAGAAGATGAAGGGGGGCAGGAGGGGCAATCTGGTGCAGAATCGCACCTGCCGAGCAGGAGGGAGCACCAGGGGAATCAATAGCAGGGGTGGGATGCTGCCGCCTCCGCCTCCTGCGCACACCACCCCTCACATCCTCACCTCTGCCTCCCGCCAGCTGGGCTGAGCACCAGGAGGAGTGCAGCCTCCTCGTATTTATTGTGTCTGACCACAAATTCTCTTTTCCTAGCAAGTTGGAGCTTACTTTCTTGAGTCCCTTAATCGTGACCCAGGCTGGAGAGTGTGGCCAGCCAAAGCACAGCAGATCTGTAGCTGGCTCAGTAGGCTGAGTTCACAGCTTCTTAGGAAGAAGAGGTCTGAGTGTGGCTCGGGCACAGAGAGCAACCAGCTCGGCACAAAGCCTGTGGGTAGCAGAGCAGGCTCCTCCAGGACCCTCTCTCACTGGCTCTGTGTGGTAAACAAGTCTGCCTGTCATCCTGGGATGTAGAAGGGGAGGAAGCTCTAGAAGGTCTGCAGACACCCCTGCTGCTGGGCCTCTGAGCAGGGCAGGATGTGGTGGCAGGTCCCGGAGAAAGGCCCCAGTGGGTCAGACAGTGGCTACCGCACTGCTGGTGAGAAGGGGTGGTGGCAGGTGGGGAGGAAGTGCCTTTTTCCTGCTGCCATTCCTAGTGCTTGGTGGTGGAGGCCCAGCAGCTTGCAGGAAGCACACGTGGCGGAGCTCTTACGCCCAGATGTGCCACTCTGGGAGGCCTCAGAACAGGCAAGCAACTGCTCTCAGGTCTGGGCTCGGTCTGCATTAGGGCAGCTCCCCTCGCCTGTGTTCTTGCCCCCACAGTGGAATATTGGGGTGTGAAAAATAAAAGATTTTGTTTCTCTTGCTGCTACCAAGCTCTGGTACAAATTCCGTGTACATCTACCCACAGTCACTGATGCCCACGTGCTCCCTAAAAACAGCCTTTTTCCCCCCAAAATGAAGATGACTTTAGGAGACCACAGGGGAAAAATAACAACTTAGAGCACCAGGACTCAGCCCTCCCTGGCCTCTCCCTGCTGTCTCTGGGTTTGAGTTTGAAGGCCTAAATCCCGAGTTTCATAGGGTCTCACTTTGGGACCCACCTCCAATCTTTCTGGAGACACTTCACATGAGTGTAGACAGGAGAGAAAAGCAGCAAACTCCTGCTTCTTGACAGGTGCCCATGGCTCTCCAGCCTCCAGGGACAGCTGACGTTTCTCTGCTCCTTTTAGCTTCTTCTTGCTTCTGGAAGTTGAGCTTCCACCTAGTCGAGTAGGTCCTGCTGGCCTTCACCGGCTCCCCACCAGAGCCCAAACTGGCAATATGTGCTCAGGGTCAGCAGCATGAAACACCTCCACCCCTAACCCCTGATCTCCTGAGGGGCAGGGACAGAGGAGGGAAGCAGGAAGGGCCATGTGTTCCCTTTTGGCCTTGGGCCTAGGGGTCCACCGAGCACTCAGCTGCCCAGGGCAAGCTGGCCTGGTAGGCTGCATCTAGGAGGGGACTTCAGTGTACTCAGTCTTTGAAATGTTTAAACCCTCTGAACTGCAGTGCCCTGAGGTAAGGCTCAGATCACAGCACTACTCAGAGCTCTGCCCACTATCAGTGATTACCTGGCAAATTTAGTAGAGAAGTCAGCAAAGGCAAGAAGGGTTTCTAAGTTACTGAAGTGAAGAAAGTGACAGGGTTGCTCAAATTCCTTCACACCTGGTGGTCCCTTGATCTTGACACTAACTGCTCCACAGCCAATGGCTCTACTTCCTGTCCCTCCCCATCCTGGGGTGACCAGTAATGAGGCTCTCTGCAGTCCTGCCCCCTCCTTCCCAGGCTCCCAGGAGCCCCCCTTCTTTTTGCTGTCTTTCCCTATTCAACCCCAATCTGAACCGACCCAGCTGTCTGCTCATGTTACCCCATGTCTCTTTCCTACCTCTTATGCAGGAGCAGAAGCCAAAGCAGAATTCTCCTGGAGAAGGGACCACCATCTACTCTACGGTCCAGTCCCAGGTATCCATCTGGTTTCTCCAAATCCACTCCATGCCTATCTGTGGGGCTTCCTGATGCACTATGTCCCTCTCCCCTGAAACTCACACCCTTGGCAGAGTAAGATCTTGGTGCTCCTGGGGTCCAGAAGACAGCTTAGCCTTAGTTGCATTAACAAGTTATTTGAAAAGATCAGTGTGGTTTTGGAGTGCCTTAGCACATCTGGAAAGCCCAATGCAGGCATCCCTTCTTTCCCATGCCTGGCAGAAGGTCTGGCCCAGATACAGTCTGCAGGAGGAGGAAACTTATTGGGGGACTCAACTTCTGTTTTTCATTCTTGCTGCTTCCAGTACTCGAGGCCCTTGTACTTCTTAATCTCTATTCCTTATTATACCTGTTTTCAGGAAAGAATAGATTTGTGGTGGTGCCTTTTATCTTATTATGACTTAGCAATAATGTCCATTTTCTTAAGCCTCACATAACAGCCTCATGAGGCTGTTCTAAATACTTTAGATGTGGTCTAAATTCCATATCACAGATGAGGAAGCATTAGTCAAGTTAACTAATGTGCTCAAGACCACTTAGGTCATGGCAAAGCTGAGCCCAATGGCTCTGAGTCCCCATTCCATGCCCCCCCACCTCTAACATTCTGGGATTACATAAATGCACCCAGAAACTGGAGAAGCATCCTCTAATATTGACAGCTAAGGTGACATCGATAACCCAGGATAGGCATCTCTCCCAAGGAAAACACTGCCTCCTGGTGGCCAGTGCTCAAAAATTTCTGACAAAAATGGCTTAAAAAACAAACAAACAAACAAAAGAATTGAGACCTGAAACAGGAAAATCTGATCATAAGGGTGATTGGTATCTGTCAGTTCCCTGGTTTTAGCCACGTTGAATTCCAATGAGAGGTGCTTGAATAAATGCAAGGAAGGGCTCCTCTCAGACTAGCTGTTGAGTGAGAATGAGATTCCTCCCCTGGAGCATCTTAAAAGGAGGATCGTTTACCTGCCTTAGAGAACACCTGGTTTAGTTCCAGAGAAGAAAGGCACGTTGCCAAAGGGAGGCATGGAGGTGTTGAGGAAAGAGCCCTGGAGAGCCTTGGGTTTGAATCCTGCCTCTGCTCTGTACACACTGTCTGGTTTGAGCTATTTATCCTTTTTGAGCCTCATCTGTGGTGTGAGGCAAGCTATAATCATTTCTACCTCATAGGAGTGTTATGAGAACTAGGGGAGAATACATGTATAAAGTAAGCACTCAACAAATAGTAGCTATCATCAATGACAGACTGGGACTAGCACTTAGGTTGTCTGACCTCCTGGCTAATCCAGGGTTCTTTCCACTAACACTTAGAGTTTCTGTCTGGGCAGGGCTGAGACAGAGGGGTGGAAGAGATGACTTCCTAGGGTTGTCTTGGATCTAGACTTCTGAAACGGTTTTATTTCTCTTCTTATTAGTCTTCTTCTTTCACATCACAAGAAACTGCAAATACGTTATATTCATTAATACAGCCTTCCAGGAAGGTGAGTCTCTTCCCAGGGGCAGGGGTGCTGTGGATGCAGATGTGCATTTTGTATGTGCGTGTGCAGGCACGTGTTTGCAAAGAGTGTGTGTGCACATCCCAGTGAGGCATCCTCCACTGTGTGTATCTGAGTAGCTTCTGTTAAGTGACTGTACGTATATGTAAAGGGGCCAACAAGAAATGCCTTTCTGGTTCTGTCTGGAGAAAACTAATAGCTTCTAGACAAAGAGAACAGTGGATTAGAGGATTTTCTAGGAGTTTATGTGAGAGGTAATGGATAATCAGAACAGAAAGGAGATGCTTTGTGCAGAGCACCACTGGTCCTTAACAGGCCAGCTGAGGTTATAGCGAGAGATACTGGGGGGTTTTGCAAGGCAGCAACATAATGCCTGGAGCTGCAGAAGTAGAATGGACCTACAGAGATGCAACTTTCAGGTTCCGACAAGGTCTCGGCCAGTCACTTGCTGGTCGAGGCCTCTGGACTGAGGCAACCCATCCTGGTGTACTCAAATCCTGCTCTAAGCTGAGCCCAGAGCTCTCATGTGTACCTGGAGCCAGAGAGTTCATTATCCTGGTACCCATGGTCACTGTTTTTACCTTGTGTGGGAGGGGATGGGAACAGGGGTGTTTCCAAGGCTGCAGCCCCAGTGTGAAGCCACAAGTCTTAACATTGTAGTAGGGGAAGCTGGGAATCCATAAAACTATGTAGGTCCATGCAGGTCAGGGACCGTGTATTTGAAGGGGGTTAGGACAGATTTTCAGGCTTTTCATTTAACATCCTCCCAATAAGTCATTCAACCAACTTGGATTCCACCATGAGAGAAGTTTATTTTTAATCATAAGGATATATAGATGGACATATAGATGTTCACAGGCACTGTGTTCACATGCTTTGGTATTATGCTATGAAAACCCCATATACTGAACATGTTTCTTACTTCCAGTGATTCATAAAACCACTGTGTTCAGAGTATGTGCTAGGGTTGGCAATTATTTATGTGCCAGAATTGTTTACATTAGGGTGTGTGTATGCTATGTGTTGAAGAGATACATGGTTTGGGGCAGTATTTGTGTTAGGATTGCCTGAGGGATGTGTGTGTGTGTGTGTGTGTGTGCACTAGGAATGTATGTATGTGTGGGTTTTAGAGGTGTGTGGGTGTGGAATGCTAAATTCTGACTTTGCATCAGGAATGTCATATCATAGGCAAGTACCGTATGTATTGTGCCTTCCTTGGAGACCATAAACACCACTGTTTACTCCTGGGGTAGGAGATTCTATTCACTTTCTGGTTGAGGAAACCTCAGTGGTTTCCTGGGCCCTGAGTCTCTTTTGGGACCTCTCATATCAGGAGTGGAATATCTCTTGTCTTGAAGTTAAGCATTCTTTGCTCTCTGAATTTCTAGTCTGGATCCAAGAAGAGAAATCACAGCCCATCCTTCAGTAGCACTGTCTATGAAGAGGTAAGATTCTGGAACTCCTTCTGAATGGGCCTGGTGTCTGAGGCATAGCCCTGAAGTCCGGCTATGAAAGGGTGTATCTATAAGAAGGTCATCCATCCAGTTTCAGGGCTGCCAGGATTTTAAGGATCTTCTAATACTAATCTTAATTTTAGAGGTGAAGACATTGAGGCCCAGGGAGAGTGAGGGTCTAACTCACATGATATAACCAAGATCATAGCACGTATTCAGGTTTGACTCTTATTGGGCAGTTTGGGTCTAAATCAGAACTGTTCCCAAGCTAGTTCCCAGGCCACAAACTGGACCTCTCTCTTTTCCAAGGCTGGGAGGTAGGGGTAAGAGAGGGGATAATAAGTGACTTTATGTTTTTTTCCCCCTTAGCCCTCAAGCGGAGCCAGAATAAGTGACTTTAAATGATTTTCTAAAGTTAGCAAGTCATTGGGAGCCATTCCAGGACATGGGTGGCCTTAAGCTCTGCTAGGGTCACACTGTTCCTAGGTGACCACTGAGCCTGGTGGCTGAGTTGATTCCCGTCAGGGCATTTAGGAGTGGAAAGGAGAGACTCAACATTGATTGGGGATTTTTTATGTATGAAGCAGCCTGCCAGTATCTTCACATGAATTATCTCATTTAATCTTCACAGAATGGTATAAGGTGTGTGTATAATTATATTCTCCATTTACACCTAGAGAAATTAAGCCACAGGGAGCACCCCCATCCCCACCCATTAGCCTCATGCTACAGCCGAGCCTCCACCTGTGGTCCAAGAAAGATGTTGCCACTGGTCACAAGGGTGGGTCCTGCTGGGATTCCTGCCACCTCAGCTACAACCCAACATTAAAGCCAGCTGGACAGTCCAGAATTGTAGAGGACACTGTTTGGGCCAAGGCAGTCTGAGGGTCTGCCTTGTGTGTGGTTAAAGGAGCACAGGAATTGGAGCCAGAAGAACTGGATTCAGGTCCCTCCTTTACTTCACATTGTGTTGATCCTAAGTAATTCATTTTACCACTTCAAGCTTCATTCTCTTAATCTGTAAAGTGGGGACAATAATTCATACCCCACAGGATTGCTATAAGGATCTCCTAGTGGAAGAGTCTGAAGTTTCTCCTTTTCTTCTGCAGGTTGGAAAGAGACAACTCAAAGCCCAGGACCCTGCTCAATTGAGCCACAAAGAACTAGAGAGCTTTAGTGTCTATTCCTAGTTGCTGCGGCTGTTCTCACCTCTCTTTCACAGCAGCGTCTGCTTTGGGAATCAGCACAATGGATGATGCCACATGAGTCTCTATAGGACACATCCTAGTCTGGAGAGGATATGAAAGTTTGTTCGTTTTTTTTTTTTTTTTTAAGAAGAGTCTCACTGTGTTGCCCAGGCTAGAGTGCCGTGGTATCAGCCTAGCTCACAGCAACCTCAAACTCCTGGGCTCAAGCAATCCTCCTGCCTCAGCCTCCTTAGTAGCTGGGACTAAAGTCATGTGCCACCATGCCCAGCTAATTTTTTCTATATATTTTTAGTTGTCTGGCTAATTTCTTTTCTATTTTTAGTAGAGACGGGGTCTCGCTCTTGTTCAGGCTGGTCTTGAACTCCTGACCTCGAGCTATCCTCCCGCTTCAGCCTCCCAGAATGCTAGGATTACAGGCGTGAGCCACCGCGCCCAGCCTCTTCATTTTGTTTTGAAAATGATTTCTAACAGCCATCATAAGAGCCAGGCTGTTGTTAAATAATATCTTCCAATTTACAGATCAGACAAGAACAGGTGGAAAGATTGAGTGGTTCACAAAAGACTATATTCTAAGTACTTGTAATCTATAAAGTGCTATGTAAATGTCAGGTGGCATTGTTATTAGATTCCCTCCTCCTTGTTTTCTAATCCGTTATTTGTCTTTCCCACACCCTGATCTGGGATGACTGTATCTCTAGACCATCCCTGGTCCAGGCCCATCTTCCAACACAAGAGGAAGGACAGAGGATGGTGACGCAGGGGAAGAGGAAAGGCTCTCCTCCATGGGCCGGACTGTGTGGCTGTGAGTGGGCTGGCAGGTTCTCCAGGGGGCCAGGGCCTGGGCTGTACTCAAATGCAGAGAAAAAACTTTCCCCCCACCCTCACACCTTTACCTCTGGTTAGTTGGTCATCAATGGGAGTGTGTGGAAGCAAGAGTAGATGGTACAAAGCAAACCCACCTCTGAGTTGAAAACTACCCAAGCGCATGCCATCCCGATGATCTGGTGGCAAGACCAGCTTTGTTCACAGTGTGAGGTTTGATTTACAAAGTCACGTTATTAAAAATCTATTTTGGCTTCTTCACAGAAGAAGAGGCCTCTTGGAAACCATATTCTACTTAAGTCCCAAGTCCTGAGAGGGCTCCCACGGTGCACACTGGAGGGGGCCCAGGCAGCTGGGGGGCTGAAGATGAAGCTGCTGGGTACTAGACACTGTGTTGGGTTCCCTGGGTCTTCAGGCTAGACCCTTCAACAAGGCTGTGGGGGGCAGGGCTGAGACTCTGGCTGAGCCCAGGAAAGGACGAAGGTGAACTGGGAGAGAGCTTACTCAGAGACCCCAGTAGGTGATAGCACACTGAGCCTGGATCTTTAAGTGCCCCACCCTGTATTTGACATATGAGTTTAATATAAATTCTGCAGTGTTATGCAGAGGTAGTCTAAATCCCTTGCCTGAATTAAATTTATGTATCTTCTCCATATTCTAACAGCCATTATCAGAGCCAGGCTGTTAAATAATACTGTCCAATCTACAGATCAGACAAGGACAGGTGGAAAGCTTGGGTCATTCACAAAAAACCAAAGGCACTTGTAGGCCATCATAAACACACGTCTGTTTCAATTCTGCTCCATAGGGGTCTGGTTTCCTGGTGAGCCATTAGTGTCCCCAGCCTTGTTCACAATGGGACAGCAGAAAACCTTGTGAAGGGTAGCCGAGGTGTGCACTTGCCCGTACCCTGCTTGATAGCTCCACCTTGGAGACTGTGCGGCTGGCCAGGCTGGCTTCCTCCTGGAAAGAGTGTGGACAGACTGCATCTTAAAGCAAGTGCCCAGCTTTAAAACCAGGGAAATGTATTCCAAAGGAGTCTGGAGGCCTGAGGCAGGTATTGGGAGCTGAGTGGCAGAGTCAAGAAGTTTGGTGAGCAGAGGCAAGAGGAAATGACTGGGGTCAGAAACAGTCCAGATGAAAACCAGAGATACTGACTGTTGACTGCTGCTGGCCTTTCACCTGTCTTGTGTCATATAGATCTCGAACTGGTTGTATTTATTTAAGGAGCAGGAGAGACCTTATGGGCTCAGAACTTTTTTTGGATGCTCTATTTTGGAATGTAAGATGTACAACATTATCATACTGCATGTCTATTGTTGAGCTTCTGTGATAATGCATCACAAAGGTAATTATCTGTGCAACAAGCCAGTCAATGCACAAGCAGTAATCCAGCTCCTGCTGTGTGGAGCATGGAGCACTGCCTGAACTCCTGGGAGTACCCACTGGAGGCCCCAGAAGCCATACTGGCTCCAGGGCCAGGAGCAGGAGAGCCTGACAGCAGAAGCACAACATTAAAGGATAGCGATGGGCTGCAAGGTGCTTGCAACACAAACGTACATGAGAGTATCCTGAATATAAGCCAAGTGTAGTGCATCTTACAGGCAGGGGTCAGGGCTGTGGCCACATTTTAAGGATAGTCACTGCGGCTGTTCTGTATCCAGAATGGACAATAAAGAGGGAAGTTCTTTTGGGTAAATATGAAACAGGCATTTTAACCATTTTTAAGAAATATCAAAAGAGTAATACATACATATAGTTTCAAAAAGTCCAGCAGTACAAAAAATTATGCAGTAAAAAATGTCTACTTCTCAACTTGAGATTCCCAGTTCCTTTCCATAGGCAGCAACTAATGTTTTTTGTATTTCCCTCCAGAACTTTTCTATGCCTATATGAGCATATAGATACACATTTTTTCTAATCCAACTGGTAGCATATAATACACACTGTCTTGGACTTTGTTCTTCCCACTCCACCATGTATCTCAGAGCTTATTTCATATTAGCACATATTAGTCCTTGCTTTCTTTACAACTGGTAGGGTTTGCCACTGCCTGGGTATAGTATCATATATTTAACTGGACTCTCACTAAATGAGCATTTAGGTATTTCCTAACTTTTATTTTAAATAATACTACAGTGAACCTCATTTTACATAGATCTTTGTGCCCATATATGAGAACATCTGATTCATTTTAGGAGCTACTTAGAAGAAGGTGTAAAGGGTGATCAGTACAGGTCCTCCCCAACATCTGACCAGTCTTAGCAGAAGTTTGAGAAGGAAAAGCTATGAGTGTACAAGGAGATAAATAGAGCAAAGGCATCTAAGCCCATAGGCTCCAGAGCCTGTGTCTGAACTATTAATGGACTTGGGAGGCCACGAGTGTGAGAAGAAAGAGGAAGGGTCCAATCCAGGCATCTCTGAAGTACTGAAGGAAATTCTCAAGTACTTCTGTCTGCAGAGCCCCAGGCCCTACATGGTCCAGCTGCCTCTTCGACCCTTAACCAGGAGAGAGGCAGCAGCTGCTTTTCTTTTCAGGTTAAATTTTCATAGGTAGGGATTTCAGGAGACTCAGGATTATTCTGTTGTGGTGGCGGCACTACCTGTGAGCCAAAAGAACACACAAGAATATGGTTAATAAGGCCTTGGAAGACTCCGGTTTCCTCAGCCTTGTGCTGGTGGGAGAAAGGCAGGCAAGGCCAGGCCATGACTGGTCCACCCTACAGAAGGAGGGTCATGTGGACTGGCCTAGGGTTTGAGCAATCAACCAAGCATTTACGGCGAATCTCCTAATAGAGATTCTCTGTTTAAGGACAAGACAAGACAGTTTTAGTGCAGCAAATCCAAGGGGTACAAAAATGACAATAAAAGGCCTTGCCCCCGCCAAGAAGCTACTGTCGAATGATCCCAACCTCTGCTCTAGTTGGAGAAACAAAGCAGACATTTATATGAAGATAATTTAGATGGTGGAGGTTAAGTTCCAAAGTCCTGGTCTAGACCATTAGACCTACATGTTCCAAGGGTTCTTAGTATGCCCTAATAGGGTTCAGGGAGGGCTCTAAACAGCAGATGAGATCTGAGCTGATACAGAGAGGAGGGGGAGTGAGGTACCAGCAACAGCCTGGGGATAGCATGAACACTCTTTGTGCAGAGATGTGTGTCAGAAAATAATAACTAAAGCAGATTTGAGAATTTCCAGGTCAACTGGGTGATAATGGCCTTCAGAGATCCAAAACTAGAATTCCTGGTCCTGAAAATTCTGAAGACACGGGATAAATTCCATCAAGAGCTTGACTGAGGAAATGCATTGATTTCCACTTACACTGCGTGTGAGGGTGGCTTTAGGGATGGATCTTAAGTCCCCAGGGTAGTGTGGCCACCTTGCAGGACTGACCAGACATGTGGCAATTCATGGTCATTCTGAAACTCAGAGCAGGGATTGATGTCTATGGCTTTAAGTTTGGCCAGCATTGACCCAAACACAAAGGGCCAGGCCAGAGTGGAAAGAGCTCTGGGAATGTAGTGAATAGCACGGTTTCAGCCTCAAGTCCAAAGGCGAAGTCCCTAGCTGGCTAAACATTAGACTACAATCTAGAAGTCAGGACGAGGCAGGTGATGGTTGAACTGAACAGCACATCTGAACACGTGTTTACCAAGCAAATTCCATCCATCTTTTAAGATCCAACCCAAATTCCTTTTTCATAAAGTCTTTCCTCTCTACCTCAGTGCAGTGATATCTCCCGTTTCCAATGTCTGAAAAACCCTTGGGAACTGTGCACATAGTTTATTTCTTTTTTATTTTATTTATTTTTTTGAGACAGAGTCTCACTCTGTTGCCCAGGCTAGAGTGCTGTGGCATCAGCTTCACTCACAGCAACCTCAAACTCCTGGGCTCAAGCAATTCTCCTGCCTCAGCCTCCCAAGTAGCTGGGACTACAGGCACGTGCCACCATGCCCGGCTAATTTTTTCTATATATATGTTTAGTTGTCCATATAATTTCTTTATATTTTTAGTAGAGACAGGGTCTTGCTCTTGCTCAGGCTGGTCTTGAACTGAGCTCAAACAATCCACCTGCCTCGGCCTCCCAGAGTGCTAGGATTACAGGTGTGAGCCACCGCGCCCGGCCTGTGTACATAGTTTATTAAGTAGTCAAGTACAGTTGACCCTTGAAAAACACGTGTTTGAACTGCATGGGTCCACTTATACGTGGATTTCTCTCAATAAAAGTTACACCAAGTGAGCCTGCCTCTCCTGCCTCCCCTTCTACTTCCTCTACCTCTTCTGCCTCTGCCACCCCTGAGACAGTGAGACCAACCCTTCCTCTTCCTCCTCCTCCTTCTCAGCCTACTCAATGTGAAGATGAGGATGAGGACCTTTAGGATGATCAACTTTCCCTTAATGAATAGTAACTATATTTTCTCTTCCTTATGATCTTCTTAATTAATTTTCTTTTTTTAAGCTTACTTTGTTATAAAAATATAGTATATAATATGTATAACATACAAAATATGTGTTATTTGGCTTCTGGTCAACAGTAGGCTATTATAGTAAAATTTGGGGGGAGTTAAAGTTATACCCAAGTTTTGACTGCATGGAGGGTCAGTGCCCCACCCCCCTGCATTATTCAAGGGTCAACTGTAGTGTTTTCTCTCCCCTTCCAGGTGACTAAATCAGTTCCACCTTTCCTCCACCAAAACATAGATAAGTCCTCAAGGTAAGGATTTGTGCCTAAACATATCTGAATCCCCACAGCGCTCAACCTAGCTCTGGGCAAAAAAAGGTACTTGACAAATATCTACTGATGGATTCATAAATCACAGAGAAGTAGCACAATTGAAAAACCTTTATAGTTTTTTTAAAAGATTTTTTTTAAATGTGTTCAGAAAAGGGAGGGAATTTGGAGTGGAGATTTGAATGCAAGAGTGTGAATGAACCCAATGTTTTCAGGATAGAGAAAATGGAGTGGACAGCCAGATTCAGATCAAGGTTAATTGTTTAGGATTATTTGGGATTATTTTAAAACTATTTGTGGTTCTTAATACTGAAGCTTCCAACTACTATCTGTGTGACCTTAGGCAAAATTAACTTCTCTGAATTTCAGCTTCCTCAGCTATAAAATGTGGATGACAACACATTTCTAGAGACGTCACAAGGATCAGAGGAGAATATGTTTGTCAATGTTTGTAAACTGTAAAACTTTACATAAGAATTGTCACCCAGCCTGAGCAAAAGTGAGACCCCGTCTCTACTAAAAATAGAAAGAAATTATCTGGCCAACTAAAATATATATATAGAAAAAAATTTGCCGGGCATGGTGGCGCATGCCTGTAGTCCCAGCTACTCGGGAGGCTGAGGCAGTAGGATCGCTTAAGCCCAGGAGTTTGAGGTTGCTGTGAGCTAGGCTGACGCTACGGCACTCACTCTAGCCCGGGCAACAAAGCGAGACTCTGTCTCAAAAAAAAAAAAAAAAAAAAAAAAAAAAAGCATTGTCATTATTACCATTATTATTATTTAATGGTAAATGATACATTGAGGAGTTCTTTTAATACTATAATAAGACCAGTATATTATAGTTAACAGCATATTTTTCAAAGATTCTTGACATTAAATTGTTGGCTAATTTTCAATTGTTTTGGGAAATTGCCATTTTGGTAGATTAGGATTAGGGAAAGATTTAGAAATATAGATAGATCATACATTATTTGAGTTTATAGCATCTCATTCTGGTCAATGTTAAGAATAATCAACATAAGATATTATTAAATCAGTTAGAAATATTCAGATATCATTAAATCAATTAGAAATGTTCACACAGACGTAAATCAGGAATATTTGTTTAAGCATCTCTTGACCATGAAGTGTGTCTGGGGGATGTATAGTGGGTAGAATTTAAGTTCCTCAGCCTTGGGAATCTAGGATTTTAGTTAAAATGGTCTGGGGAATAGTTCCTAATTTTATGGGCTTGGGATACAGAGAAAATTGTCCTCACCATCTGAGATTTCTGCACAGAGCCGTAGATTGTGACTGAGCTGTCTTTCTTCTGAGGAACCGGGGTCTGTCCCTGTAACAGACCAATATCAGACTACCCTTAATCACCAGATGAGAACTTTCCAGCATTTCCCCTCATTCCTGGAGGAGAGTGGGCACCATCACCCCAGGGTCCGGTCTCACATAGAAGGTGGGAGCTGCCTTAGTGTAGTGGGGACAGTGGCTCTGGTTCCCCAACACCTCCCTTATTCATGGTCCAAGAACAGGAGCTGAGGAACAAGTTCCTCCATTCCACAGGACCCCAAGGGTTGGTAAACATGAATAGAGCCACGAGTCCCTGCTCATATGCCCTTGGTCCCATCCCCAGTCTCTGGTTCCCTGTTTGGAGGAACTGGTCAACCAGGATATCAGATGGTCTTTAAAGTGGGAAGCAGAGGAAGGTGTATTGATCAGAAGGGCTCACCTGTGAATTGAAGAACACTTGCATATACACTGTGCTCCCTTCGACCACAGGCTCAGCTACTGTGTCATCTGGAGCAACGAGATCATACTCTGCTTGGCCCTCAGAGGCTGAGTCATGTCCCGTGCCCTCCTGAGTGACCAGGTCACTCAGCTTGTCTCTTCCATTGACAGGCTTGTGCTTCTCAGGGCTCTCCTCATCCTCCTCAGTTGTGATGCTGCTGTCAGAGCTGCTGTCTGAGGTGGGCCTAGGCTGTTGCCTGGCAGGCGTATGGGGAGAGTCCAGCTTCTCATACCCATGGGAGAGCATGGAGTATACTGTGTGGCCAGCCGTGGGTTCTGGAACACATGGTGCAGGGCTGGTAAAAGCGCCAACCCCACCTCTCTCTTGTTTTGCTGCAAGGACCCAACCTGCTCTGACTCCTACCTCAGGCGAGGCCTCAAGAACTGAAGAAGATATGTTTTTTTTATATCGTCCCTCAGGGGCTTCCATTTCACTCTCCCTTCCTCCTTCCTTTCGAGCACTCACTTGTTTATTTATTTGATAAATATTCATCAAGTATGACATGTGATAGACTCAGCAATGCTCTGTGAGCAGCACTGGCCCCAGGACATAGCCCACGCCAAGCACCATATCAGGTACTCTGGGGAGACACAAAGGAAAACTAGACCTGGTCACGGAGGTGGGCACCGTCTAGCGGGGGGTGTTGGATCCGTATATAAATCGGTTAATGTAAGGCACTTTGACAAGTGTCGTAGGGAAAGTATGAGGAAAGTACAGGGGTGAGAGGAGATGGCCTCTGGGTAGGAAAACAGGGAAGAAGTGAAGGTGGCAGAATTGAAGTGGGCCTTGAAAGGGGGCAGGATTTTGATAAGTGAAGGGCATTTTTGGTGGAGGAAGCAACACCACTAAAGGCAAGTGTGGACCTTGGAGTGTCCTCCCTTTTAGGAAAGGATGATATTGAAAACATCTAACAACTGCAATGGCTGGGGCATCCTAACGGGCACCTGCTGTGACTACTGGTGTGTCACACTGGGTGGCTGTCAACCCTGCCTTTGGGAGTATCAATTAGCCCATTCTGACTATAGAATAAAAACGGCTCACATCTACTAAATGCCTGTTATGTATCAGGCACTGTTCTAATTGCTTTTCATGAATACACTTACTTAATCTGCATAAAATTCTGTTTCCTAGCACTTTGGAGGCCAAGGTGGAAGTATAGCTTGAGGCTGGGAGTTTGAGACCAGCCTGGGCAATATAGCAAGACCTTGTCTCTACAAAAAGCAAAAAAATTAGCTGAGAGTGGTAGTGTCTGCCGGTAGTTCTAGCTACTTGAGAAGCTGAAGTGGGAAGATCACTTGAGCCCAGGAATTCAAGCGTACAGTGAGCTGTAATCACACCACTGCACTCTGTGCGACAGAGCAAGACCCTGTCTCTAAAAAAAAGAAAAATCTGCATAAAACCCCGTGAAGCATAGACAGTAACTATCCTCATTCATTTTTTGCAGATGGAACTGGAGCATATAAAGGTTAAGTATTTGCCCAAGTAAGTGGTAGGGCCAGGTGCCAGGATTTGCAGGTAGCCTGATCTCTGATGTTCTTAAACACTACTCAATGCTGCTCCGCCCAGGTTTGTGTAGGAAAAAAGTAGATAAAGGGAGTCTGGCGGAATACTAAGCAGAAATAGTAATCACCACCTACCGAGTGAGCACTGTGGGCATTACTCCACTTGGTCCTCACAGCAACTCTGAGAGGTTGGTACCCTCATTTTGCAAGGTAGGGAAACTAAGGCTTAGAGACTGAACTGCCCAAGATCGTACTACTAACAAGGAGAGGAGCTGGGGTTTGAACACAGAATTGTCCTACCTGAGAACCCACACTACTGACCATGAGGTTATATTGGCTGTTGAACAACAGACAAGGGCCATGGGGTACCACTGAGGGTTTTTAGAGAATTCAGAGTTGAGCTTTGCAGATTGGTGAGCAGAAAGGATAGAAAAGGAGAAACTTGAGAGGGAATGGCCAGTTAGGAAACTATTTTAATATTTTAGGGAAGAAGTGACAAAGAGTGAGAAGGACTGGTCAAATAAATAAATTAAATAAATCTGTGGAATGGAATAAGTGGAAGTCAGTTTTAATCCACATATACTAATATTGCTGGGTTATACTGTTAAGTTAAAAAAGCAAGGTTCAGAAAAGTGATATAGATTGCTCCCATATATGAAATTAAAGGAACATCCTTCCACATATACAAATATATATGAGGCCTGTAATGCATTAAAAGTCTCTGAAAGGATTTAGATGTATATAAATCTTAGCAATGGTTGTCTCTGGGAGTAGGGGGGAACTTGGAACCTAGAGATTGGAATTTGGAAGGAGAGTTACTTTTAACTGTATTCCATGTGAATATATGACTTTTCAATAAAAAAAAATTCAGTTAAACAACAGATTGGTGACAGCATGAACTAAGGCAGTGGCAGTGGGTCTAGAGATTGAAGAATCAGGGCTGGGGGTGGAGAAGGGGTGCTGGGGAGGTAGGAGGGACAGGGAGGATGACAGTGTCCCCAACACCTCTTTACTCCTCCTCCTCTGCCCAGGGCCCAGGGAAGGAGGGCTCAGGCTGGGGTTCTGTCCTGCCAGTGGTGAGGAGGGAGCCCAGGAGAGGCCCATAATCCAGCCTCATTCTCTTCCTTGCCCTTTTTCTCTTGGTTATACTTTCCCACCAGAAAAACCTGTATTGTCAGGTGACTTGAGCCCCTGGCCCTAGCTCTGATTCCATCTCCATAGAGAGTCTCCTCCATGAGAGGTGACATAAAGTTGATTTTTATTTATTTATTTATTTGTTTATTTATTTTATTTTATTTTTTTTTTGAGACAGAGTCTCGCTTTGCTGCCTGGGCTAGAGTGAGTGCCATGGCGACAACCTAGCTCACAGCAACCTCAAATTCCTCGGCCTGAGCGATCCTACTGCCTCAGCCTCCCGAGTAGCTGGGACTACAGGCATGCGCCACGATGCCCGGCTAATTTTTTCTATATATATTTTTAGCTGGCCAGATAATTTCTTTCTATTTTTTGGTAGAGACGGGGTCTCGCTCTTGCTCAGGCTGGTCTCGAACTCCTGACCTTGAGAGATCCACCCGCCTCGGCTTCCCAGAGTGTTAGGATTACAGGCGTGAGCCACCGCGCCCGGCCTAAAGTTGATTTTTAAAGGAGAGTTTGGTTCCTACAGGCAGAGTTTGGGGATTTCTTAGCATTCTAGACCTCCAGAGTTCCAGGTGGTCCACTGGGATGGGGCTGGGGGAGTAAGAGCAGGCATCTCAGCTCCCCACCCCAACAGCCGTCAGAACAGTTCCACTTTTATGTGATGCTCTTGGGTAATAGGTGCCTACACAGTCTCATGGGGTTTAATTTTCATTAGTTTTTACTTTTGTTTCTGCTATAGATTTGCTATTCCAACTGCCTTTGTTTTTCTATTCTCAGAATGGAGAATATAACTCCATCCTCATTGTAGGACACATTTGCATGGTGACAGTCAATGCCCAAGGAACCCTAGAGACCCTGGAGGACAGATGGTCTCTTCTAGGTCTGGTGACCATCTCTAAGGGGTCCATCTTGGTTGTGGCTTTTGTTCCCTAACCACCTTCATGTAGCACATTTCTTCTCAAACTTTAGCAGGCATATGAATCACCTATGGATCTTGCTAAAATGCAGACTTGGATTCAGTATTCTGGGGGTGTGCCCAAGATTCTGCATTTTCTGACCAGCTCCTGGGTGTGTTCGTGTTGTTGGTCGGTAGGCCACACTTTGAGTAGCCGGGCTTTGGAGCTACCACATGGACCAGGGACCTCATAGCCTGTCACTGGTGATATTACCTGGTG
The DNA here is from genome assembly GCA_028533085.1 of Varecia variegata. Classification (NCBI taxonomy): domain Eukaryota; kingdom Metazoa; phylum Chordata; class Mammalia; order Primates; family Lemuridae; genus Varecia; species Varecia variegata. The sequence goes on from CM052444.1 coordinate 33,861,177, forward strand.
TGACAGCTGGGGCCTCAACTGGGCTGGAACCGGAGGCTGGGGCCGAACCTGAGGAGCCAAGTTGGAAAAGGATCATGAAGAGGGCTATGAGGGGGAGGTGTCATTGATTCTGTGAGAGTGAAAGGAGAGGGGGAGAGACTTCCAGAGACACAGGCAGGGAAAAGGCTTTAGAGAGGAGGGTGAACCCTGATGTGCATACAGGCACATAGGAAGGGGGACCCAGAGGCTAGGGTTACCCTCAGCTGTGGTGAAGGCTATGGAGCTTCCTGCCATCCCTCTGGAAGGGAGAGCACTAACTCTTTTGTGGTAGCTACTAATCAGAGTAGTTTGCCTGCTCACAGTAATTCTTCCAGGGGTCCTAGGTGTTCTAGCCATTATGCTCTTTTTGGGAACTACTCCATTTCCACTCCCATACTGAGATTCTAGAGGGAGCCTCCAATGATAATAGCTCTTCCCCTTGGTTGTAATGATTGGTCCCAGTAGTGGACACAGGACCTCAACCTGGGCCAATCAGAGATATTTCTTACATTCTTCAAATAGAAGTTGGAGGCAAACATATTTTTTCCCCTTCTGGTGTCAGAACTATTAGTATGTGTGAGTCTGGAGCTACCAGTTAGTTGCTGTGTTGTGGTAGACCTCTCTCCCCCACCTCCACCCCTGCCCGCCCACTGGTTGCAGTAAGAGAGTTAAGCTGGCTCAAAGAAAAAAGCAGAGATGAGAGATGGACAGCTCTGCTGATTTTTGAGTCTCTGGTGACATTTGTCTATTAGGCCAGCTTTATCTGTGCCTTCCCCACGGATTGATTATACATGTCACAAAATAATAAATCACTCTCCCTGCCCCCTTCCCACATCCCCCCTTTTTTGGGTCTAGGCTAGTTTGAGTTGGGTTTCAATTATTTGTAACTACAGAGTCCCAACTAACACCCCTCCCCATCACCCTGAGAAAAAATGAGGTTTTGGGAGAGAAGGGTAGCAAGGGGTTACGTGAGGACAGAGAAGCTTCCAGAGGTCCTAGGGGAATGGCTCAGAGCTGGTAGATGCCATCGATTTCGGAAACCCACGTTGTCTTTTGTGCCTCCAAATGCGCCAGCAGAAGATCACAGAGCACAGAAGGAAAACCATCAGGATAAGCACGATCCACGACTTCAGGTGAATCTCGGACCCTTGAAATAAGCGATATTAATACAAATAATGATAAGAGGAATTGGAGCAAAAGCTGGACAGAACAAGTCGGCCATCCTACCTGCCCCTTAAAATCCTGTGATATTGCAAAATATATTTCTTTTCATTCATTGATTCTACAACCATTTTTTAAGCAAGTGTTGTTTTAGGTAAGAGGTTATAGCAGCACATAAGGCAGACACAGTCCCTGGGTAGAAAGGTTCATGGCTTGCCCACTGTCACAGAGTTTTAAGTATATGACCTTAGATTTGAATGATAACTGTCTGACCCTAAAGCACACTTAACCACCACACTATACTGTCCCTTTCTGTAAATGATATGAGGGGAGTTCTGGCTCAGACAGAGAGAATCCAGACTGCTACTGAGCTGGGCTCTAGATCTGTCTGCCAAAACCAACATGTTCCAGGATGGTGAGATCCTGGGCAGACCTTACCTTTTCTGCTTCCCTCTAGGGAAGAAAAGAGGATAGAGCCCAGGGTTCTAATCCCACTTTTACTGTGTGGCCTTGGGCAAGTCCCTCATCCTTTCTGAGTCTCAGATTATTTATCTATATAATGGGGAATAATAAGAATATCTGCTTTGTAGGATTGTTGTGATAACCAATTGTGCAAAAATGCACAAAGGCCTGGAATAGTGCCTGGCATTTATTAAATATTTAGTAAGAGCCACTAGGGCTTCCTATCCAGTTCCCACTGACACAGCCCTGGTTCCACATCCCTTCCCATATCAACTTCCCATCACCCTTTCTCCACAAACCTCTAACTCTGTGCTGTCCAGTGTGGCAGCCACAAGCTGTGCATGAGCCTTGAAATGTGGCTAGTGTGACCAAGAAACTTAATTGCTTATTTTATTTAATTTTAAATAGTTTAAAGTTAAATTTTAAAATGGCTACTCCAGTCCTTCTTGAAAAACTAAGTGTGCCAGGAACAACTTGAGCATGCAAATCTCTTTTTTCAACTGTAAATTTTATAAAATCTAACTACAGATCAAGTACTTCCAATGAAAATTTAGCATCTGACTCGAAATGGGCTGTATGTACAAAATACATACTGGCTCTCAAAGACTTAATACAAAATAAAATGTAAACTGCCTCATGAATAATTTTTTGTACTTGAATGCACATTGAAGTGATGATATTTTGGATATATTGGGTTAAATAAAATATATTATTTAAAATAATTTTACCTTTTTTTTTTGCATTTTCTAATGTGGCTATTACAACATTAAAATTATTTATGTGGCTTCTATGACATTTCTGTTGAAATGTGCCACTCTAAAAGGACTCTCACCCACACACACCCCTTTGCTGTACTTCATAAAGAACCCCTCAGAATGCAAGGCCCTGCAGCCTGAGCCCACAGAACTGGAGAACAACCTGGACAGAGGTTCTCAGAAAGAAACTGGACGGAGCTGCTGCTGACAGGGTTGCTGGCTGTGCATGTGAAATTGGGGTGATTTTCACCACTTCTCCAGGAGATGTTGAGGCGTGATCCCCCTTGGGACACAAGAGCTTCCTTTGGCAGGGGGGCCCACGTGTACGTCATGTCGTTTCCACCGTCCTCCACTGAGCAGGTCAGACTGATCCTGCAGGTGCCATCCTTGGCGTGCCTGAGGCTCCAGGTGACTTTCGGCTTGGCCAGCCTCCCTGCGTGAGGAGAAGGGCAGAGACAATGCGCAGTCAGGCCTGCTCGGGGGACGGTCACCTCGTCTCCACTCACTGAAAACGTATTCATGACAGTGTGTGTTGGCACTGCCGGAAAAGTGCCTCCAGGAGTCACAGGCCTTTTGGATCGCACCTGGCCTCTTCCTCACTGCCTGTGAAGTCTCAGACACACCACTAACCTCTGTGGGCCGTGATACTCCGGTGTGACAAAACCATCTCATTCTACATGTGTACTTACAGCTGAAAAAAGCAAGAAAACTAATCAACACAAATGAGCACAAAGCTTCTGTGTTCTGAAGACCCTTCAGGGCTTACATCTGAGGCTCCGTCATCTGATTTGTTTACTTACACGGGATAAGGGATGTACAGAGGTGAGCGCAGCACTTGACACAGAGTAGCTGCTCAATAAATGTTGGCAATTTTAAAAGAAACAATAAGACCGGCTCTATTTGTTCCCAGTTTGTTATTACTTTTATTTAACCTTCTTGTGGGTTCTTTTATATTTGAGTCACTGTATGCAATAGATGTGGACTTGGCTGACTTGCTGCATATTTTAACAGGACCATGGGTGGCGACTCTTTTCACAGGTACCTAGACACCAGCAAACTCAGGCAGTGGGTATGCCATTGTGTCTGAATGGTATGGGTGGAAGAGCTGGTAACCCTAAACCAGGCAAATTGTCAAGCCAAGCTCCCGTGAGGCCCAGGGCTGAGGAGGTGAGTGTGAGTTCTGTCTCTCACACTCAGGGGAGCTGAGTGGCCCACCCTCTCAGAGGCCACGGTGTCTTTGGACACCAAGGGCTTCTCCTCAGTCTTCTCTGATTCCACCCCAGCCAGATCTGCTGTTATTTAAAATGATAATTGTCCATAAAAATGCAGGTTGGAGAGTTCCTGCTCATTCTGAGAATCAGTGCAGGAGGACAGGGGTAAGTGCCAAAAGTTGGCTGGTTGAGGCCTAACTGGCAGCCTAGAGCAAGGGAACTTTGGCAGGTAGATTTTGTCCAGGTGCTGACTGTAATTTTTCCTCCTGGTGAGACTGGTGTGAGCTGAATAGCTGTCCTAGAGGCATATCGGTAGGAGGCAGGCCTGAGAGAAGAGGGAGGTGGGAAGGCAGCAGAGGAGAAATCTTTCAGGGAAGGACTCTAATGATGGGCACTCTGCCCAGAGACTCACGGTAGATGAGCAGGGTGACATGTGTCATACTGGTGCCTCCAGAGGTCTTTGAGCACACGTAGGCATGGTAGGGGCCGGCATCCTCCATCTTCAGTGGGTCTATCTTCAGGGAGTGGTCCCGGCCAGAGACCCACACCCTGTTCTTGAAAGGATCCCTGGATTTAATGAGCGGATCTGCTGTTGCTGCTTCGTCCTGGCCTTTGCTGATAACAGACGTGTTGAACATCCAGACAACATTGTCTATGTCCTGACGGGCCGGGAGTGCCAGTGGCAAGGTGACGGGTTCTCCCAGGATCCCCAGCACTGTCTCCCCAATTGCTCCTCTTCTGAAGGCTCCTGGACCTGCAGTCAGAGATGAGACATTGCAGCTTCAGCCACTGTCCCCTGCTCCCTTGGCCCTCAGCCAGCCTGAAGGGGACTGGAGCCCCTCCTCCCCTTCCCCTTCCTCCAGCCTCTTCCCCTGAGGAGGGGTCCCTGCTGCTTCCCCAGGACCACCTATTCCACCTGGCTCTTCCCACTGCATATCTGGACTGTCCTGCCTTTTCTGCCCTCCTGAAGGGACTGCAGGGGACACCTCCAGGCAAGCTAAGATCAATCTGGACTCCTTCATGAATACTTTCTTCTCCTCCTTTGCTCCACCCTTAGGGTTTCACAGCACTCTGGGCATTCCTAAGTCCTGCCAGCCTCTCTCAAGCCCCTGAGGGTAGAGAACAAGTGGTCTTCGGGCTTGTCCTCTTGCTTCCCCACTCACTCTTTGTCCTACCAGAACCCTGGGGTTTGGACCCCACAGCTGCCAGTTTCTGTAATCCCCTAGAGGGCCTAACTGGAGCCAGTTACCTGTGCAGAACTGCTGGGCACGGACAGGGCGGGACCTGCTCTCGCTGACCGGGTTTTGCACTGTGCAGGTATATGGCGGGTTTCGGTGACAGGGCATTCGGAAGATGGTGAGAATGGAGCTGTCATTGGACTCAGAAGCATGGGGGTCCCTTGGGGTCCAGCTGTACAAAACACCTGTCCCTGCACCCTTCACAGAGCACATCAGGGTGATGTTACAGGAGGAGTTCTCAGACACCTTTGCAGACTTCACGGTGACTTGGGGCTCCTGCAGCTGCTCTGCAGGGATAATAGCATTGGGAAGACACTCAGATCCCTTTGCCAGGAGGAAGAGGCTGAGAGAAGAAGGTAGTGATGACAGAGGAGCTGGGAGCAGGGGGAGAGGCCAGCATTTCCTGTCTCAGGGAAGCTTTTTTTCTGCAGGCCAGCTTGACTGTCTCTCCTCTGTGCTTTCATACTTCCTCTACAGGAGTTATCACCATGACTCAATGTGACAATAGCTTGATGACTTCTCTCTCTCCCCCACCAACATGTGAACTCCTCAAGGACAGGGCTGATGCCTGTCTGGACATCTAACACCCAGCTTGGCCCATGAAAAACACTCATGAATGTTCAATGAATAAATGGATGAACATAAGCCCAGCCCCAAACACTAGAGAGTAGGGAGCTCTGCCTCTAGAATTTGAGTTGCCCTTGCCTTTTAGTCTGAATTTAGCACGCATCGTGTTTCCACATCTTCTTCCTGGTCTTCTTCTTTCCTTTGGCTCCACCTCCTCTGTTCACTCTGTGTGTGTGTGAGTGTGTGTTCAATTAAGTTCTATTTCTTTTTTTTATAATGGGTAATACATGCACAAAATTGAAAAGATACAAAAGGGTACATAATGAAAAAAGTAAATTTTCTTGACCCAAACACCTATTTTCTTTCCCCAACAGTTACAGTTCCTGGAGGCAATTACCATTATAAATTTCTTGTTGATCTTTCCAGAGATATCCTAGGCATATCCAGATATATAATAGCATACTTTACATACTATCTTGAACCTTTTAAAAAATTTAACAATATATCTTGGAAATCATTTTATATCAATACATATTGAGTTGATTCATTCTAATTCTATTAGCTGTACAGAATTTCATTTCCTTAATATATACAGAGTACCCTACAAATCAATGAGAAAGGTCAAACTACCTGATAGAAAAATGGTGTTATGGGCTGAACTGTATCTCTGTGAAATCCTAACCTCTAGCACTTCACAATGTGACTGTATTTGGAGATAGGACTATATTTGGAGACAGATAATTAAGTTCAAACAAGGTCATTAGGATGGGCCTGAATCCAGTATGACTTGTATCCTCATAAGAAGGGCAGATTCGAGCACAGACAACATGGACAGAGGAACAATCACATGAGGACAAACAGAGAAGGTGGCCATCTGCAAGCCAAGGAGAGAGACATCGGAAGTAAGTAACTAACTCTTTTTACAGCTAAAGAAATCCTACAGAGACTACACTATTCCATGTGCCCAGAGTCAAAGCCAAAGTGCCCTACCCAGCCAAGACCATGGATACATCTTTAGGAGAAAGTCCTCCCTTATAAAAGTAGATTCAAAAATAGGAAGAAGCGACTGTTACACCAGATATCAATGTGAGGACACTGGAAACATGAAAAAGCAAGGAAATAAAATACCTCCAAAAGAACACAATAATTCTCCAGCAGTAGATCTTAATCAGAAAGAAAATTTCAAAATCCCAGATAAATAATTCAAAATATTGATTTTAAAGAAGCTTAGTGATATACAAGAGAATTATGAAAAACAATACAAAGAAATCAGAAAAACAATTCAGGGCATGACTGGGAAATTTAGCAAAGAGATATTTTTAAAAAGAAGCAATAGAAATTCTGGAACTGAAGAATTCATTCTAGGAAATACAAAATACATTTCGTGACATTTGGGACAACATAAAGTGACTGAATATTTGAATTATCAGTATCCTCGAAGGTGAAGAGACAAAGAAAGGGTTAAAAAACATATTTAACAAAATAATAGATGAAAACCTCCCAGGTCTAGAAAGAGATTTAGACATCCAGATAGAGGAGGTTCAATGTAATGTAAAAGGATCTTCTCCACAGCACATTATAGTCAGACTATCAAAGTCAAAGATAAAGACTGAATCCTAACAACAGAAGAGAAAATATGGCAAGAGAAAGAAATCAAAGGCATCCAAATTAGGAAAGAGGAAAATTAAATTGTCCCACTTTGTTGATGATATGCTCTTATATCTAGAAAAACCTAAAAACTCCACCAAAAAACTCTTACATTTGATAAATGAATTCAGTAAAGTTGCAGGATACAAATCAATGTACAAAAATTAGAAGTGTTTCTATACACCAGAATGATATAGCTGAGAAAGAAATCAAGAAGGAAATCCTATTTACAATGTCTACAAAATATTAAAATACCTAGGAATAAATTTAAGCAATGGGGCAAAAGAGCTCTACAAGAAAAACTATAAAACACTGATGATAGAAATTGAAGATGACACAAACGAATGGAAAAACATCCCATGCTTATTGATTGGAAGAATCAATATCATTAAAATAACCCTCTTGCCCAAAGCAACCTACAGATTCAGTGCAATCCCTATCAAAATATCAACATCATTCTTTATAGAATTAGAAAAAACAATCCTAAAATTCTTATGGAACCAGAAAAGAGCCTGAATAGCCAAGGCCAATCCTGAGCAAAAAGAAGAAAGCTTGAATCATAACATTACCTGACTTCAAAATATATTACAAGGCTATAGTAACCAAAACAGCATTGTATTGGTATAAAAATAGACACATAGACCAATGGAACAGAATAGAGAACCCAGAAATAAAGCCCCATATTTACAGCCAACGGTACTTCAACCATATTGACAACAACTTACATTGGGGAAAGGATACCTTCTTCAATAAACGGTACTGGGAAAATTGGATAGACTCAAGCAGAAGAATGAAACAACCTCTATCTCTCAGCATATACAAAAGTCAACTCAAAATGAATCAAATGTGAGGTCCAAAACTATAAAAATACTAGAAGAGAACCTAGGGCAAACTATCCTGGATATTAATATAGGCAAAGAATTTATATTTATAACTAAGGTTTCAAAAGCACAGGCAACAACAACAAAAAATAGACAAATGGGACTTAATTAAATTAAAAGTTTCTGTATAGCAAAAGAAATAATCAACCAAGTGAAGAGACAACCTATTGAATGGGAAAAAATATTTGCAAACTACTTATCTTACAGAGTACTAATATTCAGAGTATACAAAGACCTCAAATAATTCGACAGGAAAAAACACAAATAGTCCCATTAAAAAGTGGGCAAAGGACATTAATAAACATTTCACAAAACAGGACATACAAAATGGCCAAGAGATATATGAAAAAATGCTCAACATCATTAATCATTAGAGAAATGCAAATCAAAACCACAATGAGATATTATCTTACCTCAGTTAGGATGGCTATTATTAGTATTATTATTATTATTTTTTGAGACAGAGTCTCACTCTGTTGCCTGGGCTAGAGTGCCGTGGCATCAGCCTAGCTCACAGCAACCTCAAACTCCTGGGCTCAAGTGATCCTACTGCCTCAGCCTCCCGAGTAGCTGAGACTACAGGCATGCACCACCATGCCTGGCTAATTTTTTCTATATATTTTTAGCTGTCCATATAATTTCTTTCTATTTTTAGTAGAGACGGGGTCTCGCTCTTGCTCTGGCTGGTCTCAAACTCCTGAGCTCAAACAATCCGCCAGCCTTGGCCTCCCAGAGTGCTAGGATTACAGGCATGAGTCACCGCGCCCAGCCAAGGATGGCTATTATAATATTAAAAAGACAAAAACCAACAGATGTTGGTGAGGATGCAGACAAAAGAAAGCTCTTACACATTGTTGGTGAGAATGTAAACTAGTACAACCATTATGGAAAAAAGTGTGGAGATTTCCCAAAAAACTAAAAATAGAATTACCATTCAATCCAGCATTCCCACTACTGGGGATCTACCCAAAGGAAAAGAAAGCAATACATCAAAGGAATGCCTACACTCATCTGTTTATTGTGGCACTATTCACAATAGCAAAGATGTGGAATCAACCTAAGTGTTCATTAACATATGAATGGAGAAAGAAAATGTGGCTTGCATACACAATGAAATACTATTCAACCATAAAAAGAATGAAATCATGTGCTTTGCAGCAACATAGATGGAATTGGAGGCCATTATCTTAAGTGCAATAAGCCAGGCACAAAAAGATATATATTGTGTGTTCTAACTCATATGTGGGCGCTAAAAAGTTTGATCACATGGAGGTAGAGAGTGGACAGATAAATAACAGAGACTGGGAAGGGTGAGTGGTGGTGGGGAGGACGGAGAATGAAGAGAAGTGGGTTAAAGGATACAAACATACAGTAATATAGGAGGAATAAATCCAATGTTTGATATCAGAGTAGGGTGACTACACTTAATAAAAATGTATTATACTTGGGTGATGGACATTCTAAATACCCTGCCTTGATCACCATGCATTATATACATGTAACAAAATTTCACATGTACCTCATTTTGTACAAGAAAAAGATCAAAACTCATACAAGCTCTCTGAAACTCACCGTAGATGTGCAGGGTGAATTCCTCCTTAGTGGTGACTTTAGAATTCTTTTGGTTTATCTGGGCTTTGTAAGTTCCTGCATCTTTCAGAGTCAAGTTGCTGATGTACAGGGAGTAACTCCAGCTGGTGTTTAGTCGACCCTGGTAGCTTTTGTCCACTAAGATTATGTCTCCTTTGGGATGTGCTATAATAAGAGTGTCTTTAGGACCATTCCAGGTGACATGCTCAATCTCTGTGTCTCCTGAGATGTTTAGGGAGAGAGTCATGGAACCCCCTAGGATTCCCGATACCACTGTTGGGGCTGAGTCCTTTCCAGAGGCTCTTAGTCCTGCAGAAAGAGAAGAGGGACTTGGAAGAGGAGGTAAACTCCTTTGGCTAGCCTTCACTCATTCATTCACTCAGTAAACATGCATTGGGCTTAAATGCCAGATGCTGAGCAATGAAAGGAGGTTCCTTCCCTCCTTATTCTTGGCTCATTGCCTAGTAATTTATTCATTCATTCATTCGCCAAACAATCCCCTCCATAAAAGTAGCTACAACAATCAGTAAAACAGACCTTCTAGGTTTCTGTTTGAACAGGGGAATTAGCCTTGTGACTTGGGGTAAATTTCTGAATTTTTGTGAGAATCAGTATAGTTATATAGAAGATTGGAATGCTTACACCTGCACCATCCATCTTCAAGGGATATAGTAAAAACTGAATGAAACCAGATTGCTACAAATTGTAAAGAGCCAGTGAAGTAAAAAGGAACATGTTTTAAAAAATAAGATGAATAGATGGTTGGCTAGAGGAATGGATAGATGGATAGGTGAGTGATAAAGCAAGTAAGTAAAACACGAATGGTAGAACCTAGATGGTAGGCATTGAGTGTTCGCTGTAAAATGCTCCAATTCCTTTCTGAATGTTTGAGAATTTTCATAACAGTATTGGGAACAAAGGAGACTCTCCTAATTCTATCTGACACTACCTTCCCCCTCATTGTCCAGGGCCTCTCAGACTGACTTTGGCTTGGCCAGGTTTGGATTTGGGAATAATTGGAAACATTGATTCAGCTCCTGATTTCCATATCTTACACAAAACTCATATTCCTGATAAACATTGTTACCAAGGCTTCCAGGAGGCTGTCATTGGGCCAAGGCAGCTAATTTTCTCCCTGGGACCCTGTGGGTGTCTGCTGCATGACCCCAGCTTGGGTCCCCAGATTCTAGGGCTTTGGAGGCTTTGGAGAGTAGTCTGGAAGTTCTAGACCAAATCATATGGGTTCAGGACCCAGACTACTCCAGGAATTCTGGATGGGAAAATAAGTAGAAAATGTTAGAGAGAGAGAGAGAGAGAGAGAGAGAGAGAAGAGCATAAGTATAGCCTGGAGAGGGGGAAGAAGGCTGAGATGAGCTCAGAAAACCCAGAGGTTACATAATATATAGACACAGAGAGGAGAGACCTTGATCCGTTCAGGTCATGGGTGTTCTCTGCCCAGACCCACGTCAGCTGAGCACTTGGACCTTGTGGAAAAGCAGCTAGGGAGGACACAGAGCTAGGGACCCTGGAAGGCTGATTCAGGTGGATTCTGTGGGCAGATTGAGAAAGTGGAAGTTGAGTTGATGTGAGGCTGATTTGAGGTTGCCTAAAAGAGAACTCTTCCCATCTGGAAGACTGTTTATGATTGCTATGTGCATATTCGGCATTTTATGTAAATCACTTAATTCCCCAAATCAGCCTATATTGATCACCTTTATACAGATGATGAGTTGAAATTTAGAGAGTTTAAGTCACTTGCCTGAGATTACAGGGTTAATCAGTGGCAGATTCTATGTACATGTTGCCCCTGGAGTACAGAATCCAGGAATACTGACCACCCTATCCTGGAAGCCCAGAAGATGCTGGGTCTTGGCTGGGTGCATATGACCTGTTTTGACTTCATATTTCCTCACATCAGAGAAAAACAAAGCCTCACGGACTGTCAGGGGAAGGAGCAGGATGTGGGCCCCCTGGGTCAAATCCTGTTGCTGAAAACAGTGCTACGTAGCTTCTAGTATTGTGACAGTTTCCCCAGTACCAGCCATCTTATTTCAAACTGCACCATTTGACAAAAAATAAAAAAGTGTTCAAAGATTGTAATAACTGAATTTGACTCACACATTTCTGAATAGTTTTCAAAGAATGTAGTAATTATTATGACAATCATAGCTCTACCAGCTATGTGCCAAGCATTTTACGCATACCATCTCTAATCTATAGAAGAGTCTTGCATGATACATCTTACTAACTGCATTCCACACCTGAGAAATAGAGGCTCAGAGCTGGCACAGTGCATGGTGGTGTGCTCCTGTAGCCACAGCTACTCAGGAGGCTGTGAAGCAAGATGATCCCTTGAACCTAGGAGTTCAAGTCCAGCCTGGACAGCATAGTGAGACCCTGTCTCAAAAAAATTAAAAAAAATTTAAAAAGGGTTAAAAAAATAAACAGAGGCTCACACAGCTAATAAATGATGGAGCAAGGATTTAATTTCAAATGTTCCTGATACTAAAGTGGGAGGGAGTCTTTTTGCCCCACTCCCTTCTATTAATATATTCCTGTAACGACTCTGTGGGAACACAAAAGCATCATCCTTTTAGGCCAAAAGAGTGAGGTTTGAGGTCATCCCAGTCAGTGGAGTGGGAGATGTCTGTTTGCCCTGAACTGTTTGAAATTCATTGCATTGATCATTTGAGACTTGGATGATCTTGGATGCCGCTGATTTCAGGTTTATACAACACAACCAAGTAACATCACAAGGGTTGGGTGTAGATGTAAACAGCCATGCTGCTTTCCATGTTTTTGTGGTGAGTGAGGATGAAACTGAAAGTGAAGAGAGGTCAGACTGGACCTCAGCCCTGAGGTCTAGGCTCCCTGTCCACCCATACCTGCGTCTTGTGGTTTTTCTAGAACTCCCCTCACATACCACCTCCAACCCTCACTGCTCTCAGGTCCCTAGAGCTACCTGCTCCATCCTCCGTGAGGCCTTGGGGAAAGTGGGATCACAGGGGAACTGTCCTAGGAGGCTGAGATCCCCGTGGGGGACTGGGTCGGCTCTGCCTGCTGGACAGTGAGAGTCTGGGCCATGCAGCTGAGAGATGTTTCCCAGAAACTAGCAGGAGTTGGGCCTGCCGGAAAGAATGCTGGGGAGAAAAGGACATCCAGATGGAGGCCACCTTGTGCAGGGCCACCTGCCCACCTCGAGGGGCCCAGTGAAGCCTCAGCAGTGAAGCCAGGATATGTGACCACCAGGGCAGGGTATGGAAAGAAGCTCCAGCACTTCTCTCCCTTCCTAGAAAATGGCTAGGTGGCTTGTCATCAGGGGAATTTTCCTGGGTCTGTCTGTGGGTTTTGTTCACATTACACAGGGAACAAACTCTTTACATATTTGCCATTTCTTAGCAGGAAAATGCGAGGGTGAGAGGAATGTAGTCTGAGCCCGGAGTTATTTGAGACTGGCTAGGATGTCACCCGCTCATGGTGCATGAATATGCGCGCGCACACACACATACACACACACACACACACACACACACGCACACACGGGGCTCAGAATAAAGTGGAACCTGCACAGTAATTACCGCAAGAGAAGAGTTTCCTGATTTTACCAACAGGAATCTCCTTGGCAGGCAATGTGACCAGCCTCAGAGGAACACCAGTAAGTGAGCAGTGGCCATAATGTGGACTTACCCATGAGCAGAAAGAAGAGAGAGGTCCAGAGAGCGGAAGAGAAAATTTGAGGCTGACTCTTCTGTGGCTTATTGGAGAAAGGCCCTAGAGCCCAGTCATCTGTGTGACTCTTTGGGCCCGCCATGATGGTCTATTTTTAAATCTCACGCTGAAGGAGGATGCATTTACCACAGCTTCCGTGTCTGTGTGCCTGTGCGTTCCAGGGAGGCTTGTATCCACCCAGCACCACAGACTCCTCCCACCTGCTCAGGCTGCAGGAGAGGTCCTAAGTCTATCTAGAGCCTTCATTTGCAAGCTATGTTGAGCAACATTTGCTTTAGCATCAAGGGACTTGGGTTCTAAACTTGGCCCCTGAAGACGACTGCTAAAGATCCCTACCCCCCTGGCATTCGTGCCCTTCTGTAATCACCTCTTCTTGAGTGTGGGCTGGATTTAGCGACTTGCTTCTAGTGAACAGCATGTGGCAGAGGTGATGAGATGTCACTCCCGAGATTAGGTAACAAAAGGGCTGTGACTTGCATCTTGGTCTCTCTTTCTTTCTCTCTCTTTCTCTCCTAGCTCACTCTCAGGGCAACCAGGCATTATGTTGTGATATACCTTATGGAGAGGGTCCCAAGGTAAAGAACTGAGGGAGGCCCCCAGCTGACACCCAGCAAGGAGCTGATTCCTTTGGCCAACAGTCGATGAGGAGTTGAGGCCTGGCCAGAGCCACATGAGAGAAATCAGAAGTGGATCCCCTCAGCAGAGTCTTGAGATGACTGCAGCCCTGGCTGACACCTGGACTGTAGCTTTGTGAGTGCCCTAAGCCAGAGCCACTCAGCCAAGCTGTGCCTAGGTTCCTAATCCATAGAAACTGTGAGATAATAAATGCTTATTGTTTTAAGCTGCTAAGTTTTGGGGTAATTTGTTACACAGCAACAGGTAACTAACTCAATGGCTTGATAAATTCCCTATTTTGCTTAAGCCAGTTTGTATTGGTTTCCTGTCACATGCAACTGAAAGACTTTTTTTTTCTAATTTGTTTATTTCTTTTCTTTTTTTAAATTTCAGAATATTATGGGGGTACAAACATTTTGGTTACATAGAATGCTTTTGCATTGCCCAAGCCAGAGCTACAAGCATGCCCTTCCCCCATGCAGTGCACTCCACACCCATTAGTTATGAGTTTACCCATCCCACTGACCCCCTCCCACCTGCCCAGCACCTGATGAATATTACTTCCATGTGAGCACCTAAGTGTGGATCAGTTAGTACCAATTTGAAGACTTTTAACTGATATGGAAAAATGCTCCAGGGAAACTGCATTGGAGGGGAATGTTCTATGTGACGGTGTGGAATCAACTGAGCTGGGAAGGTAGATTGGGAGGCGGCAATCCCTTCATCCTGCCTTGGGAAACTGTCTTCTTCTTCTCTCCCTCCTCCTCTTCTTCCTCCTCTTCTCTGCCTGTTCCTCCCCTTCCTCCTCCTCCTCCTTCTCTTCCTCGTCCTCCTTAATTGGTAGTGTGGGAGCTAGTTAAGCTGTAGTTTGTGTCTTGCACTTCCGATCATAGGTTTACTTAGGCTGTAACATTAAGGGGACGTGGTAAGAAAACTTGAGCTGGGGGAGTGTGCGGTCTTAGCTAACATTCAGTGAGAACTTACAGGGTGCTAGGCCCCCTTCGGACACCTTAGCTTATTCACTCAGTCATCTCTGTGACTCTTTGGGCCTGCCATGGTGATCCATTTTTAGATCTCACGCTGAAGAAGGATGCACTTACACTGAAGGAGGATGCTTCCGTGTCTGTGTATGTGTGTGTGTGTGTGTGTGTGTGTGTGTGATATGTGTCATGGCGGCACAGCAGATTTATGAGATATTTTTAATCATCTCCATTTTACAAATGAAAAACTGAGGCACAGAGGAGTCAAAAGCTTACTATGAGTTTTATAGTTCATAAGGATTTGAACCCAGGAAGTCTGGGAAGAAGGAAGGAGAGAGAGGGGGACAATTAAGATAGTAGGCTTCTGCCCATGGAGAGCATCTGATATTACACAATCCTGAGAGCAAGGGCCTGCTTAAATGTCATATGCTATGAGCCCTTCTTGCCTCACTCTAGTCCTGGCCTTGCCACTAGAACATGGGCGGTGTAGAGGGAATTGCAGGACATATGGCCAGGAGAGGTTGCCAGAGCCCGGATAAAGGGTCGTATAGCCCAAGCTAAAGGCAATGAGGGTCTAGCAGGTGTAGAAAGCTTACTCCAGTAGCAGAGTAGAAGGAGGTTGGATTGAAGGGATGAGTCTGGGGATGAGACTTGAGATGAGAAGACAGGTAAGGAAGCTATTGAAGGAGTCTGCGTAAGAGCATGAGAGCAGGGACAGTCTGGATGGGAGGTGAGGACAAAGGCAAGAGAGAGTTCAAGATATTGGTAGTAATAAAAATCATCGCTAACATTTACTGAGTAATTACTATGAGTGAGGCTTTCTCTCACTCCTATTATTTTGTCTTTTAATCCTTAAATCAACTCTATTTGGTTGACAGTTCTGTTATTCCCATTTTAGAGATGAGGAAACTGAGGCTTAGTGAAGTAAATGTTACTGGAATGACCATCTTTGACGTTGTGACCATAGGTGGACACAGCCTGTGGTACACAGAATCCAATTTAAGTGTTATCACTTAAGCATAGTACATGAAGGATAGTAAAAACCTAAAGTAATGTGAATTTTGATAAAATGCAGTTGATAAGTGGGGTCCTGCCTTTGCCCAGCCCTTGGTCTCATACAGAGAGGGCTAATATTCTCATTAGGACATGGATGCAAAGGCACTAGTGTTGGAGTCAGGGAGCAACATGCAGTGGTGTTTGTCCCAGCATCTCCAGTGTTCTCCCTTCTCAGTGTCCCTGGACCAGGCCAGCAAATAGTTGCAACTGACTGGAAAATTTCTGCAATCCCTGCTACTGTCCTGGGAGTCCAGCCAGACACAGGTCCCAGAATAACCCCATCAGCTGGGCATTGACCCCAGGTAGCATCAAACTGCAGCCTGGGCTGAGACTTGGGTCCAGCAGCCACAGCCCTAAACTCAGCTGCTTAAATTCACCACCAGCCCCCACTGGCCTGTCATTAACCTTGCAATTAAGATGACCCTGCATTTTATACAACTGCATTTTTTGGACTTTATTTTTTAATACTGTGTGGAGTTTTAATATGTATATTCATTCTCCTCCAGACTGGAAGAATATGAAAAGAACATACAAGTTTGATAAGCTTGAAGCTTTTTATACCTAGATGGGAAGCAAATTAAATATCTTAACAGCTAAAGAAATGCAACACCAAATCAAGTGCTATAGCTATAGTAGAGGGAAGAAGTAGGTAATGTCACAGTGTGCAAGTCCAATCTAGGGATCTAGGCTATGAGACCAGACTTTTAGAGGGCATCAACAAAGCAAGTAAAAGGGGGCATTGGAAGGTACCATCAGTTAATGTCTCAGTGAAATTTCTGGCCATTAAGGAAGCTTAGCTAGTTGAGAAGGTGTCTCAGGACATAGCTGCAGTTAGGATGACACGATTGTTTCCTTGGTGGTTATGAATCTTGCAATCCTGGAAAGATAAAGAATACCGAATAGACATGTTTAAGATAATCAATTAATATTTTTGGTATGTGTATTGTTTGAGAAAATTTAGCTTATTAAAGTTATAGTAAATTTTGTTGCTATGGTTTGAATGTATGTGTTCCTGTAAAATTCATATATTGAAACTTAAAACTCAAGGTAATAGTATTATGAGGTGGGGCCTTTTGGGAAGTGTTGAAATCATGAATGCTCATGAATGGGATTAATGCCCTTGTAAAAGAAGCTTCAGAGAGCTGCCTGGCCCTTTCTTGCGCTTCTACTCTTCTGCCATGTGAAGACACAGTGTTCATCCCTCCAGAGCTCACAGCTACAAGGCCCCATCTTGGAAGTAGAGAGTGAGTCTTTAACAGACACTGAATCTGCCGGTGCCTTGATCTTAGACTTCCCAGCCTCCAGAACTGTGAGAAATAAATTTTTACTGTTTATAAATTACCCAGTCTAAGGTATTTTTGTTATAGCAGTCTGAACAGATTGAGACATTTGTAGTTCTGATTTGAACTATGTAATTGAGTAATTGGTTACATTTGTGATTTCAGTTGGAAATCTCACTAAATTGACATGAAGCATTGAATATTTTAGGCCAATTTAAGAATTACCATACTAATAAGATTAACGTATTACATTTGTTAAGCCTTCTTAAAATATTTGTTGATTAAAATACTGTAAAATGAAATTAAATATATTACATTTGTTGGTGAGGATAAAAAGAATCAACTTGTCAATTTGTAAAAAGAGTCAAATATTATCAATAGTCTCTAAAAAGAGTAGTTAAACTTGCCCAATTTGTAAACAGAATACTATGACTTATAAGCTGAAGACCTAAGTTTTTAATTCATTCCTTTAATAAACTGAATATGAATTCTTAAAAGCAATATAGTCCATGAATAACTTTTTTAATGCATAGAAACCATCTTCAAGGAAATAAATTATAATGCAGAACTCTTACCAACTGGTAGATAGTTTGCTAAGGTCACATGGCTAGCAAGCAGCAGAGGCAGAATTTAAACTAGAAAACTTCATGTCCACCCCCACTGCACCCAAGAAGGAAGTGAAACCACCCACATTACTTTATTTTCTACTGACATAATTTTCTTTCTCACTAATCTGTGAGCAACACGACTGCAGATACTTCCTTTCGTCTTTATATCCCCAGACCTCAGCACAGTGCCTCCGTGGCACCTAGCGGGAGCTGGATATGTGTGTGTTGAGTAAAGGAGTGAGGAGGACCCAGTGAGAGTATTATAGTACCCTGGAGTCCAAGAGAAGAGAGTATTTCAAGCAGGGAGGGTCCCAGTGTCAAATGCCACAAGGTGGTTGTATTAGTCAGGAGTCTCCTTAGAAATAGTACCCTGAATACATATTTATTTCCTTTTTTTAATTTTATTTTTTATTTTTTGAGACAGAGTCTCACTCTGTTGCCTGGGCTAGAGTGCCATGGCATCAGCCTAGTTCACAGCAACCTCAAACTCCTGGGCTCAAGCGATCCTTCTGCCTCAGCCTCCCGAGTAGCTGCGACTACAGGCATGCACCACCATGCCCGGCTAATTTTTCTCTATATATTTTTAGTTGTCCAGATAATTTATTTCTATTTTTTTGGTAGAGACAGGGTCTCACTCTTGCTCAGGTTGGTCTCGAACTCCTGAGCTCAAATGATCCACCCGCCTCGGCCTCCCAGAGTGCTAGGATCCTTTTTTTTCTTCTAATAGGAATTGGCTCATGTAATTATGGAAGCTTAGAGGTCCTGCAATCTGATGTCTGCAAGCTGGAGAACCAGCAAAGGCTTTGTCTGAAGACCTGAGAACCAGAGGAGCTGATGGTGTAAGTCCCAGTCTGAGTCTGAAGGCCCTAGAATCAGAGGCCTGCTGATGGAAGTGTCCCAGTCCACAGCTGAAGGCCGGAGAACCAGCAGCAAGAGGAGATAGATGTCCTAGCACCATCCTAGCCTGCAGCTTCAGGGCAGTGAGGACTGGAGATGAGCAATGGGAAGATGTTAGGGTGAGGTAGGTGAGGCAGGTGGCAGGGACCAGGGCAATCCAGGAAGTAAAACTGCATGAGTACACAAACAGGGTTGTATTTACAGATGTGAGAAGTCCTAAGGGGACTGTGTGAGAAGAAGTTCTACGGTGACTGGAGCCCAAGGTGGGAGACTTGGTAACAGAATGTGAGCCAGGGAGGTTGGCAAGACTCAGGCTGATCATGAAGGGCCTTGCCCACCAGGACTCTGTCCCTGTACTTTAGGCCTGTGGGGGCTGCAGCCCTCTGAAGGGTTTAAAGCAGGGCTGTGACATCGGTAGCATTGGCTTTTAAAAATTAATAGCTCACTCCCGTGCCTCTAGGCCTTCTTCCTTTTAGGTCCCCTCATCTTCAGATCTTGTGACTCAAAAACTACACGTGATTAAAGCGTGATGCTAAAAACGGGAAATGTTTGTGGGCTGATGTTTATACACACATAGTCCATCAGGCACCGTGAGGCAGTCAGTCTGCTGGTGAATATCGTGGACCGTCCTCCACTATGGTCCTGGCTCCTCCTCTGTCTTTTCACGGATAAGTCCACCCCTCCCACTACCTCTTAGGCTCTTCTGCCTGCCCTGCATGCTGGTTTCCGCTAGGAATGGGCAATTTTCACTGAAGGTGCTGCCTCTATGGGAGCCAGGCTCTGTGTTTGTGTGTGTGTGTGTGTGTGTGTGTGTGCACGCATGCGTGTGTTATAATCTCAGGCCATGCAGGCCTAGACCGTGTCCTTGTCACCCTCACGTTTCTTCTACTCACCCATCACAAGGAGGCTGGGCATTCCAGAGAGGCTGAACTGGGGGCCCTGAGAGAGAGGATCAGCCACAGCCAGTTTCAGGACCCACTAATTTGCATCTCGCCATTCTGAGCATGTTTCTGGAGACATTCAGGTTTTAAAGGACCCATGGGGATGTGGTACCCTTGGGTTTTGTGTTCTGTGTCTGGTCCTCTTGTGTCACTTTCCCCTTCCTCCCTCTCCTGCCAGCCTCAGGGGTCACCCTTCATCATGAATTGGGTCTTCCATGTCCCATAAATGACTTCAGGGGGGATCTCAAGCCTGGCACGTGATGGCACTTCTTGTCGTTGTGTATTCTTGCTGCTCAACTCCAAGGATCCAAGATAAGGCAGGGGATGATGCGCTTGGGAATGGGATTCGGGAGACAGAGCTCTTCAGGAATTCATGGGAAGGGGCCAGGTTCTGCCCTTAGTTTCCAGGATTTCAAGCTTTCACTTTCATTCTCCTTCATAGGAAAAACCAGCTTGTTTTGATTACCGGAGAGTCACCTACCTTGAGAGTGGAGCCCACTCCAGCCTTTAGGCTGTTCCTTTAACACACTGATAAATCCCCTACTTGTGTTTAAAACTTGGCAGTTTATAAGGAACTTTAGCTTAAATTTCAAAAAATGTGATCTCTACAGCAATCTTGTGATATGGATAAGGCAGATAGCATTACACTCACTTTATGGGTGATCAACTGAGGCTCAGAGAGGTTAGGTGACATCTGGCACGTGGCTGGTGATCTGCAAAACTGAAAGTCAGCACAGCTTGACTGTGAGAATGTAGCAGCCTCAAAGTCTCAGAGAACCACAGTGTCCCCGACTAAAGACACAGAACTGAAACCAAGAAACTGGCTTACTGTAATGTGTCCCTCACCTCATTTTCCTTTTGCCTGTGGAGCACACACACCTGTGCGTTTTCCTCCCCCCATGGCATCTGGGCCAGGCCCTCAGTGGTCGCTGTCCACAGGGGCATCTCTTGGGCCTATGACAAAAGAGCAGGTAAGGCGGGTCTTGCCTTAAAAAATGTTCACAGCCCTGTGAAGTGGAGGCCCAAAGCAGTTTTCCGGTCCTCAGTTTCCCTTTTTGCGCACACAGAGCAGCCGGCCCAGCCACATGTCAGCTCAGTGATAGTGGTCACTGCATCGTCATCCTGACATGTGTGGCAGAGAGCAGAGGAGGCACTGCGACCTGCAGCTGGACACTGCTGGGACCCCAGACTGTGGTATCTCGGGCAGGGTCTGTCCTCAGGGTCTCCTTGTGGCCTGAGGACAGTGCTCTGACCTTTACCTGCGTGGTCAAGAACGCACTTGGTAACGGCAGCTCCCACCATGTCAGAGCCGCACTGCTGCGCGGGTATCCAGCGCACACCCTGCTCAGCAGCTCTGGAGTGGATGGGGAAGGTGACAAAGGAGCGCTAGGCCCCTTCAGGTCCTGGGGAGGGGGACTAACCCCCTTGAGAGGGTGAGGGGACGGGGTAAGGGATGTTGTTCTGTGTGGACATGGGAGTGGGAGGAGAAGACCCACTGGAGCTGGTGGGGAGGCTGGGGGGGTTTGGGCAGGAGGAGTTTGATGGGGCCTCTGGCTGTCCTGAGAGGCTGGGGAGACACTGACACTGAGGCTGTGGGTTCCCTTCTCTGTCTGCAGGGTCAGGAACCCTGGGGGAGGACACAGTGGGGCAGATAGTGATCAGTATCCTTGGGGAGTCAGACACTGTGCCCCTGGAGGTCTTGGCAGAGCAGGAGGTAGAAAATATTACGTGGAGCTCTGGAGGTTTTGTTGCTGCTCTGCAACAAGGACCAGCAGGCAAACCAGTCCTGGTTGTTGAAACTCAGGGACCCTGCGGCAGATGACAGAGCCTCCCCTGCCATGGCTACTGTCTTCAGGTCAGCTCCCTGAGGCTGCAGGACCCCGGCCCCCATAGAGCCTGGATAACTCTGCGTACTCCCTCAGTCAACATCCCCCAGGATTTCACGTGCATCTATGGTGAGGAGGGGTGCAGGGTCCCACATTTGAACTTTGACCCTTCCTCTCCCCTGCTTCTCCCCAGAGCCTTCTCATAGCTTGAGCTCTCCCTTCTTGGCACTGAGAGATTGCGGGAGCCCAATGTCACTGCCAGCTCCCGGATCATGAGGGATGGGACCTGCTTCTTCACCCTGGCCTGCTCCCTGGAACAGGCTAGAGAGAATGTCCAATACAGCTGGGACCCACCTGGTCAGGGGGCAGTTATGTCCCATGGGGGGACCACTCTCAAGAGTCTCCTGGAGATCAGCCAGAGCCCCAGCTCCATCCCCACCAGACCCCTGTACTCAGGTAATGGCTGTTTTCTCTGAACCTCTCCTTCCTGGCCAGCCTGGGCCCAGGTTCTCAGCACCCCTGCCTGCCTTCCTCTTGGAGAAGAAAAGGTGAAGCGGGATTAGTTTGCAGCAGAGAGTGTTTCCGAGGTGACAGGAGACGAGGGTTCTGGAGCCACCTTCTGTCTGTTGGCTCTGGATCCTTTGTGCCTTGACTTGCTACAGATTCAGCTGAGCATCTGGCTGATTCTTGGGACCCTAAGGAAAAGTGCTTCCCCCAACCACACTCAGTTCTGCGCAGACCGCAGACGCTGAGGAGAGGTCCCAGACCTCCTCAGCTGTGGCTGCAGGGGAGCCTCAGCCCCTTCCCCCGCCTGAGCTGCCCGGAGCGCAACTGAGGCTGTGCTCCTCTGGAAGGCAAGGGGGGCCTCTCCTGGCATCTCTGGCCCCTTTCAACTCAGTCCTAGGCCATGGCAGGAAACTCTTAGTCCAAATGTCCCTGTCTCTCCCTTCTTCTCAGTTGTCTTCTGAAACAGTTGTCTTTGCTGTCTCCAGATCATCAACCTTTCATTCTCCAACTTGCTGCTGGTTTGCCCCCTCCAGCGACCACCAGCCATCCTAAGGGCTAAATGCAGTGGCCACTCCTCAGTTCTGTTATCCTTGGTTTCTCCCAGCACTTGACATGTGGACCTGCTCTCTCAGTTATCTGGGTGGCTCTCTCCTGGGACCTCTTCTCCCGGATCACGATGTTCTCAGGACTGGTGCTGCACCACGCCCAGGCCTTTCCCGCTCTCCTTGTTTTCCTTCTGTTGCCCAGGACAGAAATTCAGGCATCATTTCAGGGGCCCTCCTTCTCCCCACCATGCCCTGTCCTTGCTCACACTTTCCCTTTATTCCTGGTCCACTGCCATAGCCCCTGCCATACCCACTCTCTCCTTCTGCAGTCCTTTCATTCCCAGTCATCTTCCTGACTGGGCTGCCAGAGGTTAATTCTAAATTAAGAAACACTGTGTTACTTTTCAATTTGAAACTCTATGACTTCAGAGGGAGTGGGGAGATGTCGATCAAAGGGTGCAAAGATTCAGACAGACAGGAGGAATAGGTTTTGAGATCTATCACACATCAGGGTGCCTGTAGTCAATAATAATGCATATTTCAGAATAACTAAGAGAGTAAATCTCAAATATGTCACCATAAAAAATGAGAGGTAAGCAAGAATATGTTAATTAGCTCCATTTAATCATACTACATTGTATACATATATCAAAACATCACATTATACCCCATAAATGTACATAATTATGATTTGTCAGTCAAAATAATATTAACAACAAATTTTGAAAAATGGAAAAAAAATCCATATGATATCTGTCCACTATCTAAGGTGTAAGTATTTCAGTACCTGTTCATTCTTGTAAGCACTAGGTATTTACTGAGCATGAGCATCTTTGACGCACCCTGTGCTGTTCTAGCCATTGAAGATACAGCGAGGAAGAAATGTGGATAAATTCCTCCCCCTCAGGGAACTGACAGTCACTATCATCACAAGCTGCATCTGACTAGCTTTTTGACCATTTTGTCTTCCAGTTAGCCCTGTTAAAAGACTTCAGAAGAGTATTGTATTGTGTTGTACAAACACAACATTGAGTGTGGTGTATTATGGGGTTTAAGTGTCTGTCTTCTCCCCCGAACTGTGAGCAAAGCCCATTCCTACCTTTCTTTGCATTTCCAATATACAACATGTAAGAAGTGTTAAAATGTGTGGGTCTGACATGTATTTAAGGAGCATCTATGTTGGGTGTTATGGGACACAATGTTTGAAGACCATCGGGAGGTTTCACAATGATCTGTGATCTATTCCATTGTGTGTTTTCTCTTCCTGCTTTTGATAGAAGAAAGAAGAAAATGGAATCTTTATCCTAAAAATTTCCTTGAATTCTCAACAGTTAGCAAAAGACAAAGATTAAAATAAGCAGAAAGTCACTTATGTTTTGTTTGACAGCAAGCTGCTCTGGAGTGCTAGATAGGTTGATCTAGAGTTTGAACCATGTACAAACAACTGAACCAAAAGCAAAATTTAGGTGGGAGAGAAACCTTGAACTTCTCCCCCTTTTTGACTCTCAGTGGATTAGCTTGCCTATTTCACTCACAGTGAGGATCAACAAACCCTATCAATTACACACAAAACTTCTAATCAAGTAATGAGTGATTTATTCTGGAATATAAAAGGTCATCTAGGATCACAAGATATTTGGGCAAGGCCTCTAACATGAAGACAGTCTCCAAACCTACTGATCAGGGGGTGAGGGGAAGAAATTTGGAACAAAAAGAGATAAGGCAGGGAGAGAAGGAAATCAAATAAGAACCCCCAAATTTATGCTTAATATTCTTAGAGACATATGAGAAGATATTTTATTAAAAATATGAACAAAATGCCAAAATAAGAAAAAATGAAAAATCAGAGAATAAGGAAGAGCTCTAAAAAAATTTTTAAAAAGGCAGATATTTTTAAAAAATCAATGGAAGTTTTGGAAAATTAAATTGAGAAACTCTCTTAGAAAGCAGAACATGTTTATAATCCCAGCACTTTGGGAGGCTGAGACAGGAGGATTGCTTGAGGCCAGGAGTTCGAGACCAGCCTGGACAACATAGTGAGACCTCATCTATAAAAAAAATTTTTTTTTAAATTAGTTGGGCATGGCAGCACACACCTGTAGCCCTAGCTACTCAGGAAGCAGATGTAGGAGGATTGCTTGAACCCAGGAGTTCAACGTTACGGTGAGCTATGGTCAGACCACTGTACTCCAGCCTGGATGACAGAGTAAGATCCTGTCTCTAAACAAAACAAAAACAAAAACAAAACAACAACAAAAAAGAAAATGTAGAACTAAAGGCAAAAAGAGAAAATTAAAAGAGAAAAGAAAAGATAGTTAAAGAATCACCCCAGGAATCCCAACACCTGAATAACACAAGTTCCACAAAGGGAGATGTTTTAGTCTATTCTGTGCTGCTATAAACAGAATCTCATTGACTGAGTAATTTATAATCAATAGAAGTTTATTTGGCTCATTACTCTGGAGGCTGGGAAGTCCAAGATCAAGGGGCAGCATCTGGTGAGGGCCTTCTTGCTGTGTCATAATATGGCAGAAGTCATCATACATGGTGAGGAACAAGTGAGAGAGAGAGAGAGAGAGGGGAAGGGGGCAGGATTCATCCTTTATCAGGAACCCACTCTCCTGATAACTATCCCACTCCTGAGATAACAGCATTAATCCATTCACAACGGAAGAGCCTTCAAGATCTAATCACATCTTAAAGCTCTCACCTCTCAACACTGTTGTATTGGGGATTAAGCTTCAACACATGAACTTTGGGGAACACATTCAAACCATATCAGGAGAATAAAGAAAACAGAGGGGAAAAATTTAAGAAAGATATAGTATAAAAATTTTACTTGGAAATAAAAAACATGTTTCTAAGGTGTAAGGGCCCACTAGATTCTCAGAATAATGACTGAACAAAAGACTCAGACCCAGTTACAAAAGCACAAAATATTATATTAAAACACCAGCAATAGGAAAAAGGTTCTTAAAGCTTTAAGAGAGGAAAAAAGTGGGTCACAAACAGGAAACTGAGTATCAGAGTGGCATGAGACTTCAGCAGTCCTGGAAGCCAGAAGACCCTAAGGAAGCAATGCCTTCAAAATTCTGAAGAATGATTTTCAGCCCAAAATTCTATACCAGGAAAAAAATTAGCATTCAGGCTAATAATCAAGGTTTAGATGAAAAATAGGCACCGTCAAGTATTCAGAAATCAGAAATTTCCCTCCTATGCATTCTTTCTCAGCAAGCTACTGAAGGATGTTCTTCACCATAGTAAGGGAGTAAATTAGGAGAGAGGAAGACAAGGGATCCAGGAAACAGGAGAGAGGGGAAAGGACTTCTCAGGATGGTGAACTGGAGAAGTCTCAGAGTGAGAGCTGTGCAGCAGGACCAGAGCATCCAGTAAAAGATATTGTCAACTACAGGAAAAACAAGTTGTTAGAAAGTGTTGGCAGATAAGAGACATGAAAGGTTTTAGGAGTTTTGCAGGGTTTGCCTTGAAGGAATCTGTGAATGTGTTAGTTCACAGATCAAAAGCTGCCTCGCCACAGGAGGGCATCTCACCCATCAGAGGCGTATGCAAGGCGACGCCCGTCTCGAGACCTGGAGGCCTGCACCTGATGCTTGTGTAAGACAGAGCTTGGCACGAGGTCACAGGTTAAGGACTGATCAAAGAATGCCAGCCCAGCCTCAGGCCAGACACCTGTAGCTAAAGACAATTAGCCTCAAGGACACTCCCTGCTTCACTCCTGACCCCTTGTCTCAGTTAATAAGAAACTAGATAAAGAAATATGTAGCCTCTATATTTCTATTTAGCTTTTCTGCTAATTGACAATTTTATCTCAGGGCTTAGAAGTTGATCTTAGAAAAATTTTGTAACCATTTGCTCACATAGATAGAGTTAATTAAAAGATCTCTAGAAACCTTTGGGGAGCCTTAAAACCTAAACCAATTATCTGTTATATGTAAATCTGTAAACACTGGCAACTAATTGCTGCACCAATAAATACTGATGTGGGACTTCACTCAGGGCCTCACAGTGCACGGGAATGCTGGAGGACTCCTGACTCCCCCATCACTTTAAACTATACTTTTTCTCTGTCTCAGTTATTTTTCTGTCTCTATTATTTCTCTGTTTCTATTATTTCCAAATCTCTTGTGACAATCCTGCCTGGGACCTGTTTTTCTGGGAGCGTAGCTAACTCCTGGCAAGAAAGGAATGGAATCATAGTACTCTACATGGCTCAAATGTGTATACATATTGGCATAAACATTAATTATAATTTAACAAAAAGCCATGTTATAATATACCCTGGCAGGGTAGGCAGAAAGGCCTGTGTGTTGTTGGGGGATTATAGAGGGAATGTAGGGGAACAGGGTAGGGGACAGGGGATAAGAGAGTCAAATATTCATTCCCATAGCAGGAAGTCAATAAATAATGTCTAAAATCAAGAAAGGGCAGAACAATATATTATTTCTAAATACCGAGGAAATAGCATAAAAAATAGACCAAATAATTGATAATAGTTGCCTATGTGAAACAGTAGTTCTGGGTGTGGTGTGGGAGAGGTTTGCTATTTTTTATTATAAGTCTTATGATCCTAGTTGGGTTTTATAACTATATACATGTGTAGTATTTGAAAAAAGTAAAATATTAAAAAATAAACACCAAGAGATAAAGAAAAAAAAAGTTTTAAAAAGAAGAAAACTCTAAGGTCTAGGAAATTGGCTAGATGGAAATGGGAGGATTTAGATGAAGATGGGGTTCTTCAGGAAAACTGAACAGTTTAATAAAAGATTCAGAGATTAACCAGTAAAATTTTAGTTAAGACAAATAAACTTAGACTTGGGGATATCTTTTCTGCAAATGTAGCTCCAATTATGCATTCAGCAAAATTCAACGTTACTAACTGGTTAATATTTATGCTTGTTTAAAAAGGTAATAAAATGTCATAGCTGGGGTAGCCAATTCTGGGGCTGTCAGTGATCTTGACTAGTGTTCCACACGACTGTCATTCCGGCACCCCAGGTAGCATGATCCCTGAAAACAGGTACACAGTTGTTGAAGGCCCTGACTTACAAATGCAAATCTATGTCAGAGAGCATTGTTCACCCTTTGCATCTGAAGAGAACCAGAAGCCCTTAACTCAAGGGCAGTAGCCTGGCATCTCAGTGTGAAGAAGGAGGAAAAATTAGCTCAGTGTTTTTGAGATCTTGGAGAAGTCACCAGTGTTTTGTGGGAATGGAATGTTTCATTGCCCAGCCCCTAACCTCTGCTGGGTAGTGAAATGGGAAGCTAATTCCTGATGGAAAAAGTCCTGAGATACTGAAATCCCCGAGACTTCCTGACAAGAGAAAATCACAATTCCTGACACCCAAAAAAAACCTGAGAAGTGTATATCTATTGGACATTGTTTTAGGTGTGAGGTCTGAACTATTTGTATCTGAGGGCCTCCTGCCTCCCTGCCTAGGTGGTGCCAGACACACTTGCTGTGTGGCAGGAAGAAGTAAGAACAGGGAGAAAGAGGAGGGAATGACTCACTGACCCTCAGCAGTAAATCAATTACCGTCCTATGAAAGAGTAAGTTGACAGTTCAGACTATGCAGAAGCAAATTCTTGGAAAAGCCTCTTTAGTTTTTCTTAGCTGAAAAGCAAACAAATTTCCACAGTCTGGCTTCTGTATATCTTTATCCACCCTCTCCACACCCTGAAATGCAGCCATTAAAGCCCCATGGTCACATGCCTCTGAGCTGTCACCTCGCTACTCCTTCTCCCTGGAGGGCTCCTTGCTCTTTCTCCACCTGCCTCAAACTGTGTCTCGCTGCTTCTGAACCCATTTGTTTTTCTATCAGATGTGAGTTCTTTGAAATTAGATATCATGCTTTATTCATTTCTGCTTCTTGGCCATTGCACATAGTAGGTGCTCACTAAATGTTTGTTGAGTGAGTAAATGAATGAAAAAAAGAAAGAATAAATGAATTAAAGTCTCTGTGGGAGATGCTACCCATCCATTTCTGTTTGCCTATCCACAGTTCTGGGTTTGCTTAGGGAATGTTCGTACCTCTGCTGATGTTTATTTTAAATTTTGAAGCAATGAGGAAGTTCAGCAATGGGCACAAATTTCAAGGTATCTATTTCTTTTCTCCTCTTATTCTTATAGGCCTTATGTGTCTCCTATGACAATTATATTTTGCCTTCTAAACTACTCTTTTCCTTGTATTCTTTCTAGACTCTCATCCAGATTACAGTATCTCAATAGTCTTCCCTCAGAAGACTTTAAGAAGCAGACACCATTTGGCAGTTTAACTCCTTAGAAATACTGTATGTTTTTTCCAGTGCTCAAGAAGTTTAATGTGCAGGTATTTTTAATATATTTATTTTATATTTTTATATTTTATCAAAAAACAAACCAAAAAACTGGTTTGCCAGCTGGGGTCAAGAGGGGGCAACAGTGAGCTAACTCAGGGCTTGCTGTGTGACTTGGAAAATCCTGTTACCACCAGACGGCATTTGTGACCTTGGTTTCAGTTTCCATTTTCTCTCTCTCTCTCTCTCTCTCTCTTTTTTGAGATGGAGTCTCACTCTGTCATGTTATCAGAGCTCATTGCAACTTCTCAACTTCTACCTCCCGGGCTCAAGCAATCCTCCTCCCTCTGTCTTCCAAGTAGCTGGGACTACAGGAACGCGCCACCATGCCTGGCTAATTTTTCTATTTATTGTAGAGATGGGAGTCTCCCTATGTTGCTCAGGCTGGTCTTGAAATCCTGGGCTCGGGTGGTCTTCCCACTTTGGCCTCCCAAAGTGCTGGGATTACGAGCATGAGCCACCATGCCTGGCCTTCATTTTCTGTCTCTCAGATGAGGGAGTTGGACAAAGTATCCTTAAAGTCTCTTCCAGCTCTAAATTCTGTGTGTAAATTTTAAATAGAAGTTTGGCACTGATTTAGGTTCTGGGGACAGAATAGCTAATGAAACAGACCCAAATTCCCTACCCTTATGAAGCTTACGTTCCTGAGCAGCCTTCCAAAGCACTATCTATGGCTGTCATAGTGGTGAGGTGGGTTAGGGAATGGAGGGTTTGAGGCTGGGTAGGAAGTCAGGCCAGGGCTCAACCAGTAGACATTAGATAGGTCCAGGGACCAGGCAAAGCAGGAAACTGAATGGGATCCACTGGGGCCAAGTGAGTGGGAGCAGGGATCCGGTTCTCTGCAGGGCCAGGCAATGAGAGGAGTTGGTGGTGGGTACCTGACTGACTGGGAGGAGACATGGCAGAGTTGTACCCACAGAACAGTTGTGCCTGCAAACTCCAGAACAGAAAGCCTGCTTAACAATCCTCAGCAGGGCCTGCTTCTGCTCCTGGGGAGGTGCACAGGCACTAACATGCACAGATGCTGGGAGGAAAAGTGGAGGACATGCACAGCGAGGAGGAGGAAGAGACAGAAAGAGCGCCAGAGGAGCCAGGGCTGGGAGGAACAGCTCGGAGCCTTGTAGTTGACAAGCCTTCTGTAAGGGTTGCTTAATGAGTGGATAAAATGGAGGGAAGTATTGGCTACTTCACTTGGTCTGTGAGCACTGGTCAGCCACCTCTTATCAGATGTCTCAACATTTCAATTGTCTGATTAACAGCTATTCTCAGGTCTTCAATTGCTCTTTATACTTAAAGGTCTAGGGCTCAGTTCTGAATGGAATCTATATATCAATAATTAGGCAGTAGCCTCCTTAATATGAGGTAACTTTTGCTGAATGATTATGATGTTATAAACATCCTGCTAAACCTTTTGTGTGTATAATTACCTTCACCTTTAATCTCACCATAACTTCATGAGGTAGAAACTATTTTCCACATCTTATAGAAAAGAAACAAGTTCAGAGAAGCTAAGCACCTTGCTTATGGTTGTAGGCTCAGGAGTAGATACGTGATGTCCAGAGTTGCTTTTCCCTCCCTCCCTTCCTTCCTTCCTTCCTTCCCTTTCTTCTTTCTTTCTCTCTCTCTCTCTCTCTCTCTCTCATCCCAGTTTACAGGGTGGTAATGCAGATTAGTGATTAACCACTATTGGGAGCATGAGCTTTTTATTTTTCTCTCTCTTTTTTTTTTTTTTTTTTGAAACAGGGTCTTGCTCTGTCACCTGAGGCTACAGTGCAGTGGTGTGATCATAGCTCATTGTAACCTCAAACTCCTGGGCTCCTCCTGCCTCAGCCTCCTGAATAGCTGGGACTACAGGCGCATGCCATGATGCCTGGATAATTTTTCTATTTTTTGTAGAGACAGGGTCTCACTCTTGCTCAGGCTGGTCTCAAACTCCTGGCCTCAAACAATGCTCCCACCTCAGCCTCCCAAAGTGCAAGTACTACAGGCATGAGCCACTGTGCCCGGCCCTTTTTCTAATTTTTAGTTAAAAGTCCTTTTACTTTGTTTCCTTGGTGCTGTAAGACAGCACCTTGTTTTTTATTCTGCCTAGTTTGGGATGGAGGTGGTGTTGTAGAGAAAGAGTAACAACTTTGGGTGGCCTTAGCCCCTGGAGCAATGTGATTCATACCACTGTCTCTTCCTAACTCCTTAGTTTCCCTTGACCATTGCTTTGCTGTCCACCCATCTTGCAAGTTTAGACCTCAGCTGTTAACTTCTGCTCTTCTCTTGGCCTCACCTTCATCTCTCCCTGTCCTTACCTTGTTGGCTTTCTTCCCAGACTAACTCAGCTCCAGGACCATTCCTTCTGAAAGCTGCCCCATTGAGGCTGTGCCAGCCTTGTGCACAATCTACCTTGGCAAAGGGGAAACAATTCTTGTTACCTGTGATGGTTAATTTTATGTGTTGAATGCTACCTTGTTGTTTTGTTTTCCCCCTCATGCTACTGTTTTATAAGAGCTACGAGCTTTAACTTTTGGGTGTTTTTACAATGGTGGATGTCAATTGTTCTGTTCCATGCACTTTTGAGCATTTCCTGTAGAGCAAATCTAGTGGTGACAAATTCCCTTAGTGTTTGCTGGCTGTGAAAGACTTTATTTCTCCTTGATTTATAAAACCTGGTTTTGCAGAATACAAAATTCTTGGCAGGCATTTATTCTGTTTAAGAAGACTAAAAATGGGAACCCAATCTGTTCTGGCTTGTAAGGTCTCTGCTGAGAAGTCTGCTGTTAGTCTGATGGGTTTTCCTTTGTAAGTTTGTTGTCACTTTCATCTTGCAGCTTGAAGGATTTTCTCCTTCATTTTGACTTTGGCTAGACTGGTGACTATGTATCTTGGCGATGTTCTATTTGCTATGAATCTTCCAGGTGTTCAATGACCATCTTATATGTGAATATCTAAGTCTCTAGAAATACCAGGGAAATTTTCCTCACTTATTCCCTCAAATAGGTTTTCCATGCTTTTTGCTTTTTCTTCTTCTTCCTCAGGGATATCTATGATTCTTTTTTTTTTTTTTTTTTAACCTATGATTCTTATATATTGGCTCATTTTACATAGCCCATATTTCTTTGAGTGATTGTACATTCTTCTTTATTATTTTTTCTACATTTTCACTGACTGGGTTAATTCAAAATCCTTGTCTTCAAGCTCCAAAATTCTTTCTTCTGCTTGGTCTACTCTATTGTTAAAGCTCTCTGCTGTATTTTGAAATTCCCTAAATGACTCTTCCTTTTCTTTTAAGTTCTCTTATATGTTTTGTTATGATATTTACCTCTTTTTATAATTTTTGTTCATGTCCTGAATTATTTTTTTGGTTTCTTTGTGTTGGTTTTCAACTTTCTCATCAATCCCATTCATCTTATTTGCCATCCATATTCTGAATTCTGTATCTGACATTTTGACAATTTCTTTTAGGTTGAGGTTCATTACTGGGGACCTATGGGCTAAGAGATGTCCAGATAACTGGTAAAACATTATTTATGGTGTGTCAGTGAGGGTGTTTCTGGAGGAGATTAGCATATGAATAAGCAGACTGAATAAAGAAGATTACCCTCACTAATGAGAGTGAGCATCACAGAATCTATCTAGGGCCTGACTAGAACAAAAAGGCAGAGGGGAAGGATAGGGAGAGACTCAAGTTCAAGGATACAACATTACAGCTACAAGAATAAGTTCTAGTCTAGTTAACTACAGTCTAGTATGACTGTAGTTAACCATAATATGTTACATAGCTTCAAATGGCTAGAAGGAGGATATTGAATGTACCCAACACAGAGAAATGATAAACATTTGAGATGATAGATATGCTGCTTACTCTGATCCGATCACTATACATTATATGTATCTAAACATCACTGTGCATCCCTTAGATATGCATAGTTGTTATTCTTCAATTAAAAAATAAAATTAAATAAAGAACAAAAAGGCAGAAAAAGGTGAATTTTGCTCTCTCTGTTTGAGCTGAGACATCTATCCTCTCTTGCCCTCAGACATCTGCACTCCTGATTCTTGAACTTTTGGACTCAGAGTGGGGCTTATACCATTGGCTCCCAAATTCTAAGGTCTTCAGACTTGGATTGAATTGTACAAGTGGCTTTCCTGGTTCTCCAGCTTGCAGATATCAGCTCATGGGACTTTCTTGGCTTCTATAATTGTATGAGCCAATTCCTATAATAAATCTTTATATATGTATCTCTTATTGGTTCTGTTTCTCTGGAGAACCCTGACTAATACAGATTTTGATCCTGAGAGTGGTTCCAGAAGAAAGAATTTTAAGAATAATTTTTCTGAATTGGTTCTGGATCTTCTGGAATTGGCTTTCTAATCTGGTAAGATTTAAAATGCTAATGATTGAAAGGATGACCTTGCTTGCTAATGAAATAACAGAAAAAATATTAACCCATAGTTTCTCAATAAGGGCTAAGGTCAATCAGCTCTCTTGCTAACAGACACCCCATAGAGTTCTGTTTTCACAACATCTAAAAGGAGCCAAGCCACCAAACATATGAAAAAATGCTCAACATCTCTAATCATCAGGGAAATGCAAATCAAAACCACAATGAGATGTCACTTAACTCCAGTGAGAATGGCCTTTATCAAAAAGTCCCATAACAATAAATGTTGGCGTTGATGCAGAGAGACAGGAACACTCATACACTGCTGGTGGGACGGTAGACTAGTGCAACCTCTGTGGAAAGCAATATGGAGATACCTTAAACAAATACAAGTAGATCTACCATTTGATCCAGCAATCCCATTATTGGGCATCTACCCAAAAGAACAAAAGACATTCTATAAAAAAGACATATGCACCCGAATGTTTATAGCAGCACAATTCACAATTACAAAGATGTGGAAACAACCCAAGTACCCATCAATCCATGAGTGGATTAATAAAATGTGGTATATGTATACCATGGAGTATTACTCAGCTATAAGAAATAATGGGGATATAGAATCTCTTATGTTCTCCTGGTTAGAGTTGGAACCCATTCTACTAAGTGAAGTATCCCAAGAATGGATAAATAAGCACCACATGTACTCACCATCAAATTGGTTTTAACTGATCATCACCTAAGAGCACATTCAGGAATAACATTGATCGGGTGTCTGGCAGATGTGGGTGGGGGAGGGGATGGGTGTATACATACATAATGAGTGTGATGCGCACTGTCTAGGGGATGGACACGTTTGAAGCTCTGACTGGGGGGAGCAAGGGCAATATACGTAACCTAAACTTTTGTATCCCCACAATATGCTGAAATATTAATAATAGTAAAAAACACAGAAAAAAATAATCTTGAAACAAACAAAAAATAAATAAAAGGAGCCAAGTAGACAGAAAGGAAATGTAAATAAAAATTTTTTTAACAATCGCTAGACCTATTGATTAAAAACTGCCTTTTAGAAATCTGCTTTTACAGCCTCAAGCAGTTCCTGAGCAGACAAGAGCAGACAGCAGGGTGAGAACTACAGGCCTCAGTTCCTGTCCTGGGGGCGGGGTGGAATCAATGACAAGACCACAATGATCACTGATAAGCCTGTCTCCAAAGGGAAGACAGACATTTCTGTTATCAGCCTGCCACTAAGAAGAAAGAAGACAGGAATGCAGCAGTTCACAGTGTCCTGTTAATTTGGCTACAGCCATAAACCTTCACCCCCTAAATAAAAACCCTGAATAGCTGGTTTTCTAGGCCAGCACACTCTCCTTCTTTCACCTCGGTGCTGGCTCTTTTCCACCTGGGAAAAGTAAAATAAACTTTTTCTTCTTTCTATCCTAATCTCTAACTGGAGAAATTTTTCTCAAAACCTGTGTGCACTAGGTCACACCCTAATGATGACTTTATTTCTAGTAGTAAGGACACCAGTGATAGTCCATGGCATGAACTATTTACAGAGAAATATGCAAAATATTTGCATTGAATACTTCTAATCAACCACTTATGTAAAGCAAGGAGCTAAGTGACTCTGTATTTGATACTTTCAAACATTTTTAGAAAGCTAAGGAATATAATGACATTGTTTGGTTGCTCCTAATGTCAATGGACAAAGTAGTGAAAGAAAAAGATGGGTTCAGAGATTTGAATTCACAACTGAAGCACTGCATAAAGAGCTTTTAGTTGTGCCCTGAAGGAGAGCCTTATCTCTTATAGCTGCAGGGTTGAAATTGCTGCAAATCAAATGCAGAACCTCATCCTGCAATTGGCTGAATTACAGCACAAGTTGAACTCCTAAACTTTCAGGGTGTTTATTGTTAAAGTGAGGGCATTGATTGGGAAAGATTGTAATCCTGTAAGGTGAGATGGGACCATATGGGAAGACCACGATAGAGCTGAGGATATCGAGCTCCTACATTCTGATGAATCTTTTTTGCCAGTGGAAGAGGCTTCCTCCACCCTCCGTGGAAGCAGCCTCCCCCACCCACTGTGGCCTTGGCCTTTCCCCTTTCCCCTATCTGAGGGGAGTAATTCTGCATGGCCTAAAAGAAACAATAATGACTTCCCCTGAGGCAACTGCCATGCAAGACAATGCTGATTAAGGACCCACACCCCAACCCTCTTTGCTTCTGAACCTATAACTAGACTCACGTCCCAGCAGGGTCCTAAAAGTGAGGTACAGAGTGGAGCCACGAGGAGGTGCACTACACTCCAAAAGAACTGCTTGAGTTTTCTAATTTATATAAGAAATCTGGGAAACATGTGTGGGAATGGGTAATATTGAGGGAAAATGGTGGAACATAAAATTGGGTCTCACTTTATTGATTGATTGATATGCTGACTAAGCAGATAGTCTATATTTAACGCTGCAGCTCATGGTGTTAGAAAGGGCCTTAACAGGTTGTTTGGTTGACTGGCTGAATCATGGACCAAAAAGTTACCCATTATGAGTGGATTAGAAATGCATGACCTCACTTGTTCAGTGTAGAGAAAGGGTCAGTGACTTAGAGAGATTGGAATGTTAGAGAAGGTATGTTATTTAAGTCCTACTTATCCACACTGGGAACATGCAGAAGAGGGAACATGCTGAAGACATAATTTTTACTAATTCTGAGGAATAAATTTGTGAGGAAAGCTCCAGAATCCTTAAAGAGCTCCATGATCACTTTTCCTTATGACTAGAACTTACAGTGGGAACCACAGCCACTCAACTGGAAAACCTAAATACAATAGAAGTAATTGGACCTCAGGTGGCAGGAGCCAAGTGTGGGACTCAAACACCAAAGGCAAAGGGAGAGTGGTTACCATAATGGACAGCAGAGTCAAAACAGCAATCAGAATAGTCTGACTTATGTAGACCTGTGACATTAACTAGTTGATGTTTCCTAGAAGTGAAATTCTTACTTCATCTGTATATGCAGAAAAGTCCTAGATCAAGTGAATGAACATTTGACTCAATTCATAGAAACAGAGCATCATGGCCCCTCAATCAATTCCCAGACTTAAGCCAGTTTATATACCCAAAACCTTGAATGAAGGGGAGCCTGAGTCCTCCGGAGGAAGGACCCTGGTATACAACAGAATATACTGTTAATCTTTCTCCCAGACTTACGAAAGGGACCTATGGCCTTAACCATTGTAACTGTGTGTTGGAGGAAAGGAAATTATCAGACCTTTTGGGAACTACTGGACACTGGCTCTGAATTGACACTGATTTCAAGAAACCAAAACACCACTGTGGCCCTTCAGTCAGAGTAGGGGCTTGCGGAGGTCAGGTGAGTTTTAGCTTAGGTCCATTTCAAAGTGGGTCCAGTGGGTCCCTGAGCTCATCTTGTGGTTATTTGTCCAGCTCCTGAATTCATAATAGGAATAGACATACTTAGCAGCTGCTAGAATCCCCATATTTGTTTCTTGACCTGTGGAATGAGCGCTATTACCATAGGAAAGACCAAGTAGAAGCCATTAAAAGTACTTCTGCTTAGGAAAATAGTAAATCAAAAGCAAGCTGCATCCCTGAAGAGATTGCAGAGATCAGTGCCCCCCTAAAAGACTTGAAATATGCAAGGGTGGGTTTTCCCACCACACACTCATTTTTCTCCTATCTGGCCTGTGCAGAAGACAAATGGATCTTGGAGAATGACAATAGCTTATCATAGGCTTAACTAGGTGGTAACTCCAATTGCAGCTGCTATACCAGATTTGGTTTCATTGTGTGAACAATTAACACACCTCGTTGTACTTGGTATATAACTTTTTTTTTAAATTGACAAATACCTTTTCTCAAGTAAATGCATTTTTCTCCATCCTTATTCATAAGGCCCACCAGAACAGTTTTCTTTCAATTGGCAAGACCAGCAATACACCTTCACTATCCTACCTCAGGGGAATATCAACTCTCTCACTCTGTCATAATTAAATTCAAGGGCATCTTGATCACCTTTCCCTTCCACAAGATGTCACACTAGTCTGTTACATTCATAGCATTATGTTGATTGGACCTAGTGAGTGAGAAGTAGCATCTATTCTAGACTTATTATCAGAGAGTGGGAAATAAATTCAACTAAAATTCAGGGGCCTTCTACCTCAGTGAAATATCTAGGGATCCAGTGGGGGGCCAGCTGAGGTATCCCTTCTAAAGTGAAAGATAAGTTGTTGCATCTGGCCCCTCCTATAGCCAAGAAAGAGGCACAAGGCCTAGCAATCCTCTTTGGATTTTTGAGGTAACATATTCCTCATTTAGGGGTGTTACTCTGGCCCATTTACATATCCAAAAAGCTTCTAGTTTTGAGTGGGGCCCAGATCAAGAGAAGGCTCTGCAACAGGTCCAGACTGCTGTGCAAGCTCCCTTGCCACTGGGGCCACATGATCCAGCAGACAATGGTACCTGAAGTGTCAGCAGCAGACATGGATGTTGTTTGGAGGTTATGGCAGTCCCTTTTAGGTGAGTCACAGTGCAGGCCTTTAGGATTTTGGAGCAAGGCCATTACCTCAGCTGAAAACAACTATTTTCCTTTTGAGAAACAGCTCTTTTCCTGTTACTAGGCCTTAGTAGAGACTGAATGCTTGACCGAGTTTCTACATGACCTGAGCTGCCCATCTTAAACTGGGCATTATTTGACCCCCTAAGCCATAAAGTTAAGCATGCACAGTGGTGCTCCATTATCAGATAAAAATGTCATATACATAATTGGGCCAAGCAGGCCCTTAAGGCACAAGTAAGTTACACAAGAAGTGGCTCAAATACCATGATCCCCACGCTTGCTATACTGCCTCCTTTCTCCCAGCCTGCACCTATGGCCTCATTGGGAGTGCCCTATGGTCAGGTGAAAGAGGAGAGAAGATTCAGGCCTGGTATATAGATGGTTCTGCATGATATGCAAGAACTGTCTGAAAGTGGACAGCTGTAGCATCACAGCCCCTCTCTGGAACATCCCTGAAGGATTGTGGTGAAGGAAAATCCTCCCAACGTGCAGAACGTGGGCAGTGCACCTGGTCGTGTACTTTGCTTGGAAGGAGAAATGGCTAGATGTGTGATACTGTGCTATAGCCAACACTTTGGCTGGATGGTCAGGAACTTGGAAGGACCATAATTGGAAAGTTGATGACAAAAAAATTCGGGAAAGAGGTATTTGGATAGTCCTCTCTGAAAGGGCAAAAGGCATGAAGATATTTGTGTCTAATGTGAATGCTTGCCAAAGGGTGACCTCAGCAGAGGAGGATTGTAATAATCAAGTGGACAGGATGACCCATTCTTTGGAAACCAGTCAACCTCTTTCTCCAGTCATCCCAAGGGCTCATGACAAAGTGGCCATGGTGGCAGAGGTGGAGGTTATGTATGAGCTTAGCAACATGGACTCCCACTTACCAAGGCTGACCTGGCTATGGCCTCTGTTGAGTGCCCCATCTCTCAGCATCAGAGACCAATACTAGGTCCCCAATATAGCAGCATTCTCCAAAGTGATTAGCCAGCCACCTCGTGGCAGGTTGATAACATTGGACCACTTCCCTCATGGAAAGGGCAGTATTTTGTTCTTACTATAATAGACACTTACTCTAGATATGGATTTTCCTGCCCTGCTTATAATGCCTCTGCCCAAACTACCCTCTGTAGACTTATGGAATGCCTTATCCATCACCATGGTATTCCACCACTATTGCTTCTGATCAAGGAATTGACTTCACAGAAAAAGAGTGCAGTAGTCGGCCCATGCTCTCATAATTCACTGGCCTTACCATGTTTGTCATCATCCTGAAGCAGCAGGCTTGGTGGAACAGTGGAATGGTCTTTTGAAGACTCAGTTACAGCACTAGCTAGATGGCAATACTGTTTTAGTTTGTTCCTGCCGCTATAGCAAGATACCTTAAACTGAGTCATTTATTAACAACAGAAATTTATTGTTCACACATCTGGAGGCTGGGAAGTCCAAGATTGGTATGCCAGCAGATTCAGTGCCTGGTGAAGGCTCTCTGCGTCATATTAATAGATGGTACCTTGTTGCTGTGTTCTCACATGGCAAAAAACCGGCCCTTTCAAGCCTCTTTTCTAAGGGCACTAACTCCCATTCATAAGGGGAGAGCCCTCGTGACTTCCTAAAGGCCCTGCCCCTTAATACTATCACATTGGGTATTAGGTTCCAAGTATGGATTTTGGGGGAACACCAACATTTGGACCATAGCATATATCTTGCAAGGCAAGGTTCTCCAGGAAGTTGTATATGTGCTTGAATCAGTGTCCAATATAGTGCTCTTTTTTTCAATAGCCAGGATTCATAGATCCTGGAATCAAGGAGGTGACAATGGAGTGGTACCACTCACTATTACCTCCAGCCACCCACTAGCAATAATTTTGTTTCCTGTTCCTGTGACTTTATGCTGCTCCAGCCTAGAGGTCTTAGTTACAGAGGAAGGAACACTTCCATCAGGAGACACAACAATGACTCCATTCAGCTACAAGGTAAGGCTGCCACCTGGGCACTTTGGGTTCCTCATGACTCTGAATTTAACAGACCAAGAAGGGAGTTATGGTATTGGCCGGGGTGATCAATCCTGACTACCAAGAGGGAAATCACTACTATATCACAAAGGAGGTCA
The DNA here is from genome assembly GCA_028533085.1 of Varecia variegata. Lineage (NCBI taxonomy): Eukaryota > Metazoa > Chordata > Mammalia > Primates > Lemuridae > Varecia > Varecia variegata. The sequence continues at coordinate 33,901,111 of CM052444.1, forward strand.
GAGAAAGTATGTCTGGAATACAAGAGATCCCTTTGTGGAGCCTCTTAATATTACCATGCCCTGTGATTAAGGTCAATGGAAAACGACAGCAACGCAATCCAGGCAGAACTACTAACGGCCCAGGCCCTTCGGGAATGAAGTTTTGGGTCATCCCACCAGGTAAAGAACAAAAACCAGTTGAGGTGCTTGATGAAGGTAAAGGAAATACAGGATGAGTAATAACAGAAGGTAGTTATAAATTCCAGCTACCACCACATGGCCAGTTACAGAAATGAGTACTGTGATTGTCATGTGTAATATTTCCTCCTTATTTTGCTATGAATACATTTGTGTGTATATATACTATATTAAGCAAATATCTTTGATTCTTTCTTCTCTTATTCTTTTATTATGTAACATAAGATGTATTAACTTTTTATCAGTGCTTAAGTATTGTTAATTTTACATCATAGTATTTAAATTACAGGATATTAGGAGAAAGAGTAAACATCACTCAAGGACTTCACCTCCTCTTCTGTGGAAGGGGTTAGTGTATTTTGGGTTGTACATAAGATTGTTGTATCATGTTAGGTTAAATTATGGTCTTATTATTGTCTTTATTTGGAGATTTAAGAACATGGGTATGGGTGCCAAGGTGACAAGGGGTGGAGTTGTGATGGAAAATTAAGGGATGGGTTAAGGGACGCTCAGATAACTGGTAAAACATCATTTCTGGGTATGTCTGTGATGGTGTTTCCAGAAGAGGTTAGTTTTTGCATTAGTGGATTGGGTAAAGGTTGCCCTCACCAATGCAGGTGAGCGCCATCCAGTCTGCTGGGGGCCTGAATGGAACAAAAAGGCAGAGGAAGGCAAGACGCAGTGGTGCGCACCTGTAGTCCCAGCTATTCAGGAGGCTGAAGTGCGAGGATTGCTTGAGCCCAGGAATTCAGCACCAGCTTGGGTAACATAGCAAAACTCTATCTCACAAAAAAGCAAAACAAAGCAAAAGATTAAAAAACAAAAGGCAGAGGAAGAGCCAATTTGGTCTCTCTGCCTGAGCTGAGACATTTGTCTTCTCCTGCCCCTCAGACGTTGATGTTCCTGGGTCTTGGGCTTTCTGAGTCAGACTGGGACTTACACCATTAGCACCCCAATTCTCAGGCCCTCTGATTTATACTGAATTACACCACTGGGTTTCCTGGTTCTCCAACCACAGACAGCAGCAGATCATGAGACTTCTTGGCCTCCTGGCCTCATGCACGAGCCAATTCCTATAAAAAATCCCTTCTTACGTATATCTATATGTATCCTATTGATCTGTTTCTCTAGGGAACCCTGAGTCATACAATCCCCTGTGAATCTTGTACACACTTCTCTTTTCTTACCTATCATCTCATCTTTTAAAATCCCTGTCTTGATCATGAGCTCCTACAAGTATGAGGAGCATATTGTAGGTGCATAATAAGTGTTAGCTGGAAGAACAAATAACTTTTATAATTAGTAAAGTTTATCAGTACCAGCATTTATTTTAAAATAATAATTTTAAAATTCATTCATTCATTCATTCATTCCATTCAGAGCAGGAATATATGTGAGCCAATAAAACAAAACAAAACAAAACAACCCACAATTCCCAACAGGACAAAAGGCAATCTTGGTCTCAGCTACTTCATCTATTAAATGGTTGTATTTGTTACGAGGACTAAATAAATTTACATACATGTATATACATATACACACATACATATATATTAAGTGTGTAGAACAATGATTATCATATAGCGAATACTCTAAATATTAATCTTTTTATGTTTTATCAACCCCTCTCTGATACTGGCCATCTTCTCCACAGTCTACAGTAAAGGGAATGCTTAGGATTATAGTGAGGTAGAACTCAAAACATCTCTTTAAAGCCTACCCACCGAGACACGAACTGAGGAAGTTTGAAGTTACTGCCTCCGTGTCCTGGGGAAGAAATAAGGGCAAATGGGGGTGCTGCATCCGGGCCCCAGCCCACCGGGAGGCTCTTGCTCATGGTGCTGCCTCCTCATGGGCCTGGATATATCTCATCATACAATGAACACTGTTTATGAAACATTGTTTGTAGGAAAAAACTTGAGGCCCAATAATGTTATTTTCTTTTAGAGATGGTCTTTGCTTGCTACTGTCAGGTACTTGTGGGCACTAGCAAGCTTGAATCTCTTTAATCCAATTTCCTGGCTTGAGATTTTCGTGGCTACACAGGTAACTTCAAACTGGTGAAGGCTGTACTTCTTGTTTGCCCTTTCTCCTCAGGGAAGTCTCGTGGGGCCCCAGGTCAAAAAGATGAGTGATTTTCTAGTTCTCTAACCTAGGTGGGCCCTGGACTCCAAATTTTGTCCCTCCAGTCCCAAGAGGCTTTTCATCAAAAGCAAAGGCCAGCCTCTTCTCTGAACTTTTCCTTCCCTCCTGTCTCCGGTCCCACTCTCCCCTGAGCTAGCCATAGAAACTATACTCCTTCCCCAAGCCAGGTCATAGAAACCAACCCCTTTTCCTTAAAGCCAGCCATAAAACCTAAAAATATTACTCTAACTTGCCCTCTGCCTTTCTGTGTAAAAACTGGCTGTAAAGAAATTATCTGACCTACTTTGTTTGGCTGTAGGTCACAGATGCCCATTCCAGAGAGGGCCCTGCCCTACACCCAGAGGAAGGAATGCATGCTCAGAGAGGCCAAGAACAATCTACACAGGCAGGCCTTGCTGGGTTTCCCCACTCAGCCTATTACCATTAGATCATCCCTTTTTTGTCCAATCATACTCCTACACAGCTGTCTATACTTTGTTAAACCTAAGAATAAAAGTGGATAATTTCCCTTATATTTTTGGGTCTTCATTCTGAAGGCTCCAGTGCACACATTATATAAATAAATTTGCATGCCTTTCCTCCAATTAACATGCCTTTTGTTATTTGATTTTTCAGCAGCCCTTCAGAGGACAAAAGGGAAGTTTTTCCTTGGCCCCTACAATGTCCTTCCCTCTCCATCTCCATCCTACCATACTTGTCCAACCTGTCGTCACCTTTTTCCTGGACCACTGTAATGGCCTTATGAGTAGTTTGCCTGCATCCAGCCTTGACCCCCTACAACCTTTTTCTCATACTGCAACTAGTCAAATTTTGGAAGCACAACTTTCTCTGGTCCAGCCACACGGACTTTCATTCTTTTAGGTCCTCACACCACAGGGCCTTTGCACAGGCTTTGCCCTCTTGATAGAAGATGGCTTTTACCCTTCCCACTTTTTGTAAGTAGCTCTTACTTACCTTTAGATCTCAGCTCAGTCTTCAGCATTTTAGAGACACTTTCCTTAAAAATTTCCCATTACAGGTTATCATAACACCACACACCTCTCTTTCATATTAATAGCAGTCATCACCGCTGCCATGGTATTTGAAGGATATTTGAGTGTTGGCTTCTCTCATTAGAATGTAAGCACCCTGAAGGTGGAGATCTTTTTTGGCTCACTGTTGTATTCCCAGCATGCAGGATAGTGCCTGGCACTTAGTGGTACTCAGTAAGTACCGCTAAGTGAGTAAATGAATGAATACATGCATGAACAAATGAATGAGTGAATGCCTTGCAGCGGTGGGGAAACTGCGGTCTTCTGATTTCAAGATTGTTCTTTTTCAAGCATCACAGGATGCAAGAAAAGCTTCATCTTTCTCTGCTGCACCCCTTTTCATAAAAGGATTCGTTCTGTAAAATTTGGATTCAGTCAAAAAGCTGCACTTAAGGACCTGGAAGGCCACATGTGGCCTTAAGGCTGCAGGTTCCCCTGCCCTGTTTATTCACACCTCACAAGTTCCAAACCACACAACTCTGGGGGCTGCCGGGGGGGCTGCATGTGGTGGGCCTGCAAGGTGGTGATTTCTCACATTGGTGGTTTCCTTTGCCTGCAGGTTGAGCTCATGAGTGGGAAGCCTCTTTCTGCAGCTGGCTTGGGAACAAAATTTACTGAGTGTCCAGACTCCAGATCTGCTGTCTTTCTTCCTGGTCCCCACTTTGATCGCTAGTTTAAAAAAAAAGTGTGGATTGATCCTAATTATTTACCATCTGAATGGGCTCTGAAGAAAGAGGGGATGCATTCCAAAGCCCAGCAGTCTCCACTCTGCCCCCGCACCCCAATCTTCACACAGTGACAGCCCCCCAGCCCCAAGCCGCCCTCTCTGCAGGAGAGTCATCTTTTCCCCACCCCTTCTCACTTGCACTCAGAGGCCCTTTGCATCCTCCCCCACTGCGCCATCACCATGAGGGGCTCAGACTTTCCCGTCAGTCCCCCATAGCGGGCAACACCTCTTTTTTTCTCACTGAACATCTATTTAAAACTTCTTCCACTCTATTATGTAATACATACTTTCTCACTAAAGAAACTTTGGAAAATGAAGACAAGTAGAAAAACCCAAGTCACCTAAGATTTCCCACTCCCCAAATAAATCACCTTAATATTTTGATGTATTTTCTTCCAAATTTTTCCATGCACAGATGTTTTTTAAACACAGTTGTAATTACATAGCATGTAAAATTTTTACATTCTACTTTTGTCACTAATGGTGTCATAAAAGTTTCTAGCTTTAGAACCCATAATTCTTTTCTTTTTCTAATTTGAGAATTTAATATATAAAAGAGGAACAGATGAAAGAAAACAAAACTTAGAAGCTCTGAGTTCTAATTTTGTCTCTGCAATGTTCATTGTACAGCTACAGACAGGATACTTAACACTTCAAGAGGTCGGTTTCCTCCTTTGAAAAAGCATTGTGCTACCACAGTGAAATAGAATGTCACTTTTGCAACTTTAAAACCCAATGAAAACAAAAAGTACCATAGAAATGACATTTTTATGTAAATAAAATACATACAATTACATAAAATAACATTTACATGTAATGGATTGATTTGGGGTTATTTTATCTGCTACTTTTAAAGCAAATTTTGTTAAATGGGGAAAAATCCCAATTAATTCCTATTTTTAAAACTTGGCTTTTATGTACCTGGAATGCAGTGATAGAGATGCTGATTTGTGAAGATGTGAGGCATAGCAAAGAGAAAAGGTTAAAGTCTGAACTTCTCCTGTTGATTGATGTACATAAAGTCTAGTAGGGTAAAAAGAAATCGAGACAACTAGTGGAGTTTTCAGGATCTGAAGGCACTGTTATTTTGAGTTGAAGAATCAGATAAATAAAATTTCCAAACCATAACAATGCCATCTCAAGTTACATATCCCTACCAAAAAAGGTCTAGATTTAAAAAAAACAATGAAAACCATGAAAGACATTTTAGACTCCTTTGAAAAGGCGATCTTATAAACATTTTAAAAATAATTACTTGCACATAGACCCCAAAAATACATCAAATTATGGGAAGGAGGAGGAGGTAAATGACAGAATCCATAATTCTTTTTTTTCCATCTTTTTTTTTAACTTCAAAATATTATGGGAGCACAAGTGTTTCTGGTTACAAGGATCACTTTTGTTATGTCTGAGTCAGGGTTATAAGTGTGCTCATCACCCAGATAGTGTTCATTGTACCCATTAGGTAGGTTTGTGCCCATCCCCTCTCCCCATCTCCCCCGGCTTGATTTCCACTGAGTTTTACTTCAGAATCTGTAATTTTAAAAGTCTTGTTCACTTAACCTGTGGTCAGACTCTTAGGTAGTTTCCAGAATTTGATTATTGCAAATAGCAAAATAATAACATGTTTTTATATGTGCATCTCACGATGCCTTTTTCTTTTAAGACAGTAAAGAAGAGTTTATTCCAGGGGGGATTACTACAATGGGGCTTTATAATAAGAAATAGAGATCTGCTCAGACCCTCACAATGCCTTTATTTATTTATTTATTTATTTTTGAGACAGGGTCTCACTTTGTTGCCAGGCTGGAGTGCACTGGGCAATCACAGCTCACTGTAACCTCGAACTCGGGGGCCCAAGTGATCTGCTGCCTCAGCCTCTGGAGTAGCTGCGATAGGACCACAGCCACGCACTACCACGCCTGGATCACAATGCCTTTTTGAGACAAGGTATTAATAATTCTCAATTCCATCCTTGCCCAGGAAGCATTTGTTTTTAAGTCCTTCAACACTTTCAACACTCGGGAGGATCTCCATTCAAGATATGTGTCAAGGAACACTTTAAAAGCAGCCCTTCCTCTCTCCCCTCCCTATGTTTTTTACTTCATTAAAAAGGAGGTGAGATGTCTTTTTTATAGAATGTCTTTTGTTCTTAGTGCCCATGAATACATGAGTGGATTAATAAAATGTGGCATATGTATATCATGGAGTACTATTCAGCTACAAGAAACAGAGGTGATATAGCACCTCTTGTATTATCCTGGATAGAGCTGGAGCCCATTCTACTAAGTGAAGTATCCCAAGAATGGATAAATAAGCACCACAGGTACTCACCATCAAATTGGTTTTAACTGATCAACACCTAAGTGCACATATAGGAATAACATTCATCGGACGTTGGGCAGATGGGAGGGGGAAGGAGGGAATGGATATATACGTACATAATGAGGGCCATGCGCACCGTCTGGGGGATGGATGCGCTCGAAGCTCTGACTGGGGGCGGGTGCAAGGACAGTATACGTAATAAACATTTGTACCCCCATAATATGCTGAAATAAAAAAAAAAGGAGGTGAGTTCTACGGAGATGGGGATTATGTCCACTTTGTTTACCAGAATGACCTAGCAGAGGTTCTCAATAAATATTTATGTAATGGATTAGCCAACTTTAAAGGTTTGCAAGTAACTGCCCCCCATCCCCCACTCCAAATCCAAGCCTCTTATACTACATCTAAAATGTGTCTTCAAGCTCGGTTTCTCCATCAACAGGTGCTCTTCGTAAGCCTTAAGGTCCAGGCATTTCTCCTGCAGCACAAGAGTGTAAATGAAGCTTGGCCAGAGGTCCTTGTCCTTGTGCCACGCCCACTTCTGAGTCTCCATCCATGGTGCCTGCCAAACATGGTCTTCTACCTGGATCCTTTGCCTTTGTGCACTTTAACTTTCAAGTCCTGTGGATTCACACCCAATCCTCTGGGAAACTGTGGTCAGGCCTGCTGCAACTGCCCATGAAAGTAGCTCATGAGGAGCCCATTTCAAGAGTGCAGAGAGCATGTCTGACTGATCAGTGTAAGCTCAGCACAGTGCCAGGCACATAGTTGATAAGTCAATGGATATATCCATTTTTGCCAACTACATCTGCTTCTGCTGGACATGTCTATCTGTTCTGGTCTTCTTGCCCTCCTGGCAAGCAGACTCTTGGGTATATTTCTGACTTGGGTATATTCCTGACCTCCAAGCCCTGGGCTAGAATAAGACTCCAGGCCCTGACGTGGAGTCATCATCAATATGACAGAAGCTGTCATTCATCGCTTTGACTCTGAATTTACATTTCTACAGAGACACTTCTAAGCCCTTTTCTTGGGATTGGCTGCACATTCACAGACACATTTCCAGGGATAGTCACACATTTTGGTTGTGAGGAGATTTCTCATTGGTGGGTAGAATTATGAACTCTTAAGTCCGAAGGAGCCTAAAGGATGGTTTATTCTGGAAGGAAGTCATTGCTCCTAATTCTTCCTTGATATTTCCGGTCAAATCAGTGAATTCTTTTGATGGCTTTCTTTAGGGAGTGGACTGCTGTCTAGATGACATTCTCATAGCTAAACAGCCTGGATGTGTCTGGTGCGGTGGGCAGTGAGTGAGGATCCTCCATCTGCAGGCAGACATAAGGAAGCACAGCGCTGGAGTGGGCAGGGCTCTGGATCTTCCATGGAGACCCTGCCATCCCAGACACTCTTTATTTCCAAGGTCACCCAACCCAAACCTTCTGCCACGCTGGCTCCTAATCACGTCTAGCTTAGAGAAACTATTAAGTTTAGCCCATATTTACCTTACAGAATGCTTAATAAACTGAACTTTCCTTGTGATAATTCATCAGAACCAACCTTTTCTATCACTAAGCAAATGGCTTTAATGATCCCCACTTTTCAAATCTGTTTGGGAGAGGAAGGGAAAGGAGACAGAATCATGCCATTGCTTCTGCCAAGTGTGATCTGTTAAGGAATAAGCCTTGAAGGGAGTAGTTTAAGTGGGAGGAGGATGCAAAACAGATGTAACATAGCTAGACCAAGAAAAATAGTGAAAATCTCTTCCTTTTCTAGTTTACTGGTGGCTCAGGAGCAAGCTGGAGTCTCCTCCCCAGCTGTCCCTCTTCTCATCCCAGGTACAGCCTGGACCATTCCTTTTTCCTCATCCATAACCTCAGTCAGAAGCCTTTTGATTTTCTCTATAATTCCTATCTTGAATGTCTCTCCTATTCTATTTGTTTCAGATTGCTCCCATTTGATTCTTAAAACACAATTCTCTTCTATTCCCCATATTCTTGTGTAACCCTAAGCAAAGAGAATGGGGAACTCTTGGGGTACCTTTTAATACCAAAGAATATAAGATCCTCAAGACACAAGAAATTTTAACCTAAACATGAACCAGGAAATGGGATGGAACAATTAATATGAAACTCATCTCTGAAGCCTTTTACCTTTTTTGGTATCTGCACAGTGGAATAAATTGTATTTGCTGGATCTTCCTTTGGGATAGTTTTCTATTAAAAAAGAAACAACAAACAAATCATCACCCACATCCTGAGTCATATAGACAAGGCAGGGAGATATTCAGAATGGAGAGAAGGGAAAGCAGAGGTGGGTAGTGGGAAGTGCTTGTGTTGGTGACTGCTATTATAAGTATTGACAACTTTTTCAGGAAGCCACTGCATTATTCTTAAACTGTGCTGTGTTTAAATGAATCTCAAAAATATGCAAGTCTGATATGAGCTACAAGCCATGAGCCTCCTAAGGTGGTTAAAGGATAATTTGGAATAATATTCCTGATATTGCAAATACACTTTTCCCAGGAGTTGAAGGGCCCTTGAAGAAAATCAGTAAGGATGACTGAAGGAACAAAACAAAACAAAATAACAGTAACAACAATAACAAAAGCTCCTTCCCCACTGGAGAAAAATATCCTGGATTGGTTAAGTTTATTCCTGAACATCCAAGGTAGTCCTGCAGCCTCCTGGGGATGTGTCTTAAGCAGGGGAAGAGAAAGGATGGTGATAAAGTGAAACATTTTTTCTTAAACCAGCTGAGTAGAGCACAAAGCAATCTCTCCCGTAAGGAAGGAAGGAGATTCCGGAATACTAATGACTTTGAAGAGGAAAAGTAATGTCTCCTCTTTGAAGGGGGTAAATGTAGGTAAATGTTGTAGGTGTATGTAAGAAGATGCGACTTGATCAATAGACATCAAAAGCTGGAGTAAAACTGGGGTTTTGAGGCTCCAAAGTATTTTTATTTCTTCATTAAATGGGCCATTGTGGAAAAGAGATCTATAACCTCTAAAGAGCTAGCCCAGCCTGGGCTGCAAAGATTGGTCCTGGGGAGCCTTTTGAACTTGTCTACTTACTTCATGTCTCCAAATTGCCTTTTCTTTAGATTTTATTCTTATGATTTTCTTTTCAGAGGGTTTCCTATGAATTACATCTGTGTCCACTCACTTCAGCTCTGTGACCCACACTTGGGAAGCCTTGGGTATAGGCCCAGAGCCATGACAGGCCCTCTACGCCTTTTCCTGAGAGTTCCTGGAGTCACATCAGAGAGAAAAGACATCTCTAGAGTAATCAGTCTTCTGACACCATGACTCCGGGATCATGTCAAAGTCACGCTTCTCTACCCATTGCTTTATGCAAAAGGAATCTGGCCTTCTGAGTGGCCATTGTGAACTGTGAAGGGAAGGAGTGATCCCATGAACCACAGCATGAGCACTACTGGTTGGGTCAGAACCAGGTGCTCTGAGGCCACCAACTTCTGCACAGAAGAGAATCTGTGAAGACTTGGGAAAGACACAGGTGCACTGGGTTTTAAGGGCTATATAGCCTCACCACCCTCCTGATTCCCATGTTGCCCAAAGCCGTGGAAAAATCTCAAGTAAAAAAGGAGAGCCTCAGAGAGAGGGTCAGGTCCCAGGAAAGATGAGAAAGGACTCACATCATTGTAAGAGATTGTGTCGTACTCTGTGGTCTCTCCAGAATGGGGACAGAAGTTAGGAATTTCTTGATGAATGTCTGTTCTGTTCTTCTCTTCAATGGACTCTAAAACCAAGTTGGGAGAGAATGAAAGCTTATCTCTCCTACCACTCATCACCCCACTGGCCCACCATCCCTTCTGGATGACCCACTCAGGGTGACCAACCATCCCTGTAACTGAAGGGTTTTCTGGGACAGACTTTCAGTACCAAAACTGGGAAAATTCCAGACGAACCAGGATGAATTTGTGATCCCTGTTACTTTACTTCCTGATCTCTGCACAAAGGTGGCCAAAGTGGGATGCAGAAAGGTCAGAAATGCTTTCAGAGGGCTTCCAAGGAGGAAGGGAGATCTCAAGGTCTGCAGTTCAAACCTGACTGATGCTTAGGTCCCTCCCAGCACCCCACATGGATAGTGTCAGTGGGAGCCTGAGAAGACAAATTAGCAGGGTTTAGGGATGCAGAGCATGGGGTGCAGCCAAAGAGAGTCAGGAAATGCTTCTCCAGGAGGAATGTGTCTGGACTGAGGTGGGAAGTAAATAGAGGTCTCAGATTGATTTCATGGAGAAGACTGCAACAGGTTTAGGGGCTCTGACATGGATGAGGATAGGAAAGGCTGACTGGAGGGTGCTGGTCTGTGGGGACCTCAGAATTGGGGACCATTGCCTCCTAGGTCAGAGGAGCAGAATCAGCAGTGCAGGGCCTGTGTCAGAAGAAGGGCCACATTTGTAAGTCCCTCTGGGGGAAAGAGAGGAGGAATGGACTTTGGAAAGGGAACTGGGAGGGCCATGTCCTCAGGAGAGAAGGTGAGGACTTCAGCACTCTCTCTACTCCAGAGCTAAGGAGTGCAAGCTGCCTGTGTGCTTCCCGATGGCCTCTTCATCTCTGACCTCCGCACCAGCACCAAGCCTGGCACACAGCTCCATAAATGCTTGTTGAATCAATGTAGAAAATGCATGAATGAGGGTAAGGACAAAAATAGTACATGTTCTACCTTTTCCTTTCTCTCTCCGCATACTCAAAAGAGCCAGCCCCAGTACAACGGGACTGAGCAGGATGGGCACCAACAGGAAATGCAGGAAGACCACGGAGGAATCTGGGACACCTTTAAAGAAAGAACGGGTGGAGGCATGGGGAAAGGAGAAGAGTCAGCTTGGGAAAATGACCCAACTTTTGGAGCACCTTTCACCTTCTTCCCAGTTTGGTGACTCCCCAGAGTGGCCTCCAGTTTTCACACAGGGGCTGTTCCCATGGGGACCAAGAACTGAAGAAGGTATAGGTCCTGGGGTCAGAGGCTCCTGTAGAGAGGGGAGAGGCAGTCACCTTCACAGAGCTTCCTGACAAGGATGGGGTTTGAGAAGTTGCTGCTGATAGGGTTCCTGGCCATGCAGATGAAGGTCATGTCCTCTTCATCTCGTCTCCAGGAGACATGGAGGATGGAGCCATGAAGGGTCTGGTTGGCTGCTTGCCCCAGGGCCTCCCAGCTGTAAGTCACATCCTCTCCTCCGTTTGCCATAGAACATGTCAGGTTGGTTGTGCAGGTGCCATTCTTATTGCTCTGCAGACCTATGGTGACTTTGGGCTTTGACAGGTGCTCTGTGAAAGAGAAAGGACAACCAGGGATGGAAACCCTGCCTATATCTCTCCTTTCTCTGAATTATCCTTAGATACCTTGGACCTGAATCACCCTGGGAGCTCCAGAATGGAGAGGAAACAGCAATTCAGAGCAGAATTCTCATTCTTATCTGGGAAAGGGAACTATCTAGGTCTGCTTGCCCACAGCAGTGTAACAATATTAATAATAACAATAACAACAAAAATAATAATAGAAAAAATAATGCAACAAGAACATAGCTGCCACCAAGCATAGCCACATGGCAAGCACTGTGCTAAATACATTTTAAATGTCAGCTAATTTTATCTCTTTTAGAGAGGCTCATTATTCCCTGTTCTCAGACTTCCTTTAAGAGACTTTCATTTTTCCTCTCCAGGAGAGAATAATATTAAAACAACACTTTTAGTCCCCCTCTCTATCTTGTGTTCACTCCCCTCCCTCAGAGGATGAGCAATTGGTTCCTTGGTGAGATGATGAGAATCTGATATCTACCAACTATCTTCTTCTACGCATGGGTTTGAGCTGTTAAAGATTGCTGTTCAAATGTGGTTTGCCCTTTTCCTTCCTCCCCCAGCTGGTTAGCCTGAAGAATGTATGTCTTCTGTTCAAATACACATGTATAACCATGTGTATATGTGACCAGGTGCCTGGCCTACCTCCTACAAGCAAGTCTGGAGGCCCATCTCCTCATGGCCCTGACCCTGTGGCTCAGAGAGGGAGGCAGCTACTGTCCTTGTAGCTGGTTGAACAACTGTTTCGTAATTTCAGGTTCCCAGGATGGGCTCCAAGCTCCAGACTTGGCGGGGAGGTATTCCTCCTATCTAGCTTTACCAGAAATAAAGCTGATATTTTTATCTTCTTTCTGATTCTGGTGTCTATTTATCAATTGGCTGGAATGTGCAGAGGAAGGGATGTGATTGATCCTTATACCCAATATTTTTCCTAAGGTAGGCATTGCTTTTCTCTCCATTACACATATGGAAACTAGGACTCGAAGAGATTGAGTAACTTGGCTAAAGTCATGCAACTAGTAAGCAGAGAAGCCAGCATTTGACCTAGATTTATGTGATTGCCACTTTCCATGTGGCCCACCCACCATACCACACTGCTTCTTACAGTATCTCTGAGTAGGCAGGGACCCCAGGGCTCAGCTACATCTACTTCATCCATGCAGGAGTCTCCTCTCCCACATTCTTGCCAAGTGTTCATCCAGCCTCTGCTGGAACATCTCCCGTGTCAGGGAGCTCACTACCTCCCCAAGGCAGCCATCCGCCATCAGAACTGATTCTGCTCACCATAGACACGCAGCACATACTCCTGGGTGATGGGAGATGGGGAGAGTGAGCCGTGTGTCTCCACACGGTAGGCACCAGAGTCATTCTTCATCAGTTTGCTGAGCTTCAGGGAGTGGCCTTTACCTAGGAACTCCATCCTTTCCTTATTACGACTTTGGGTCACTATGAAATTGACTTTTTCGTCTCCCATTGGCTCTACGGTGACGAGAATAGTTTTGTTAAAGGTCCAGACGATACTGTCAGCCTGCTTTTCTGTGACATTTAAGGGAAAAGTCACAGACCCACCAAGGGCACCGACCAGCTCCTTCAGGGCTCCAGAGGCTGCTGACCCTGCAGACACAGAGAATCATAAAATAAGCCCAAGTCCCTGCCCTGTTCACCAATTACTCACCCCCTTTGGGTCCTGGGAAGATCCAGAGAAATCCACTCAGTTCAACACAATCAGCCCCTGGGAAGCCCTTCAGAACCTCTCTCACATGAAAGCACTGAGATCAGAACTTTCTGCCTGAAAAGGGTGACTGCAGGTGACTCTCCCCGACTTTTCCCAAAGACCTCTGGCTGGAAATACCAGGCTCTGAGGTAGACCTGAAAGTCCAGCTCCATCTTTAACAGGTTCCTGTGAGGGGACAAGTGGAGAAGTTACTGCCCAAGGATTCCCTTAGGATTCCCAGACTGTGCCTAAGAGAGCTGGTGGAAAGGATTGCTTAACCTGGGGCAGTGGTTCTTAGGCGCAGATCAGGACGATGGGAGGTGAGCTGTATAATCCTAATAATAGTGACAGCTTCGAAATTTGAGCATGATTTGTCTTTCTATTTTGTGGTAGATTAGAGTAGATTCAAGGTCATCCCCAAGTGAGATTCTCATTCACTTGCATTCTAATATGCTTCTTTGAGTGCGGAGGGAAAAAGTGAGTGACAGGGAGCTCTGCAATATGTCCAGGCTAACTTGTGATGCTTGTCACAAACTACTAGGAATTGTAGTAGGGTTTTAATTCCATGAGAAATTTTTGTTTCACCATGATCTTAGTTCACCCCAGAGAGCATGTCTTGTAAACAATCACCATGGGTTATGTGGCTCTAGGTGAAAAACTGTTAAGAATATCAGCTGAAGAAACTCCCAGAAGTGTTAAACTGAGCCCTTTCAGTGAATAGGTGGGGAGAATGAATCATCTTCTACCTATTAAAATCTGAGAGGCAGATTCTGCGGGCAGCACAGAGCAGTGAGAGAATTTAGATTGGCACTAACAATTTAAAAACATCTACTGTGAGCTTGCTTAACTCTTGAAACAACCCTTCGAGGAAGGATTCCTATACTCACATCTTACAGATCAAGAACCTGAGGCACAATGGGGTTAAGTGACTAATCAAACTACAGAGTCAGCAGGTGGCAGAGCCCACATCAGTACCCCCAGGATCGAGACCTCAAAGGGCATATTTTACAGATTAAAAAGCTAAGCAGCAGAGATAGAAAGAATTTATTCAAGGCTGATAGAAATGGCAAAACTAAAATTAAATCTTTAAAGGTGTTCTCCTTAAAAGTACAAAACTCAACGTTATTTCCCTTCCTGACTCCTAACATAATGTGTCCAGTTGGAATGAAAAACCAGCAAAACAGCCAAGCTATAGAATCCTGACAGTAGTGTTATAATGATGCCACTGCAACTCTATGTTAGGCCTTCTGTGGATCCTATGCACTTTTGCTGAAATATTAAAAATTATATTTTATGACCATGTTGGTATAAAAACGAATTTAATCCAGGCTGGATTCATTATATATTCATTCTTATTACTGTTATTATATTCATTTTTCTGGTTCTTTACAGAAAAAGTTTACTAACTCCTGATTTAATGAGAAAACTGAGATTCAGAGAAAACCTAAATAACTTATCCAAGGGCACAAAACTAGTTAGGTGATGATTTGAGGATTTAACCAATGTCACTCCAGCTCTGGGACCTGAACTCTTTCCACTATGGTTCAATTTCAAGGTCCCTCCCTCACTTCCCTTCCCCAAACCCCTAAGGGGCTCAGGTGTCAACTCCAAAGCCCTCCGGCCCCATTGAGTCTCAGTTTCCCTTCATGTCCTTTGGTGACCTTCTCTCAAGCATAAGTTACTCTATCAGCGCCTTAGGGTGAGGAACCCTCATACTACCAAATGTTGATATACTCCCTTGATTATAGGTTTGAGGACTCTACCAACTTCTTACTAAGTTTATCTCCAAAAGTACTGATTTCTCTTCCTATGTAAATATCTTTTAGGAGCTGATTCCTATTTTCAATCAGTTTCCTCCTATAATGTATCAGTTAGTGCTTTGGATCACTCAAGCCTTTATCAAATCATACTGTTAATTAATCTGATTTTTCAAAAAGCTGTCCTGTCTACTTCCCTAATATTAAGGCCAGGATGGTTTTTGACTACTCGCTCTTAATCATCCCAAGGGATGTCAAAATAGTCTCAGTAGATACTACAGACAAAATCAATTTTATTTAGTTATTTCTTTTTTCTCTGTACTTTAATGGATGCAAAATTTTGAATTTTCAATCAATTAATTAATGCATTCATTCTTTTACTTCAACAACAGAGAGGGAAAGGGTGAATATCTTGAAATCAAATAAAGATTGGGTATTATTTGTCCACAAGTAGATGCAATCCCTAGACTTAGGTCAATCTTCAAGGAATTTAGTTTTCATGTTAGGTTTTGGAGAGATGTTTAAGGTGGTGGCTTTAGCTCATTAGCATGTGTGCATGTGTGTATTTAAGCTGTGAGCAATTACTCTTTTCATCTTTCCACACATATGGTGCTACATTCTCAGGGTAAATGCCAAGAGATGAGAATTGTGTGGGAGTATAAGAAAAGGCTTGTTCCTTCTTAGAATGAAATTCATTGTTTCTTGTTAGAATGAAATTCACTGTTCCCTGTTAGAACGAAATTGGAGGATGACATAGGGTCTAGATGGAGTATATTGTTCTATCTTAAGTGTATCTTCAGGGAGAGAAGAGGTGTAATGAAAGAAGAAGACAGCTCCCTGCCATTCCCTAATGTGGGCTTAGAGGCTAGGGGGCAGGGTTGGAGAGCCCAGACTAGTTTTGTTTCTTCTTCCCAGCTGACCAGGTAAAAGGATCCAGAAACAAGACATTTCTCTTTTCAGCCATCCAAGGCTGAATTGCATATCCCCTTTCTGTGGTGGTTTTGCACCTGCAATGTGTGACACTATAGAGTTTTACCATATCTAAGCAGGTCATACTTGTCTCATTTTGTCATTCCTTCCTTCAACAAGAATGTATTTAGTTGTTTAGGAGCTGAGGATACAACTAGGGGGCAAGACAGTCATGATTCTTGTGCTCATGGAGTTGGGAGACAGTCATTTAATAAGTAACTGCATGTGTTATGAAAAGGGAAATAACAGGCACTGTGGGGACATACAATGGGGGAATTAACAGGATCTGTGGGATCAGAAGACACTCTGGAGAATGAGCGGCTGCCAACATCTGCCTACCAAGCACTGGAGAATTGGGACTTGCGAGTTTCGTCCACCCTCCTCCGATGTCCACCTGCCACCTAAATCAGTGCCGTGAATGCTGTGACTTGCCTCCTCTTCATCCATTTCACCCTCTCCTCTAGGTTTGGGTAAGAATGACCGGCTCCAGTAGTAGCCTCCTCTGGCACAGCAATCCGTCCAGGGGTGTCTTATGACCTGGGTTGATGGTATCTGAGAGAAGCCCAGGACGTTTGCTTTAAGGCCAGCGTGAGGATACAGTGCTATGAAAGGATGCGAAGTGGAGGACCTCTGCCCACTGTGGCCAGGCAAGTAGCCAGGCCTCCGCCCTCTCTGTTCAGGCCTCAGTTCACTCTCTACCTCATGCAGTTGTTTGTGCTTTGTCCTCCTCTCTGTCCATCTAAGTCTCTTTCAAAGCCCCCAAAGCCTAATTCAAAGCCCTTCCCTGGCGAAGTCTCCTACTCTTCCTTATACCCATACCCTGAAAATTTACCACGAATGTCACTTCATTCTCACTTTAAATTCTCCAGAAAGAAATACCCCCTGGGTGGTGATTGGATATACCATCTTGCTGTGAATTAGCCAACGAGTGATCTGTAAGGATTAGGTCCCAGCTCATCCGGTGATAGAGTCATGGGGTCCTGTCCAGGGACAGGTGGAGATGACTTCCACAGCATGCAGCTGTGGGAAAAAGGGCTCTGGTCTCACTGGGAGTTAGGACACCTGGGTCCATGCTGGTCCCTCCATCGTCATAACTCCAGCAACAAACACCTGGTATCACCCTGCAGTTTGCAAGCCAGTGTAGTGGGCATTATTGCTCTTGACCCTTGGAACAGCTCCAGGAGATAGAGGTCAAGCTCTAAGGCCCAAAGAAGAAGTGGCAGACATGGAGGGAGAAGTTAGTTAGTTCCTCTGCCTCAGGGGTCTGTGTTCTTTCCACCACTGCCTCACCACTTACCACTTCGAGTTTTCATTTCTGAACTCTGACAGGGGAAAAAACAACGCCTTGATTTGCCAGGAATTTGAGGAGAATGAAGTGTGAATACAGATCTGAAAGCATTTTGAGAAGTACAGAGCAGCCTAACAACATGAAGGAAGGTTGGGGGCAAGGGCCACAAGTGTTATCATGAGTCAGGCCTTGAAGAGGCTTCCCACTTTTTGGTTTTATTTCTGCCAGGATGGCTAAAAATGAGAAACTGACATTTCCCAGAACACTTCTGGATGGTTTACCAGCAAGGTGAGACAAAAGGTTAAGACAGCAGTGAACATCCCCCAGGCAACCTGCCGTTGGAGGTGGAGGGAGCTGGGGCAGGAGACCCTTTGCCTTCTGCCCTGGTCAAGACTCAGGTGTTCTGGCATCGGGAGAGTCAGCTCTGAGATGCCCTCCATAACAAGAAGGGGCGACAGCTTCTCCCTCTCGCCACCTCCCTTTCCACTGGGTTTTTAACTCCTCTTCTTTTCCTGTCCCCCAAAGTCTCAAGAGTCAGTGGAAGGCAGGAGCCTCATAATGCACCTTACGAGGAAGGTGCATTATCAGTGCAGCCAGAACCAAAGGGTGGTGATCCAGCAGGGAAACTGAGGGCAGGGGAGAGTGG
The DNA here is from genome assembly GCA_028533085.1 of Varecia variegata. NCBI lineage: Eukaryota > Metazoa > Chordata > Mammalia > Primates > Lemuridae > Varecia > Varecia variegata. The sequence continues at coordinate 33,919,204 of CM052444.1, forward strand.
AAAGCCCAGCTCCTGCTCACCAGTCCTGTCCCCAAGCACGTCTCCCAGCACTTGGTGTCTCTGTCAGAATGCACCAGTGTGTTGTGGCATCTTCCTCACAGAAACCTGGACCAGAGCACCTCGGATCTGGGAGGAATCTTAGGGATTACTTAGTCCAATCCCACTTCCTAGATGAAGCGGCTGACGTTCAGAGGGTTATGGGGATGTTCCCAAGTCAGTGGAAGGCCAGGATCAGGAACCAAGGCTCCTGAGGCAGGATTTCCCAAACTGCCTCCACCACCCTTGGACTCTGTGCTGGTGCCTCGGTGTATTTCTGGGGAGCTCAGGGGGAGGCCTAAGTGTGGCAGGAGGTGATAGGGGCAGAAGCTGTGGGACTTGCCTTCATCAGAGAGGCTTTAACATTGGAGTCATTATGTGTTTGTTTCTGCGAAATATTTCATTTCATAAAAGGAAACCACAGCTTAAAAAGCAAAACGGTTTGAAAGTTATTGCTCTTTACCCAACTTCTCTTTAACTAACATGCCCTGGAAAGAGCGCTGTAAATCAATGCTATGTGAGACACACACAGGATGAAGGCTCGCAAACCTTCCACTTCACCACACACCTTCCGCAATACTCTAACCCTAATCTACCATGTTCACATTCCGTCTCCCCACCACTCTGCTCCTCACTCATCTTCTGCCCTTTGTTTCTTCTGGTCCTTTTCAACACCCCCCCAAAACCCCCTCACTCATTTTTTCTGTTTTCCTTTTATAAATTGTCTCCTCAACACTACTGTATCGCTTAATTATCATAAAATATGTGAGGGGGACAGATTATTGTGCCCATTTTCCAGATGGAAATACTGAGGCCACCAGAGCTGCTCCTTGGCCCCTCTGAGCTTGGCCAGGGTGGTTCCCTGTTGATGCATTCACATCCCAGAAGCAGAGCTACCTGTTCTTCTTAAGCCTTTCTAGTTCCTACCTTGCACTTATGTACCTAGAGAGGGAAGAAATCCCAGGTGGCTCTCCTAGTGGACAATTCAGCTCAAATACACATTCACTGAGCACCTCTCTGGTATCAGTTACAGTGTCAGGCAGTTTGGTATGGTAAAAAGAGCACCAGCTTTGGAAACTCAATCTCTGCTTTACCTTAAGATAGCTGTGTAATCTTGCCCAAGAAACTTGACCTATCTGAGCCTAAGTTTACTTATCTGTAAAACAAGGATTATAGTATCTGTCTTATAGACTTGTGAGGCGATTGTATGAAAAAACACCTTGGATGTAGTAGGAGCTTAATAAATGGTCATTTTTATTATAACTATTTTGCATTTGATATGTCATTTAAAACATCACAACAATTCTGCAAGTTAGATTTCATTATTTGTTATGCACTTGAGAAGAGCAAGGCTCAAAAGATGAGTAACTTGCTCACAATAATACAGCTATGAAGTCAAACCCAGGATGTCCTTGCCCAGGGCCAGGACTCCTTCCACTGCTCCACCCACTGGAGGTTCTAGGACAATCTCTGACTCCTTTGAGCCATGGGCAGTGTACCACACAGACTTCCCACAGCCTCCAGGAGTGGGGCAGAGGGGACCCCCATGGCAGATAGTCATATGTGCACTCTTGCCATCGTTCAGGTTTCAGGTGAGAGCCTGGGGCTTTCAAAAGCTCTGCCATGCCTTCCCCACCTCACCCCCCTCAAGCTCTACTTCTGTTCACTATTTCCGTTCAGGAAGTGGTTTTTAATGGGAGAGCCTATTCCAGGACCACCTGCTTAGAATCAGGTGCTTATGCAAAATTCTGATGAATTCAAGGGTATTAAGAGTCTGCTGATACTGACCACGTAGAGAGGCCAGGTGATGGGGAGGAGAGGATTGGGGGCCCTAACTGTCCGTGTGGTCACTTCAGGTAGCTTGGGCACACAGAATGAACCAGTTATGCCAAGTCCTCAGAGGGCTACCTCATGGTGGGATTCCATGAGTATGATGACAGGAGGGACATTTCTCATTTATGAGGCCCCTGATCCTTTCTAGGAGCCCTTAGGATAGTAAAATCTTCAAAGATTGGAATACCTGTGACAGCCTAGCACTCTGGGAGGCGGAGGCAGGTGTTTGAGAGCAGCCTGAGCAAGAGTGAGACCCTGTCTCTACTAAAAATAGAAAAAATTAGCTGGGTGTGGTGGCATAAGCCTGTAGTCCCAGCTACTCAGGAGGCTGAGGCAGGAGGATTGCTTTAGCCCACGAGTTTGGGGTTGCTGTGAGCTAGGCTGTTGCCATGGCATTCTAGCCTGGGTGACAGAGCAAGACTCTGTCTCAAAAACAAACCAAAAAAAAAAAAAAAAAAAAAAAGAATACCTGTGACAGGTGAACAGTCCTTGGTCCTCCATGCTCCATGGGATTAAACAGAAAGCACCTATGGTATGAGTTGGTTTTCTAAGTTGAGACTGACTATATTCCTTGAGTTAAGAGAGAAACTTCAAGTAATTCCTTCTATTTATATCATTGTTATGCATAACCTGTTAAAATGTATTTATAAATTAGAAATATATTTAAATTTAAATTTAAATATAGAAATATATTTAAATAGAATTATATTTAAATTAGAAATATATATGTAAACAAATAAATACACACTTGTACAATCTCATTTTGCTTTTAGAGTTGCCCTCAAAGAGAGGGATGGCTGGAAGATAAAGTCTCTAAGGCTCAGGAAAGCTTTGACATTTCTCATCTAATTCATGGCAGACTCTGACACCCAGCACCACTTCTTTCAGCCCTTCCTTCCCTGGGACATGCGGAAGGCGAGTTGGTTCACAGAGCCATTCCTTTTCCCCTCCCTCCAGTCTCTTTCTGCTCTCTGTGATTCAGAGACCAGAGGCTGGCATAAAGCAATGTTAAATGAGAAAGCAGAGCCTCCTGAGTTGAGCCAGAGATCCAAAGTGGAACTAGGAGCCTGGAGGTACACTTCAGATGAAGACAGTCAGGAAAATGGAAGAGAATCTGGTGGGACTCACCTGTGAGCTGCCAGAGGAGAGAGATGAGGACAAGGCATGTTGAAGAATCAGCCATATCGTTCTCTGAATGTCAGTCTCTTAAAGGAACCCACTTCCCTCTTGTATTGCTCGAATCTCTTCTCTAGCTGGGGTTTTAAAAAAGGCAGGGAGGGGGAGGGGTTATGGCCTTGACATGTGTAAATGAGTCATCTCTGGTTTACTTAATTGCTTACCTCAGTGGCAAACACGTAATATTAATAGGTGTCTAATAAAGAGGGAAAAATGAATTGAACCACAAAGGTGATGGAACCCCATTTTACAGATAAAGGATAACAGACTCAGAGAGAGGTTAGGAATTGATCAAGGCCATATGGTCTACTTTTTCTGCTATATCACATGACTAACTTCTCAGAGACTCAGCAAAAAAGGAAATAGAAAAAAATAGATGGGCACTGGAATGGCACTGGAGATAATATTTATTGAGCTTTCCTAAGTGCCAGGCACTGTGCTAGGAGTATATGCATTTTAAAAAAATGCATTCCTCATAACAACTCTGTGAGTGAGATACTACTATAAACTCCACTTTACAGATGAGAAGATAAAGGCTTAGATTATATTACAGGAGAATCAAGAATTTTTTTTTTCCCAAAGGTACAAAATTAATTTATCTATAAGTGTTGAGCTACTATATTCTTGGGTTTAGTTGCAGATTTGTAGCAAACATAAGCACTGTTAACCATTTAAGCTACAGCATTTAGAGACTTTTATTATGTCACAATATTTTAGTCTCTTTAGTAATTTGTTCTAAGGTGGCTGAAAAATTACTTGTTATATGTCCTTTTGCATAAACCCCATAACTGAGAACAATTATATTCAGGAAGTGCTAAGTCTATGGGAAGCAGAAAATTTTTTATGATTGGGATGGATATCTATATCACGTGGCCCGGAAAGGCAAAGTCTCTCATTTAGTATTTGTTTAGGCTTCTGTGTGCTCCTTCTTGATCGGAGGATCTAAACTAATTCTGTCCCTCGGAATCGGCCTTTATAATCTCACACACCCCTCTTCTGCCATAGTCCCTAGGCCTAGAGGGAGGACGTTTGCAGCCTTAGTAACAAGGCATTGGCAGTGAACAACAGATTGGGCCTGGTGGGATTCAATAGCTTTAAATCCTGGAGATATCAGGTAAACTTGCTATCCACCTAAAACTTGTCATGACTCAGTTTGCAAAAGACAACTGGATCCAAATTTGTTCTGACGAAACTGGAACTTGTTCACATGGCAAAACTTTAGTTGCCCTGTTAGGCAACCTAATTACGCTTGACAATCAAAGTTTTGGGTAAAGCAGTTTCCATGGAAGTTCAATTTTAAAAAACCTTTTACCCTTTTTTTCCCTTCAGTTTAAAATGAGTTTTTTTCAATGTTTACATTTTAGCTGGAACAGGCTGTGAGACCTCCAGGTAGCCTTTCAAATGGAGATACCATAAATAATGAATTTATCTCAACATCAGTAGAAAATTTAGCAGCAGGTTTTAGAGTAGCCAGGAAAGAAAAGAAGAAATAGCTTGAGAGACATTTTAACTCTATAGTGGCAAGTAGACAATTTGAGCTCTGAATTTTCCTTGATGTAATTTGCCCTTTAGTAAAAACTTGTGCTTGGGAATTGGCTATAACCAGCTGAAGCCTGAGAAAACCTGGTATGCCTTTGACCCTCTCCATTTACAAAAATACTTGCAAGTAGAGGTGCCCTAAACCAACTTGGGAGCCTGAAGGGGGTCGTTCTCCTTTCTTTCCTCATTTTTAAAGGATTTATTTCCCATTTTTCTTTAAAAGAAGCAACTGAACTGTAGTCTAGGGTTTATTGTAGTGGATCAGAGCATGCTGATTGTGGGTGGGGGCTTCTCAATGTTTCACCACTGAGTTGGTCCCACCCTCTTACATGTTGCAGTTTCTCTCTTTGGGGGTCTAGTACCTCCAAGAGGGCTCAAAATGCTGAGTGATCAGCTCCTGGACAAGCCTTCTTTTAATTAATTTTGTTGGGGGTTCCTTATAGGGCCACTCATGCCATGGGGAATCACCCCAGGCTACTCCCACTCAGGCCCCTGGTCACCCAGGTGTGCCTTTCAGCTAGGAGGAGTAAAATGCCCTTTCTCTTCAGAGCTGAGGAACTTAGTCCCTCATTTATCTACAAACAAGACAGTTCAGTTTCCTCTTTTGCAAAAAAAGCCAATTGAGATTAATTTTAGGATGAAAAGGCAATGGAGAAGACCCTTTAGACTGCACCTCCAAATCACAATTAGGATCTCATGCAACAAATTCTCATGGAAAGAACCAACTCAGAATAAACCAGGACCACCAACCAAAAATGGGAGGTCCGGAGCTCAGGAGGACTTACCAGTTCTGGCCAAGGAAAAGCTCGGAGTCAGGGGGCTCCCAAAGGGGGCCATGATGGTACCTGGTGCCCAGTTAGGGCTACTCCTTCGGGGGTTCTGAGTCTTCTCTGAGCCTCATGTCTGGGTGCCAATCTTTGCAACAGAAAAGAAGCCAAACTCTGTAAAATAATTTAAAGAGGTTGATTCTGAGCCAAATTTGAGGACCATGGCCTGGAGCCATGCCCAAGAAGTCTGGAGCAAGTGGAGTCAAGAACTTGTTTTAATCACAAGAAACCACTATGAGAAAAAAAAAGGCCACAGAGTGAAAGAAGGCATTTGCAATGCATATATCCCTCCAGGGTCTTCTATCTAAAATATAAAAAGAAGTCCTACAAATCAATAAGAATTAAGCAGACAACCCAGTGATCAAGAGACTCAAATAGACACTTCATAAAAAAAGGATATCCAAATGACTAATACCAAGAAATCACTAAGAAAATAATGCAAATAAGGGCTGGGTGCAGTGGCTCTTGACAGGGATTGACAGGCCCTTAGAAGAGTCTTTCCTTCTAGCTGCATAAATCAACTGAACTGATCAAAAGATCTAAGGGGGCAATTTACTTCCCTTCCTCTCCCTGTTATCTCAGTATATTGCAAAATTCAACCTGACCTGTTCTGAATCATTTAAAACATAATACCTGTCTCTCAGATTAATTTATAAGTCAATCTTTTTCTCCCATCCATTCATCCTCCCTAGCAACTGTTTATCTCCCCTAAATAGAATTACCTATACTTCTCATTTCCCCACCTCCCCTCTAAAAGGCATCTATAAAAATATCTGAACTTCTTTAGGATATTGATCCCAATCACTCTGTGATTCTGTCCATGTGCATGGTAAATAAACTTTTCTTTATTAATCTGCCTTAATTGTGAGTTGCTCATTTTGGGGGAAAGGGCAAATTTCCCCTGACCCCTACAGGAGAAACCCAAAGAAATTCACACCAAGACATATTTATAATCAAACTTCTGTAAACTAAAAACAGAGAAAAATGTCACATTGCCTACAGGGGAAAACAATTTGAATGACTACTGATTTCTCATAGAAACCATTAAGGGCAGAAAGAGTGTCATGATACTTTTCAATTGCTAAGAGAAAATAACTGCCAGCCTAGAATTCTATAACCGGGAATAAAAGTAAAATCAAGATATTCTCAGGTAAAGGAAAATTAAGAGAATTTGTTACTAGCAGACTTATCCTGAAAGAATGGCTAAAGGAATATCTTAAAACAGAAAGAAATAATAAAAGAAGGAAATTTGGAACTATAGGAATGAAGAAATAATAATGGAAAGAGTAAAAATATGAGAAGATATAATAGATTTCCTTTTCCTCTTGAGTTTTCAGAATTATGGCTTTGGCCAAGACTTTCCATTTAACTTTCTCTGACACCCAAAGCAAGAAAAGGGAGGAGTACTTCATTAGTGCAGGAAGGGAGTGGAGGTTCGGTCTCTCCACTCAGCCTCTTCTGATGTCACCCCAGTGAGAAGGAGGAAAGAGGGATGATTCTTTACTGCCAAGAGAGGGTGGAAGTCCAGGTTTTCCACTTGGCCGTAGGTGGTGGGGTGGGAGGTCCCATATTTTTCCTATGGTGTTTGGTTAGAACAGAATGGATATTGACTAAAGGATTATATCCTGCTAGACTGCCCCTTTTCCAGTCCTTTGGCAAAGGAAAGCAGGCTTTTCTTGGGATTGGCATTTCAAGGTTACAGTCTTATCTAGCACACAGACATATAGGAGACAAAAAGAAAACCCAGAGAACTCACTGCCATGTCATTCCAAGGGTCCAGAAGTACCTAGTCAGTCCTTCTCTCCACCCTTAATAATCTTCTTGTATTCGTGTTTTATGTGTAATAGCCAGAATTTTTATCTGTACTTAGTGGCAAGAATAGAGAAAAATGTGCTTACTCCATCTTGTCTGGAATGAGAAGTATGATTATGTGATTTTATATCCTTACTCTCCCATGACCCATTGAAATAATGGTGAAATCTTTAAAAATGACTTCTTATGAATTTGCAAAATGAATCCATCCTCTAACTTGAAAAACACAGTAATGATAGATGAAACATTTTTAAATGTATTAAGGTGTATGGCCTTGCTTGAAATTAAGATAACAATTTCTGTGAATGAGAAAAGATGTAGAAACCCACATCACGTAAGAAGGAAGGGCATATGTGTCCATAGGAACCTTGATACCAAAATCACGCAAAAATAGGAAAAGAAAGTTATAGACCAGTATCACATATGAAGATAGTTGCAAAGATCCTAAATGAAACATTAGCAAATCAAAACCACCAGTGTATTAAAAACACACCATGACCAAATGGCACTTATCCCAGGAATGTGAGAATGAGCCAATATTATAAAAATTTATCAGTGTAATTCATCACATTGATTAAATGCAGCATGACATATGATCGCCTCAGAAGATGCAGTAAAAACTTTATAAAATTCATTACACACTCATAACTTTCATAACTTTAAAAATTTGTAGGAAACTACAGCAAACATTATAGATAATGCTGAACCTTTAGAAGCAATATTGTCAATGTCAGAAATAGGACAAAAATTTCTTCAGTCACTGATAGTATTCATTAATTAGTGAATTAGTGTCTTGACCAAAGCAATGAGACAAGAAAAGTATATAAGGTGTATGTGAATTACAAAAGGAGAGACAAATTATTATTTTCAGATCATAGCACTGTGGACACAGAAAATCCAAAGGAATCTGCAAACAAACTATGAGAATTAAGCAGAGAATGAGCAAGAATTCTAGCAAACAGTCATAATTGTATACAAGATGTTTTTATTACTTGGGTCACAGGTTGACAACTTGTTTACTAATCTTGAGCTAGTTCAATTAAGAGCCAGAGAGACGTTTTCCCCAAGGTTATACAGCATCTTAGTAACAGAGCCGGGACAGGAACCCAAATACTGTGACTTCAAATCCAGTGATTTTCCATTATGAAGTATCTCCTATTTGTGTACCATATTAGTACAAATGTGACAACAATAGAAACAGCAGTTTTAAAATGTTGTAATTTTGATTCCTGAAATTCTTGACAAACAGAATGAGGATGAACAGGAGCTGTTCTGTAGAAACTGACCTAGGGGTGGTTTTGGAGCAGATGTTTCATTTTCATTCAAACAATTTCATTCCTGTGTTTCATGTCATAGTTTTCCTTGTTCCTGAAAATGACCAAGCTAAGGCTTCTGGGAAGATATGGAAGAAAACTATCTATCATGGTATGGGAAGGGGATTGAATGGGTTAAAATGGGAATAGTAAAAAACCCAGGGGCACCCCACCAAGAAATATCTGGAGAGGAACTGAAAAAGAAAACTATGCTGAAAAAGAAAAAGAAAGGAGCTGACTTTGTAAAGTAAAATTTTATCAGCAACATAGTTAATCATTCCCTCTTTCTTGAGACATTATGGCCCCTGGGACTCCACTTGCTTGGTTTTCTCCTTCCCAGGCTTTTCATTCTCCCCTGCTTGCTGCTGCAAGTCTTTCCCATCCATCTACACATATTGAAATGTCTCTGGGTTCAGGCCTTAGACTCACCCATTTCTTTATCGGCCCCAATTCCTTAAGTGATCTCATTCAGTCTCTTGGTTTGACATATCCCATTTTATTTCTGACTCTGACCTCTTCGTGAATTCAAGACTTATATATCCAGCCATCTACTCAGCATCTCCATGTGTATATTTAACAGGCATCTAAAACATCTCATGTGCCCAATCAAACTTTTGCTTCCCTATCCTCTACTTCCTGCTCCACATGTCTTTTTCATCTCCGTAAATTGTACTTCTAATCATTCAGTTTTTAGGCTAGACAATTATAATTATCCTTGACTCCATTCTGCCATACCTCATATCCATCCATGAGGAAATTCTATTGGCTCTGCCTTGGAAAGAATACTCTGAACCCTATCATCTTTCATCACCTTCACCACCCTCACCCCTTCCACCTCTCACCTGTACTATTGCAACAGCCACTTAACTAATCTTCTTGCTTATACCTTGGTCCTCCATGATCTATTCTTCATAGGCTACTAAAGTGATGCTTTTAACACACAAATCAGATCATGTTACTTCTCTGCTTGCCAGCTGTCTCCCATACCACATAGAACAAAACCCAAAGTCCTTCCCTGGGCCTCCTAGGCCCTTCCTAATGGTTCTTGGTTACCTTTCTGATGTCATCTCCTATCTCTTTCCCCTGGCCTGTTCCACGCCCATCACACTAACCATCTCACTGTTCTTTAACACCCCAAGCACAAGTTCACCTCAAGGCCTTTGCACAAGAGAAGAGTCCTTCCCCCTGATATTCACATGACTATCTCTTCCTTAGGACCTAGTCAGTGTCACCTCGCAGAGACACTCCTCTATAAAACATCACCGGTCTTTTACTCTCTATTCCCTTACCCTGCTTTGTTATTATTTTTTCCTTAGAGTCTACCCTCCTAAAATCTAAGGAGCATCAGAAGAGGGACTTAGTCTGCTTTGTTCACTGCCCTATCCCTAGTAACTACAACAGTGCCTAGTACATAGCAGACTCTCAATACATATGTCAAATGAATTAATGGGTGTCCTGAGCAATAAAAATTGAGTAATTATGAATGATACCCAAGATTTCCTTCTTTCCATTTGGAGAAGAAAATTGGGAACATAGGAGGGTGAGATTTCTCAGGACCTGTGAAATCTGTGAGATTGGTATGGTGGCAGAGCAGAATGTGGGGGAAAATTCAGAAATTCCACAGGGTTGAGAGAAAATTACAAAGAATAGAATGTTTTATTTCCAGGGCAGGGCGGGGGCGGGGTGGTGGCGGTGGTGGTGGGGAATTTGTGTCATCTCAAATTGAGACTGTTGTTGCTTATTTAAACCATTATTTCAGTACTGTTACAACTAATGTAGTTTTAATAATAGCATTTCATCAGTTACTTGTTTTTTAAAAAACACCTGTAATTAGATTATGCTATGCAAAACTGATCATATAGCAAACATAGAAGTTACCTTCTTATGGATCTGCTTTTGCACTCAATTATCACCTAAAATCTTTCTTTGAAAAGTAACTAAGCATGCCATTAAAAAAATAAAATAGAGAACTTTAAGCTAAAAAAAATACACGGACACTTGGATACCTTACTCACTAATGTATTCTAACCATTATTTAACCAAATTCTTGGACATCTTGAATACTTCTTCCAATTCACTGTGAAATACTTATGTTAGTGTTAAAACGTCCCTGGGAATGCACATAATTTTCATAATTTAATGCTTGGGACTTCATAGAAACCAGCTCCAAGCTTGATGAAAGCGCTACCTTCCCCTGGGACGGTGGCTTTTCGGCATCACAGCCGCAGAGCCTACACTCCTGCTGGCGGAGGTGCACACCGAAACCCGCGCCTGGCGTCTTCGCTGGAGCGCGGTCCTTTCCTCTGTGAGCTTTGGTTCCGCTCCTGCCCACTGTGCCGATCGTCATATCCTGTCGAGGTCAGCAGGCTATGAGTTTGCATCTGTGCTTTCCTGAAACTGTCCCAGGTTTCTGCAAGTCACTTCTAAGTGGGCAGCTGTGGGAGAATCATGTCAGAGATCTCACATCTCTGTTGTGCATTCCGGTTTCCACGCTCCTTCACTCACTCTCTCGGGGCTCCACCAATCACGCGCCATGTCCTTTGGGGAAGGGAGCTCTGGGAAGGATGCTTACCGCTTCCCTGTGCCAAGGACAGTGCCTAGTGTGACTACACCCCAGATGCTGACCCTAAACACCCAAAGATCTATCTCAAGTACTATGGCGGAGCGCCCTGGACTGAAACCCTGGGGCCTCTCTTTCGTTATTAAGGCCCCTGGCATCATCCACTGTGTCATGTGTTGAAAACGCAGTTGAAAGACATTTGTTTGCCTACAAAAATCCCCATGGTCTGTCGGGGGAGAGGCACACATAAAGCAGCAATTACACTGCAGAGAGAGTTCTGAGATGGGTAGAGTCCAGGCAGCTTTTAGAGCACAGAGCAGTTCTAATGTAGGATCTGCCACTACAGGTCTCTTCACCTGTGAAATTAAAATAAAACTGCCTTCTCTCACCCACCTCATGGGTTGTTGGGGCAAAACTGTAGAAAGGATGGGAAAGCACTTTGTAACTCTGAAGAGAAATACTGCAGTGACTATGCTGCACAGGAGGCGACGGTGGAAGGAGATGGTCCTGCTATAGCTGTCCCGTGTTGCACCCTGGAGGTTTCCTTGGATTTGGGGATTTACCTATGCATCTAGAGCTCTAAGCTGGTCCTAGCTCAGTTTCACAGCTTCTGAAATGAGAAAAGTAGGACAGAGGAAAGAAAGAGTGGAGGAGCTGCAGTTATCCCAGGTCTTATGCCTGCACAGCAGAACCCCGCAACCCCGAAGGACTGGAAGGTAGGGTCTCTTCAGGCAAGGCCTATCCCAGCCTCCTTCCCTGCTGATCTTCCACTACATATTGCAGAACATGGTTCTTCTTTGGGTCTAACCTCCCTCCCTCCTGCTTTAACATATGATTTCATATTTGGTTGGAGGAGAAAACAAGCCTTTTCTGAAATCTCTTTGTTCAACCCCTTTGAGAAGAGGGGGCAGAAAGAAGGCAGGAGTGCTGAAGGAATGTCCAGTGAGTTCACTGTCAATCCATATGACAAGGACTGTCTGTACTCCTCGTTCCTCACACACAGCCCTCCTGCTTACTGCTCCCCTGGGCTCCAGTCCCTGACTTAGCAGCTGACTCCCTGCCCCTCCCTCTCTCACTCTGGCGGTGTTGCTCGGTACGTGGGTAAGCACGTGGATGCTTCAGCCACACTGCCCAGACTTGAGTTCTGGTTCAGTCCCTAACTCCTTGTTTGGCCTTGGGCAAGGTGACTTCATTGCTCTATGTCTCAGTTTTCTCATTTGGGAAATGGGGATGACCATAGTTCCTAGTCTACAAGATTGTTAAGTATTCAATGGGATAATCCATATTAAAATAGCATAAGGGGCTACCTCCTAGTAAGTCTTCAGTAAACATTAGCTATTATTTTAATTAATTCATTTAAAACAGCTTCTGATAACTTATAAAGGGCCAGGCCTTGGGTTAGGTGCTAGGGATAAATAGATGAAGTCCCAGTCCCAGTCTTCAGTGAGGAATGTTGATGAGCCACATGCCTGGGCCACCTCTCCTCTTGCCCTCTGTCCTCAGTGTTGATGTTCTAGCTTTCTCCCACTGCAGACAAGCCACCTGGTCCCTTCAGGTGGGCCACAGAACCCTTTACCCTGTCCACACCTCAAATACCCTGTCTCCTTGCTTCCCTCTGCTGACTCAGGTGTGTCTGTGCCACGTGCCAGGCTTAGCGAAGGTGTGGGGGAGATGACAGACATGAAGATGCCTGCTGCACCTAGTCCTGCTTCCATGGGTTCACACCACCCATTGTAGACTAGACATAATATAAACATTTCTTGAAAAAAGGCGGGGGGAGCTTGGTAGAGAATCAACATTCTGTCAGTTGCTCAGTAGCTGTGCAAATCAGTATAAACAGATTTACAAAGCAGTTTGGGGGCTATTTTGTGGAAATTAAGGGTGGTTTTGATATAAAACACTATATTATGATATAAAAGACAGGCTATGTTAGCACATTAAGCTGAAAATGATATCGAATTAATACTAGGAACGGAAAGCATGTTGAGAGAACCTCCTGTTACGTGCCCCTGACCTGCTGTGACTAACAGACTGAAGTGACTCCACAGCTAAACCAGGCAAGTGAATGCAGTCCACTATAGTGGAAACTCATGGAAAAAACCATGCAGGAATATTAGTGAATGTATAGAAAAATTCAGTCTTAGAAGACACACAAATCTTATCCACAGCATCCCCTCTGAGTGGCCTTCTTGTTCTACTTGAATTCCTCCAGGGACGGGAAGCACATGACCTCCTGGACATTGCTGGGTAGAATGGACTCCTAGAAAGGACTCAACAAGTACAACAGCCAATGTAATCTTAAACACTCCCATTACCCTGCTCCATTACCTATTTTAGCTTTTTTGCAAGGTCTCTTACACATGCCCTTACTTCCTGATTTTTCCCCTCCTCTGGGTATGCTCATTCCCTGTACACCTCTAGCTATTATTCTCCCTCTTTCTGACCCTTCCTTAAGTTACATCTGCTCTATGATCCACATTTTTCATATCAAGTCCTCCAGTGAGGACTGAAGGTGAAGAAGACTCTGTGCCTCTAACAGAGTAGTTGTTCTCAATGAGTGTGCTATATCCCTGGTGCTGCACACCCCATAAAGGTATGCCATCTAATCTTGAACGAGTATTTTGTTTGTCAACTGATATGGTAATGTCTGTAAGACAGAAAATTGTGTTTAGAAAGTCATGCAAAGTGGTCTGAAGTAGTCTGAAGTAGGGTACAAACTGCTACAAGAACTAAGTTGTAAGGCATGATGCTAAAGACCAACACAAAAGGGAGATGGTATTTTTACTGGAACATGCAAGGAATTTACTTCCTGAGAATTTAACAGCACAGTCAGAGTTATAAACAGTTCTGGTCAAATATTGGAGGTGGTGGAGGGTAACCAAGAGAATAGTGCAATATCTGTGAATATTAATCTTTTACAGTACCTTGCCACCACCACAGAGAGGTCAAGAGTTTTAACTCCCTTGTTAGGAACCCCTGCCTCTGACGATCGGGTGTGGCTGCAATTTTGTAAGATCCCAAAGGGGAGGAGGTGACATCACCTCTTTCTATACTTCCTCAACCTCCAGGAAGAGTCTGTGAAGTTTAGCCAATAGCAAAATTAGGGGACATTCCCAAGAACTCCCTCACTTCTGACATTAATTTGCAAGTTCAGGAACTTCCCAAAACTAAAATCAAGTTTGATAACTCATTAGAAAGACTCACAGAATTCATGGGAAACTGTTATGCTCATACAGCTACTTACAGGGAAAGGGTACAGATTAAAACCAGCCAAGGGAAGAGACAGAGAAACAGAGTCCAGGTGGGTTCTAAACACAGAGTTTCCAGTTGCCCTCTGCCCATGGAGTCACGGACAGTGTTAACTCTTGCCAGCAACGATATGTGACAATACACATGGAGTGCTGCCAATCAAGGAAGCTCATCAAAGCTTTAGTGTCCAGAGTCAGAATTGGAATGCTCTCATGTAGGCATGGTTAACTGCCCATCTGGCTGATCTCAGTTTTCAGCCCTTCAGGAGGCTGAGCTGATACTGTGTGACCCAAAACCCCCACCCTAAATTGCATGGTTACCATCTGGCTAGTACAAGGCTCACTGGCAAACAAAGACATTCTCATCAGGCATGACATTCCATGGGCTTAGAGATTAACTCCTGGAAGCCAAGGGCAAAGGCCAGACCTCTCTTTGGATGAAGTTAAATTCTTTACAACACAGGATCTTTAAAAAGGTTGGTAAAATACCCTCCCCCCAAAAGTTAACTGAATTGAAGGAAAAGGCAGAAATAGGGTATCTTAGTTCATTTGGCTGCTATAACAAAATACCGTAGACTGGGTGGCTTAAAGACAACAGAAGTCTATTTCACACAGTTCTGGAGGCTGGGAAGTCCAAGATCAAGGCTCCTCAGATTCAGTGTCTGGTGAGGCCTGCTTCCTGGCGTGTAGATGGCACCTTCTCACTGTGTCCTCATACAGTGGAAGGGGTGAGGGGGAAGCTCTCTTTTCTATTAGTGCTCTTTAATAAGGGCACTAATCCCGTTCATGAAGGCTCCACCCTCATGACCTCCCAAAGGTCTCACCTCCTAATGTCATTACCTTGGGAGTTAGGATTTCAATATATGAATTTGGGGAGACACAAACATTCAGACTGTAGCATAGGGATCAAGTTTAATTTAAAGTGCAAATACAAGTTTTTTTAGTCAAATGGTGGCTAGTAATATGAGTCCTGCATCTAACCACCCCTCTCCTTATTTCCATGGAAGAGACCATGGAAATATGAAATAAGTGGAAACCTGGACAAGTGTTGGTGAGGTGGAAGGAAGCCATCTTTGGGTCAGCTTGCTTGTTAGAGAGATAAATTTGTCCAGATCAGGCAGGAGTGAAGGTGAGTGAGGACAGCCTCCAGGCTCACTCTCCCGTGACGGAGCACCACGTCCAGAAGGCGAGTGGTCGTGAGCCGTGCAGCCAGAGAGCTGGGTAAGGGAGCACCATTGGCAAGGCCAGGCCTGGAAGTTTTATTTTATGTCTCAAAACAGTCAGCAAATAATATCAATAGGGTTAGAGAGGGTGTAGATTATGACCCAAGAATCTATAGCCATTTCTAGTTGTTATATTGTACAAGGGGAAAGAAAAACCCAACATTCTCAGATGTACAAAAAATATGCCACCCTTGTGAAGCTGTAGGTGTTAGGGCAATAACTGAACGGAATATTAATAGATAGACTCAATGCATATTTACACTGATAAGTCAATTGCTTATATTTGTTTATACGTGTGTGTGTATATCTATATCTATATATCTATTTATCTATCTATCTATATATATATCAACTTTCTCTTCTTGATATTAGAAAAATTCCTTCATGAATAACATGATACAGTATAGATTAAGCCACAGAGAAACAGTAAACCATTTAGGTTTACTTATGTGTGAGAAGAGAAAAGGACAAAAAACATGATCTGGGGAAATACCAATAAAAAGCATGAACACAAGAAATAGAACCAGAGCAGGAGAAAGAAAATAGGAGTGGTGTCATGAAGAACAAGAGAACATACAGTGCTACGGGAGGAATGATAAATGGGTCAAATGCTGAGGGGCAGCCCGGGAAGATGAGGGCTAAAAATGGCCATTGGATTTGGCACTGGGTCATAGCTTTGGTGGCTCAGGGAGGGCAGAGCTGCCTTTCTGTCCTGGATGGGAGATGAGGGGACAGAAACAGTGGTTGCAGACTCTTCTTTCAAAGAACCAGATTTCTGCAGGAAGGAGAGAAGGAGAATAGACTCAAGAAGGGTTTTGTTTCTTTTTAACAATGAGAGTGAGCTAAACATCCTTATGGTTACCACCATAGACAGACACTACTTTGTTCTGAAACGGGCAGAAGCAAGGTTAAGGTGGCCTACACAGACCTATTTTTCTGCAGGGCAGGCGGTTGACTGATTTTTATGATTGATGCCTCAGTCGTATCTGTGGAGTAGGCAGGATCATCAACTTAGAAAGGGCGATGAGTTGTGATGGGCTGCTCGAGGGTGTGTGTGAAGCCCTGTAACCGTTTCTGAGGATAGGGGAGGGGAGCTGACCAGAAACAAGTGAAAGAATTCTTGGCAGCACTGAAGAAGGTGGCACTGAGTTTGGAACGGGTTATCTGGAGCGCGGACGATACACAGCACTCACACCTGGGCCTCCCTCACTGCCTCCTTGTCCCGCCTGCTGCATAATCTCCTAGAACGTGGCTTTAGCTCCCACCGGAGAGCCAGCTTTATCCTCTCAAAGGTCTTCCACAGCCTCCTAAGCAGCCTGGGTAATACTGATTGTTTGGCATTTAGAACACATTTTCCCATAGAAAATGTTGTAGATGGTGTTAGACTGTATCAGCCTGACTTCCGGTTCTCAGAAGGTCATCAGATGTGCTACATAGAGCATGCATGTACTCGATGCTAATGTATTGTCCCATTTTTAATTCAGGCACATGCAGTGGGCTGGGCCTTGTGAATGAACTGATTCTGAATGGTTTTTGGCTTCTTTAAGTATGAAGGAATGTACTCAAAGAATACTCTCATAGAGCCGATTCCCGGGGATAATTTAACTTCCATGCCTGGGAAAAAGCATTATCACATCTGGCCACATCCACAGGCTGATTATTCTCCAGTGGATTCTGGGCTTTTCTATGCTTCAAGTATGTTCATCCGGCAGAATGAGACCTAAATTATATTTGTTCTTCCAGTTACAGAAAAAAGTGACCAGAATAAATGCCAGTTGCATAAATATCCATCTACATACGTAAATACACAAGTGGTGATCAGATGGCCAGGACAGACTGGAGGCCTTATCCGATCTGAACAGAAGGAAAGTAAAGGATGAGCCAAGAAGAGAGAGGCAACAAAGTCACGTGGGGTAGGGCGTCTTCTAAGAAAGAGCACTAAGGCGCAGATGGCACTCTGGCCACACGGAAGGAAAGACCAACGGCATGTTTGCCTCCGTTCAGGCTCCCTTTGTACTTTGTCTGTGAAGGCACCACCATAGTCTGGCTGCTGTGGCTCCATCAGCGTCTGGGACTGTTGACCCAGTTCACACTGTGTCCTTAGAGTAAACTGCTAGAGCCCCAGTGGGGAAGGGTTGCTGTGAGCTCCCTCCAGCACATTATGTTCTACTGGGGAACCCATCACTAGATGGACTGGTGCTTGTTTCATGGGCTCCAACTTCAGCTGGGCCCAAAACATCCTTACTGCCACCTTCTTCGTTAGCTCTCTTTCCAATTCCCCAGAATGGCCATTTCAACAGTCACCGTTTTCTGCCAGTTGCACTGGTTCTACTCCATCTTCTGGCAGATAAACTAAGCTCCTGTGTTCCATGCACCAAGGTAATATCAGATGTGGTCCCCAACCTATAGACCTGCATGTATTATTGTCACCCAATCTTAGTGAAAGAGGTATCCCTGCTCTTGTCCACTGTTGCTATGGAGACCACTGGTCTTGTCTCTTAAAAAATATGTGTCCCACCAATTATCCCCTTACTTTTCCTTATTTTCAGTTCTGTCTTCTCTGTTGACTCTTCTCTGGTCTGCACATGTGTTCAAGTACCTCCTCCATCTTAGAAATAATCAAAACCACCCTGGGGCCAGTGATAAGTTTTTCACCACCTCTTCCTCTTTCCCCACAGCTTCCAGTTACCACCATTGCTCTCCTTTCCTTAATCATCAATATTTTAAAACTGCAACCAGCTTTATTTCGTATAATTTTCTTAAACAGCCATGGTATTTTAAGCACAACATGGGCATATCATCAATAACAGTATATAACAACTTTTAAACTCCCCTCCTCTGTGGACACAAAAAATAAAAAGTCACCAAAAAAACCAGTGATGTCTTTGATATTCTAAACAGGGAGTTTAGTGCAATGATCCTCAACTGAGAGTGATTTTGCCCCTCAAGGGACATTTGGCAATGTCTGGAGACATTTTGGTTGTCACAACTGGGGCCAGGACGTGCCACTGGCACAAAATGGGTAGAGGCCAGGAATGCTGCCAGCATTCTGCAATGCACAGAATAGCACCTCACAACAAAGAATTAAGAATCGTGCAACCCAGAATGTCAATAATAGTGTGAGAAACCCTGGTTTACAAGTAAGGGTTGACATTTCAATTAGTTGATTAACATTTCATGGGTCAAACCGAATTGTTATAAAACAAAACAAAAGCTACAGACTTCTCAATCTCCACAATCTAAAAAGGAAACCAAAGCTTGAGTTCTCCTATTTCAATTTTGTCCCTGGGAGGTCCAGTTTGCCTTCCTCTGGTGTCCGATACATTTAATTTGGAAGGGCATATTTGGGTTTAAGGAAGAGAAGAACATCAAAGAAAATTTTAGTTTCCCTACACAACAAGACTTTCTTGCAGAATGACTGGTACATGTTAACATTAGGGAAGCCCTTCTCTTATAAACCAAAAATTCTTTCAAAAAACTGGAAGAGAAAGTTGTTTGTTTTCCCCATCTGCTTCTGAGACATTCTATTGGTGACATTTTCCCCTTTCTCCAACACAACAATGAAGCATTCTATAATAACATAACTTTAAAACAAAGTCAACCAAAACTACATTTTATAAAACTTGATGAAAAAGTAGAATTTCAAATAATACAGTTATAGAAGTACCCAAGTATCAAATATGCACAGACCTCATGTGACGTCTTCAGCACTTTCAGCCTTCTGTGCCTGGTCTATTTAGTATCTCCTTTCTTTATGGGCTCATTTCTCCTTTTTCTCTTTTTTAGGTATCTTCTCTCTTTTCTTTTTGGAGGCTTTTTAGGCCTGCTTTCTGGCTTTGGAGGAGGGGGCTCAGCAGATAAACTGGGGTCCTTCTCTGTAGTCTGCTTTGGCTTTGTCGGCTTTAGCACACTGTGAACCTTCTCTTGGGCATGGGGTGGCAGGGGCAGTGGTGGGATGTCAATGCCAGGTGTGGGAGGAGTCGGGGACCATGAGCCTTGGCCAGTCCAGAAGTTGCTCTTGCCTCTTCTTCACACTATTGGCCTTTTTTTTTTTTTAAATTTTAGACTCCCATTCTACTTCTTCACATTTATTTCTCAACTTGGTGCAAACTGATGTTTTCTCCCATGATCCATTGAAAATTGATGATTTATCAAATCCAATGGAAATTTTACTCCTTTTGAACATAGTGACAGATGAAAATAAAAACACATAAGTATTGTAAAGTTATCTAATAACAATAAAGGGCAAAAGCTCTATCTAAACTCTCCACCCCATCCCAAGTTAGATGCTTGTTTCCAGTTTTATGTAAATTCTCTTGGATTGTTTTATATGCACATACAGCCATATTATACACAACCTTCTCCACACACACAGATTTTAACAAAAAGTCTATGATATATATTTATCTGTCATTTTTTCCTCAGCAATATATTATTCCTCTAAAGGAATCTAAAATTCTTGTAAAATCCCAAAAGGAATCTAAAATTGATCTAAAATCAATACATTCTGTTCTGTCTCATTCTGTATTATAGCTCCACAGCACTCCACAGTATTTTTATAGCATAATTTGTTAATCTAACCTCCTATTGATTGATATTTGTAGGTTATTTCCAACTTGTTATTATAAATTAAACTATAATGAATATTGTGGTGTGTGCAATTGTGCCAGTCTGTTTGTATGTAATTACAAATAAAACAAAGTACCAAAGGTATTATACAGTTGAAATTTTGATAGGTGACACTAAATTTTCCTCCAACGTGAGTGTAACAGTTTATTCTCCCATCAATAGTATGAGTATCTGGTTCTTTCTACTTTTGTCATCACTAGAATCTTATCAATTAAAATTTTTTTTAATTTTATAGGCAACATTATCACTATTTGTTTAATTGGCATTTCCCTGATTTCCAGTATGAGTGAGCATTTTTCATGTTTATTGGTTGTTTGCTTATTCTTACTCTATAAATTTCCTGTTCATATACTTGGCAATGGACTCATCTCCATAAACTTATTATATTTCATTTCTGCAGCATTTAACATTGTTAACATCCCACTTCTTCAAATTCTCTCATTTCCTATTGATTTCCCATTAATGTCCTAATTTTCTTTCTGCTTTTCTAGTAAATCTTTGTCATTGCCATTTACATAGGGCTCCTCCTTTGCCATTCCTAAAATGTTGGTATTTTCAGGGGATTCCCCCCTCAACCGCCTTTCACTTTACATGTCCTTTCTGAGTAAGATCCTTCATGTAAGCACACATGGACTTGGTCTGACTCCAGCCATAATTTGTGTGCTGATTATTCAAATATCTGACATGTTGCTCAGATCTCTCTGGAGCCCCAGGTAACATATATTCATCTGCGTCTTAGACATCTCAATCCTAACATATTCAAAACTGACCTTATCATCTCCGATGTCCCAACTTATCCTATCCACTGATCTGATCACCCAAGCCAGGAAGCAGACTCCTCGTCTTCCCTCTGCCTCTACCCTTCTATGCAAGCAGGTATCAAGCTCTGCTCCTTCTGCCCCGCTCCCTTCATACCACCAGCCCTGCCTCAGCTGAGGCCTTCGCTGTTGCTTAGCTGCATTCCTCACCTTAGATGTCTCCTTGCTTCTAGTCTCACTTTCCTCTTCATCAGAGTGTTCTTTCTGATATGTGGATTGGAGTATGTCATTCGTCGGCTCAAAACCCTGTACTTAACTCCCCTCACAAACCTTCGGGATAAAATCTAAACTCTTGGCCAGGCGCGGTGGCTCACGCCTGTAATCCAGCACTCTGGGAGGCCAAGGCAGGTGGATCGTTTCAGCTCAGGAGTTCGAGACCAGCCTGAGCAAGAGCAAGACCCCGTCTCTACTAAAAATAGAAAGAAATTAGCTGGACAACTAAAAATATATAGAAAAAGTTAGCCGGGCATGGTGGCACACGCCTGTAGTCCCAGCTACTCGGGAGGCTGAGGCAGAAGGATCGCTTGAGCCCAGGAGTTTGAGGTTGCTGTGAGCTAGGCTGACGCCACGGCACTCACTCTAGCCCAGGCAACAGAGTGAGACTCTGTCTCAAAAAAAAAAAAAAAAAAAATCTAAACTCTTCACCATACACACTAAAACTTTAGTGATCTGGACCTGATTTCCTCATCCAGTCTTTTCTTTATTTCAGCCACACTAAAATATCCTCATTTTCCTGAACTGGCCAAGTTCTTTGGGTAGTAATGGGTAAAATAATAAATAAATAAATAAATAAAGGCTTTCCCCTTTATTGTTATTTGATTTTTCTCATGTGTTAAAAAAGGTTTTAACATGTTCATCCTCTTTGTGTACTACGCTCCCCTGCTCTTCAGAGGGGCCACACCTACTCACTTGTCTCTCAGCAGCCTGGTCATACACAGTTTGCATTAGGTGTCTTTCCACATGACCCCACAGTTCCTCATTTCACAACGCATTTCGATGTTTTGCTTCTCTGTTTCCCCCACGAGACTCTGAGCTGCTTAGGAGCAGTACTGCTACTTTTATTTCTATATTTCCAGCTCAAGAGATACCCAATAGAGAGAGAAGAAAGGAAGTAGGGAGGAGAAAGAAAAAGAGAGGAAAGGGAGAATCTGGCTTCCGCCTCCACTAAAATGGCTCTCATTGGGGTCAAGGTTACTAACGACCACACGATTGCTAAATGCAATGGACATATTTTTTGCTAAACTGGATAGAGTTTTGAAATTTTTTCCCTTGTTTTTTGAGAAATCACCTTCTCTTAGACTTCTTTCTGACTGATCCTTCTCATTTTCCTCTTCAGGATTCCTTTCTTCTGCTGCCTCTCAAATGTTAGAGTTACTCCAGGACACTGTCCTGGGTCCACTTGTTATTTCATTCCCCCTGGGCAATAGCCTGTCAGCTGGCGCCTACTCAGGCAGTGTTGTACTGCCCCCTGCTGGAACCAGAGAAACACCAGCCAGCAATAGTGATGGCCCTAGTCCTAGTGGGGTTGAAAATGCTTCCACAAAAACACTGGACAGCAGTCCTTTTGAAGACTCCTGACAGGAGGACTGCGCTCTTCTGCCTGGGCTCTTCAACCTCCATTTTCTCTTATCTTTGCCCTCTATAATCTGGAGCTCGGAGGGGGCAGGTATCTTTTCTGCATCCTAGCTACCTGTTTGCATCCATTCTATCTCCTGGGAGATAGACCTTGTTCCTATCTTTGCTCTCATTGTCTTGAAGAAAATTTGTTGGAATGGCTTGGCTTTCTCTAACTCTCCATGCACTTCCAAAGCTGTGCCCATTATGGAATTCAAGGCCCTGCTTGAAGACAGACCAAGGTGTCTCTCTTCTCGTGTCCTCAGCTCAATACCATACTCCTCCTAGAACATTTTTAGATTGCTGAGGGACTCTCATATTGTTTCCCATGTGTTCTCCATTTCCTGTAGGTACACTGCAGACGCCTTGATGCCTGGGACCTTGGTAAGCCCAGAGGTTGTGTGCACGGTAGTTAGGCATGCTGGCTCTAGCATCAGACAGATGTGGATTTGGATTTTCACTGTGCCTCTAATTAGCTAAGTAATTGGGTAAGCCATTTGACTTCTCTGAACCTCAGTTTTCTCTTCTGTAAAGCAGGAGTAGTGTTCATAAGTATCCTCATGAGGATGTTGGGGGATTAAAGGAGATATTGTAGGTAAAGGTCCTGGAAAGTATCTGACTTAGTAGATAATCAGAAAATAATAGCTTCTGTCATTACCATCACCTTGTCAAAGGCAGGCAGTAGGTTGAGCGCCCACCAGATTAGATACTGAGAGGAGCTGGATTTTGATTCATGTGATGAGGTTTGTTGACCTGTACCTCACCTTCTGGAGTCTTTGCAGCACCACCTCTAGGCATGCTTAGACCGCAGGGACTTCCACACCCAGGGCTATGGTGCAAGACCCGCTGATTCACCCATAGCCCGGCGGTGGTTTCTGAGCCTTTATCTGTCACTTCTCTCAGACTTGTTTTAGAATCTGTTCAGAGGCCTAAGTAGCCAGCTCTGTACCTCAGAACGGGCACTAACAATACATCAGTGTCCGCTGCCACCATGGGAAGGAGGAAGATTCCTTAGTTGAAGTTTATCTTCCATTTCTTTGTTTCAACACCAGACCACATCACATAGATATCAATTCACCACATCTAAGCAGACCTTTGAGAATTATAAGGGATTCTTTTTAGTTTATCAACCTACAAGGAAAAGGCTGAAGCACAAAATATGATTTAAAGAGTTTACTTGAGGTCCCACAACCACTGCTCCATCTCCTCCATCCTGGAAGGTCCCTGATGGATCAGCTGCCACAAAAATAAAAATAAAATAAAGGTTCAAAAAGAGTTTACTTGAGCCAAAGTGAGAAAAGCTGCCCAGAAGACTCAGACCCAACTAACCCTGGATATGAGTTCTGTTTGGCTTTTGGTACAAGCAGGTTTTTAAAGGCAAAAAAGGGGGACAGGGAATGGGCTGATATAAAAGATTTTTGTCCAGAATTCTCATTGGTTCACGGAAATAACCTTGCTCAGTGATTGGCTAAGCTATTGGGTGATAGTGTCTGGCACAGCACTGTTAGGCTAATTCACAGCTACTGTGGCAATAGCAAGCAGTTTCAAGAGGTGAACTCAGAGCTCAGAGAGGGAGAGTAGGACTCAACTGCCGTCTCATTTTAATGCTCCTTCGGCCAGATAATTTGAAAGAGCTTGTATTCCTCAGGTAAAAGTTCATTTCTTTCCTCATTTCCCCCTTTCGATCAAAAATTTTTCTTCTTGAAAGCACTGATGATCAAAATCTGAGTGTCAAGGTGTCCCTTGTCACCAGGAAAGCTCATTCTTGGATAGTCCTGTTCCCTGCCTCCTCCAGGGTCCTGGAAGCCTAGCATGATGTATCTGGGGGATTCAGCCATAGGCCCTACTGGGCTGCTTGCGCCGATCCTGGCTCCATTCAGAGGGGAGCCTGCCATCCACAGATTTGCCCTCCCTTCCCTCAGGCCCTGTCCTCCATTTACCCTGCCTTTCATTCTAAAAATGCCTCAAACTCTTTCACATCCCATTTATTCCTACCCCAGTCCCAGAAGCCATTCCCTTTCCATCTTCTCCCAAGAAAGTCAGTACTATGAGGGTAAGGGGGAAATTTCCCCTTTCCCCAAAAAGTTTGCTGAAAAATCAACTCACAATTAAGGCAGATTAATAAGAGGAAGGAAAGTCAATTGTTCTTGGATGGATCCAACTGGTTATACAGGTAGATGGAAAGCCCCTTCTAAGGACCTGTTGATCTCGAAGGGCCTTTAATTCAAAATACTTTTGGAGTCATATTTTGGGGTGAAATTTCCTGAGCTCCTTCACTTCCCCTGTCTGGAACTTCCCTAGAACTTTCTTTCACACAGTAAAAGTTGAGTTGGTGGCTGCAGAGAGAGAGATCTGATTACGAGTCAAGTAACAAGAGATCTGAAAAGGGAGACAAGAACATAGATTAGAATAAGATTCAGTGAGTAGAAAAGAGCAGATCTAAGCACATTTCCCCACACCCTGTTACACCAGTCTCCCATTCTTGGGGAGTGGACTTTGTTAATCTGATGGAGAATATTTAGCTTGTCTTTTAAGAGGTATAAAACATAGTCTCTACTTGCCCTGAGTGGTTTATGTAGAAACAGCATTTTCCCCTAATAATCACACAAGCTCCTCCCTGTTGGGCTGTCAGGGCATCCAGGATGTGGCAGTTTTCAAACACAACTGAGGCTAGGCTGTTGAGTTGTAAGTGAAGTGCTCCCAATGCTTGCATAGTGATATTGAACACTTGTTCTACTACTATGGAGAGATTCAAAACTGTCTTCTCAATCTCATGAGTTCCAAATGCCATGAAAAGAATCCTAAGCACCAAAAAGAACTAAGAATTGTGATATAAAAGTGGGTTTTTTAATAATATCATGTCTAGTATGTTTGTGTGGTACCTCTTTATGAATGAAAGAGCCCAAGTTTATAGCTTGGCTGACATTTAAAGTGGAGTACCTGGTAACAGAGGGTGTCAGATAACCAAGTCTGCAGCATCCTGACCATCTAGGTGGGAACCACTTGTACACTTTATCACTACACACAATAAAAAGACCAGTGTTATTTGCAGATAGAGTCAGGTTGGAATCTGTGACCTCCCAGCCTGGAGTTTGCTGTGCATTTTCTTCCACATCTCAAGTTTCTATGTGTCCCTGCCAGTCTGTGGGAACAGAACAGGTTGCAAAATATTTGATATAAAAGGACTTTGGTTCTGGCAGTTATAGGGCTTGGCTTTTGTCACCTAACCAAGTTAGTCCAGACTTTTGGTCTGTCCATATGTAATCTTTAGTGTCTGGCAACTGCATAAGGGAAACAAGTCAGCTGCCCCAAGTTCAACAGGCCTGGCTTGTCAGTCATCCATAACATCACGTGATTTAACAAGCTTTGACATCATGAGGGTTAATGTCAGCACCATCTAAGAGGTGTAAGAATGTCATCTGTGGCATGAAGCCATAACGTTTGATTGCAATATTGCCCTAGTATGTCACCCAGAAAAGATAAAAATTCTTTCTAATGACTTTACCTGAACAAAAGACAGTTCTTGAGCTTTCACAGAGGTTTTTCTGTGTCCAGTTGACTCATCAACAGCAGCATGATTTTTTATTCTGGTTGTGGATGCCACATCCTGTCGCACATCCATTTTCCAGACAGGTTTCACCAGGTACTCACTGGCAGAAACAAAATGAGTTCAGGTTCCTTCATACGATCTAGATGTTGGCATAACCAGCAATTAGACTGATTAGTTAGTGTGGCCAGGGCTTGAAAGACTGAAGCAAAGAGATGCTGGGTCTGTGCCTGACCTGGTGGAGAAACAGTAAGGGTTAGTAAGAGCAAGGCACAGTTTGAAAGAAGAGTCACAGTAGAAGATTAAATGGAGAATGGGATAGGTTGAGGTAATCTTCATTCAGCTTCCAATATGCAATGCTTGAAGGGGAAGGCTTAAAAGAAGTGTTTAAAAAAGACTGTTTTATTGGGGGAGGGGGTAAAAAGGCAAAAAATGGGGAAAAGGGAGTTTTTAGGAAAAAAATAGGGTTTCTTGATTTGCAATCTTGGGAAAAAGCTGTTTACTTTGTGAAGATGTCTGGTTCAGGGGCCTGGGAACTGGCCCTGGAAATCCTTACTTTCAGGTCACCTATAGGGGTCAGCCTCCAATCGTCTCAGTATAGCTTGTGGGGCTTGCATGAATCTAGGAAGATTTTCTTTTATTTTGATGGTGGTGTAGGTGGTTAACAGTACTTCATAAGGGCCTTTCCAACACGGTGACAGTGCATGTCTTCTTCCGAAAACTTTGATGTACACACGATCTTTTGGCAAGGCTTGTCAGTTGGTAGAGGCCATGCTCCTTCCACCTGTCAATGACATGCTCCAAGCATATTAGTTAGCACCTGTATGTAGCTAGACACGGTATCTAATTGTTCACTTAAATCCCCAGAGTGTTCAGTCAGCCCAGGAATAGATGTTTTAGGTGTCAGTAGGCATGGTGTGACAGAACACTATTTCAAAAGGGGTTAATCCATGTCTCTTGTTTGGAGTATTCTGGATTTTTATAAGAGCCAAAGGTAATGCTTTTGGCCATTTAAGTCCAGTATCTTGATAGTCTTTTTCCAAAATCGTTTTTATTTCTAGATTTTTACATTCCACTTGCCCTGAAGATTGGGAATGATATGGGGTATGAAATTTGAATAAGTACCCGCAAGCCTTTGCAAGCAAGTGGTTTATTTCTGCTGTAAAATGAGTCCCTTGATCTGACTCAATCCATAAAGGAATACCAAAACAAGGAATAGTCTTAGTTACTCATTTCTTTACCACTGCTGTAGTGTCCGCACACCTATTTGGATAGCATTCAGTCTACCCACTAATCTTGCAAACAATAACCAAACAGCGGGAAAAGCCTAAAACTGGAGGTAAACTTATACAGTTAATTTGGACTCCCATTAAGGGGCAGTCTGGGCCTTTGGGGATTTCCTGGAGAGTGTTGGTTTCCTCCAGAGATTTGATGAGATTTACAAATAGTGCCCTGGGAAATACTTTGGTCAGATGATTCTGTGGATCCCAGGGCAGTACCAATTATTTTTTAGTTCTTTAATTGTTCCCCATTTGCACATACATCCCACATGATGGGAGATAAGTGCAAGCCAAAAAGTTTTAAAAAAGGGGGCCACTGGGAGTCTGTTTGACCAATCCATCTGATAATTGTATAGCAGCATTTTGTATCCACCTATCTTTTTCGGATTGTGGGGCATTAGTCTGATGATCACTAATATCAGATAGAGATAGGGCAGAGTAGTAAATTGAGTGGAAAAAGGATAGGGAGGGCCATTTTTGGCCACATATGTAGCAGCCCTATCTGTTCTATTATTTTCTAGGGATATAGTATCTGTTTCCTTAGTGTGGGCTGGGCAATGAACAATGGCAATCTTAGAAAGAAGGTGAATAAGGCAGCATTTATACATCCATTGGAAATAGGAGTGTCAGCAGAAGTTAGGAAACTACCAGATTTCCAAATTGTGCCAATTGCATGGCAGACACCAAAGGCAGCTTTTCCTTTTGCCAATGTGCAAGCTCTAGTGAGGGCTATGACAAAATTGACTCGAGGTATTTTGGGGTGAGATTTTCAGTGCCCTGAGATATTTTATGTCCTAATTAAGCAGCAGTTGTCTGTACCCACTGGAATCTAGGCCTAGAGGCTTTATGGCCTCATTCAGCTAGAGTCTTTAAAAGAATAAAAGAGTCTAAGAGGGCACCCTTTACAGAGCAAAAGATCATCAATGTACTGAACAGGAGTGGATCCTTGGGTAAATGTTATAGAATCTAAATCAACTTTAAGGATTTGAGAGACCATTGAAGGACAATCACAGTAGCTGAGGTATTTGGGTCCATGTTAATTGTCTCTCTCTGAAGGTGAATTTAAAGAGAAATTGAGAAAGTTGAGCAAAGGTCGATTACTGTATTACTAAAGTCACGTGAACTAAAAGGCATTTGAGTTAATTTCTATCTTCTTGTTAGATACTTGATTTAAGCACTTATTTTCTTAAGCTAATTAATTAGAGCTCTTTTACATATTTTGGTAGTGAAATATCATATACACATGTCATAAATAGAAACATAGACATACAGACAGAAGCAGATCTAATAGTTCTTATAAAGAATTGTTTGCCAGCTATTAAATATTATTATTTTTATTCAGACTGTCAATCTTTTAATTACCTATTTTATGATTTTAAGCAATTATTGGCTAGGCAACAATTTACCTTTAGTAAGATTTTGCCATTTCTGTAAGCGTTTGCTGCTTCCAGGGCCTAATACTTATACGTGATAGGTAGGCATAGCCAGAAAGTAGAGTACTCAGTTCTTCAGAAATTAAGGATCCTAATTTTACCTTGAATCTTGGCTTTGGTTCTCAGATCTCCATGATCAACTTAGGCAAAGGAACAAAGGGATAGAACACAGAAATTTCTGCGAACTCCTGAAAGCTGGAGTTCGCACCTGGTGTAGTATTGCCATTTACTGTTAGTTTCTGCCTGACCCAATCAGACATTTGTGGCCTCTAACTGGATCTAAGCTAATTAATTGTTGGATCTAATCTGATCCCAGACATAGTTTAGTTTCCATAGTGACATCTAAACCCAGTTAGGATGAAAAATGCGATCAAAAATACTCAGAGAGCTCAAAACACAATTTGTGGAGCTTTGCGATCTGAGAGGGCACTTACAGGAAAGCCCCAGTTGTGTGTAAGCCCCCCATTGAGCGAGCAATGGGCACAACAGGTCCAGCGGGAACCTCGCTTGGCCTCTCAGTGCTCCTGGGGTCTCTGGAAGCTCTATCTCAGAACCCGCTTCAGACGAATTAAATTTAACAGAGTTTAATGGAATAAAGAGTGATTCACAAATTGGTCAGTTGAACCAGAACAGGCTCAGAGAGACTCCAATGCTGGAGAAGATTCATGGACAGAAAAGAGAAAGTGACGTACAGGCAATGGAAGTGAGGTGTAGAAACAGCTGGGCTGGTTGTAGGATGGCACTTGCCTTACTTAAATATAGTGCAGGGGAGTGAAATGAATGGAGCAGACTTTAACTGGGACACATAGCTGACATTTTTTATTTTTGAATTTTTAACTAAAGTACACTTTTAAGTGAAACCAATAAGCCTTAACTGTTAGGTTTGTTCCAGGTGGGAACCCAAAAATTATGTATAGGACAGAATGTGGTTAATGCAAAACTTAGGCTTATGAAACAATAGCCACAGGAGTCTGGAGAGTCCCCGGACATTGTAAATCTAACAGACAGCTGCAGCCAGCATTGCTATCCCCTCTGATAAGGAGAAGCTACCCACCTCCCTCACCTCTACAGGATGAGACTGACGCAGAGTTCCCAGAAATTGGTTGTTTAAAAAATTTTATTACAGCAGCTGTTCTGGCCCAGGTACTCACTCCCCCTAAGAAGCTCTCTATAAAACCCAAGGCTTTCCCCTCCCTCGGGGTGAACGTCTTTTTCAGCTGCCACCCATCTGCACCCAGGTGCTCAAAATAAACAGCATTTTGCTACAAATGAGTCTTCATGTGTCTCTCTCTCGGCTCCTCCAGACCTAACATTAACCAAGGCTATAACTTAAATCAAGGAAGCAAGAGGTGTCATTAAAGAGATTGAGAACACTTTTCATGAGCTCCAGAAAAGCCACAAAATAACTCAAAGAAAGAAAAGTCTGACTAGTCATAAACAAGGTGTAACCCGTATTTTTGTCTAGCCATATAGTTTAAGGTCCCAGATTTACATAAATGTCTAAAAGTCCTGTACATCTCCACAGAATACAGGAAATCAAAAGCTGTGCACTGAAGGGGAAAGAATCAATAAATAGCAAAAGTTACACAAAGATCAAACCAGAACAGGCTCATTCCCTGCCTGGGAATCAAACCTAGGCTGCTGAGGCGAAAGCACAAAACTTTAGCCATTAAGCTACAAGGTAGATTGGTCCCCACCATTATTCCCACAGGGACAGTGTTCAACGGATTTTTTACCTTTGTTTTAGATCAGATATTCGCTCTTCAATTGTACGAAGAGAATTTTAAGGCCAGCCACAACATTATTTGTCTTTCTTTTAATCTATTTGCTCTATTAATACAAATAAGGCAAATGTTTTGAAAAAGAGATCTCTAAAATTTATTTTTTAAAAATTTAGAAGTCATTTAATTTAAAGGATCTATCTTTTGTCCATTAATAATTAGAATTCTCAATGGTATATTTATTCCAAATGCAACTCAATCCAATCCTCTTCATAGAAAACTCGGGTGGTAATTTTTCAGGTTTAGCCCAGAGAGGGCACGGAGAAACCAGTTCCCAAGATTCCCGAAAGTTCACTCTCAGAAACAGACAAAGAGGACCTTTTAAGACAAAGATTCTCCAAGAGCCTGACACGTTTGCCACAAAGAGTGTGCTGCTTAGAATCTTATGTGTCTCGGGCCCCCAATCTTTTTTTAGATTGGTCGCCTGACATGCTCCCCAAAAAGTACCCCCCAGATGACAGACACTGAGGAAAAAATTCTCACTTGGCCACAGGACAAGCTCAAGGACATGAAACATGATGAGAGGGGACCCTCATATGGTTTTCTTTTTAGTTGAGGGGAACCTGCAGCAAAGTTTGTCTCAATAGACTCCGGACCTGTGAGAACCATGTAACTGGCCAGCCTGGCTTATAGGGGTGCTAGGCCCCGTGCACTACCCGATGGTGACCCTCTTTATGACAAAAAGACACAGAAACAACAAAAGAAATTAACAACGACAACAACAAAAAAGGCTATTTCTGAGACGAGAGGGAATCAGACAATATGAATATTCATACCACAAAGTACCAAAAAATATACCAATACCAGAGTCACTATACAAAGACTAGTCACACATAAAAACCTTTTCTCTCATTAATCTTAAATTTGGAAAGGCAAAAGAGGCAATGATCTTTACCGTCTGCTCATCCAGAGGCAATCGAGAGACCGAGGAAAACCAGGAGTCTGACTGGTAAGTTAAGGCATCTTACTGTGTTGCTGGCTGGTCAGATTCTCAATTCTCCTCACTGTGGCTTTCAGAAGAGCAGAGCAGCTTTGAAGATCCTGCCCCCTACATCAAACTGGATTAAAGAGGATCAACAGGCCTTGGAAGGGGCTTTCCCTCTATCTGCATAACCGGATGGACCCATCAAAAGAGGGGAAACTTCCCCTTCCCCCCCCAACCCCAGAGTTCGCCGAAAGATAAATTCACAATTAAGGCAGATTAATAAGAGGAAGAGGTTTATTTACTGCGGGCAAGGGGAGGATCACAGAGTGATTACTCAAAATCTCAGTGAGGTCCTGACATTTTTATTACCTCCTTTTAGAGGGGAGGGGGAGATGAGGAATATAGGTAATTCTATTTAGGGAAAATAAATGGTTGCTAGGGAAGATGAATAGATGGGGAAAACAGGTTGACTTGTAAATTAACGTGAAAGACAGGTATTATGTTTAAAATTATTTGCGCCAGCTCTGATTGCATTCTTGATCTTCTTTCCTGCAACATATTTGGATAACAGGGAGAGGAAGGGAAGTCAACTGTTCTTTTGTTGGGTCCATCTGGTTGTGCAGAGAGAAGGAAAGCCTGTTCCAAGGCCTGTTGATCTCCTTTAATTCAAAATATTCTTTATACCAAAAAGTCATATTTTGGGGTGACACTTCCTGAGCTCCCTCATACCCTTTAGCCTCTGATAAGTCCCCATGCATATACAAGTTAGAAACAACCCAAATGTACATTAGGCTTCCATTTAAAATCTTATTGTTGAAGAAAGCTTAGTATCATGAGACAATACTCATGTGAAAAGAGTCATATATATAGTTTCTATGCCATGAGATCCCAGTTATCTAATTGTATGTGCATAAGCATAGAGGAAGATACTAGAAGGGAATACTTTCACCAGAAAGTGAACAGTGCTTTTTTCTGGGCAAAGAGATTATGGATGATTTTTACTTTCAACTTTCTTTCTTCCTTTTTTAGGTAAACATTTCATAATATACATGTATTCTTTCAAATTAGAAACCTCCTAACAATATCTTTCCCCTGTCTAGCAGCTTGTACTCTTCCCCACAGAGCTGCAACTTCTACTAAGTGATAAGAACAAGACTCCAGTGGAGCCAGAAACAAGGAGCCTAGGAGCAGGGGAGGTAGTTCTACAAGGATTGCTACAGGGGATAAATCTTGAGCTACTTTTGAAGGATGTCCAGCTAGCCAAGTAGAGGAGCAGGAGAAGTAATTCAGGCAGAGGAAACAGCAAGCACAAAGCATGGAGACAAGAAAGAAGTGGCTCGAGCCTGGTCAGAACCAAGTTCTGGAGGACAGAGGCCAGTCTCATTGTTTTTGGCATCCAAATGGATGTGCAGAATACATTCACCTAGCACATAGTGGGCACTGTATGCGATGATGGAATCAATGAGCAGAATGATGATAACCCACTTTAGTATCCTCATTCACACCTCATCTCACTGTCCCCCCACCAGGGGACCCTCTTTCAAACCACACACATTTTAGAGGGAAGGCGACAACAAAGTCAAACCATCACCTGCTATCTCCTTCCATTCTTAGCCCAGATTCCTGGAATAGCCAAGCTTGAGGAGAGGGCTTTAGGGAGTTGGAGGATAAGCTCTAGGGCATGGGGCACCTTAGGGAGGCTGGTGCTGGGCACAAAGCCAGAGGGGAGGATTGAGGGCAACCCTTGGGCTAAGTGGGCAAGAGAGGGGGCCAGGGAGGCTGCAGGCGTTGTAACAATGCTCTAGACACAGACCTACTCTCAGCCCTTCCGCTCCCCCACTTCGCAATGAGACTTACCACCAGGTGGCTGCCTCTCCACAGCTCCAGACCTTTTGCGACCCAGTCTCTACTCTCCTGTCTGCACTGGAGAGCTCAGTTCCACCCTTGCTCCCTCCTCCCACTTCCGAAAGACAGCCTGTTAAGCCTGGGGCCGGGACAGGGCTTATCAGACATTTTGAGGCCTGAACAAAGCCCAGCCACAGTTTACTTCCCCCCTTTTCCTCTCCTCCTCTCCTGGGACTCTGCCTCCTTCTTAGTTCCCGTTATGTGGTTTGCTTCAGTCTTCCCTAGTCATCTCCACTCCAACCTTGGTCATCTACTCCGGTCCCATCTTCTCATCTAGTCTGAAGATTTGCTATGTCCCCCAGGTGGGAGGAAGAGCTGAGGACTGGGGTTGGTCTGACCCTGAGTTTCAGGTCCTTGAGAACGCCTGCCCTGCCCGCCCCACAGGACTGTGCGGGGATCGCAGGCGTGTGGAGCGCCACACTCAATTTCAGGAATTGCTCTGACTCAGCTGATCCTTTTTTTTCTTTTCTTTTTATTTTTTTGGAGACAGAGTCTCACTCTGTTGCCTGGGTTAAAGTGCTGTGGCATCAGCCTAGCTCACAGCAACCTCAAACTCCTGGGCTTAAGCGATCCTTCTGCCTCAGCCTCCCGAGTAGCTGGGACTACAGGCATGCGCCACCATGCCCGGCTAATTTTTTATATATATTTTTAGTTGGCCAGATAATTTCTTTCTATTTTTAGTAGAGGTGGGATCTTGCTCTTGCACAGGCTGGTCTCGAACTCCTGAGCTCAAATGATCCACCCGCCTCGGCCTCCCAGAGTGCTAGGATTACAGGCATTACACCACATTACACCACACCTGGCCTCAGCTAATCCTCTGAGGAGGATGACTACTTCTCAAGTTTTTACTTATTTATTATTGTTTCTGAAGTTAATGTACTTCATACTTTTACTCCAAAATGGGCAATTTATCTTTTAATTGCCATCCAAGTATTGCTTGTTACAGGTTGCTAACATTAATTTACAGTGTCTCTCTTCTTTTTAAATTAAACACAAAAATTTTATCCTTTTCTTGCTGAAGAAGCAAAGTTGTATCCTAAAATTAAATCTATTCATTAGAAAAAATATAACATATAGTTCCAAAGTGTCACCAATTTGACCAAGAGGAATTTGATTCTGGTGCTGTTTTAAATTTTGCTTTTTAAGCTTCTTTTTCTTTTTCTTTTTATATTTTTTTCCCTTTATTTTTAGTTATCACATAATAATTGTACATCTTTATGGAGTAGGGAGTGATATTTTGATACCTGCATATAATGTGTAATTATAAAATCAGGGTAATTAGCATACCGATGACCCCAAACATTTATCATTTCTTTGTGTTGGGAACATCCAAATCCTCTCTTCCAGCTTTTTGAACACATACAATAAGTCATCGTTAACTACAGTCACCCTGCAGTGGTATAGAGAACTTATTCCTTCTATCTAGCTGTAATTTTCTCTTCATTAACCAACCTCTCCCCATCCTCCCCTCCCCCCTCTACTTCCCAGCCTCTAATAACCACAATTCTACTCTCTACTTCTGTGGATTCAGGTTTTTTTTTTTTTTTTTTTTAAGTTCCCACATACAAGTGAGAATATGTGGTATTTATCTTTCTATGCCTGACTTATTTCACTTAACATATGTCCCCCAGGTTCAAGGTTGACTTCTTCTATTACAGGAGTTCACAGAATGAGGAGAGTAGCCATTTTATAACTGGTCACTCCCATGTCGAGAATCAGAAATATCCCCAATCCTTAAATAGTTACCAACATGCTGTATGTGGGACTGTGGCTTGTCTTATGGGTCCTGGGTAGGCAAATAATTCATTTAGATTCAAGAGGAACAGGCTTGACATTTCTTAGACCGCGAGGGTGGGGAATCTGTTCTCGTGGACCTAGTAATCTTACTTTTCTACTAATGTGTCATGGAGAGGCTGAAGCAAAGCCACATGTGGTGAATTTATCGTAAAGGAAGAAGAGCCAGAGGGTGGGGCAGTGGGTGGAGATGCAGCGCTAAGGCTGGGTGGGTCTGATTTCCCAGACTGTCTGCTGTGAATGAGGCCTACCCAGGCTTGGGTGGGCACCTGCTGTGTCCTAATTCCTGAATTAATCAGGGTGATTCTCCAACATGGGCCCTTCACCTTTTCTGAGCACTGACTCCTCTGAGAATCTGGTAGAACTTTTGAATCTTCTCTCCACAAAAAAGCACTCATGCACATTCAGAGGAAATTGTTTTCAGTTCTGTGGTGCTCTCATATAAAAAAAAAGAAATCGGGCTAGGCAAGGTGGCTCACGCCTGTAATCCTAGCACTCTGGGAGGCCAAGGTGGGAGAATCGCTTGAGGTCAGGAGTTCAAGCAAGAGCAAGACCCCATCTCTACTAAAAATAGAAAGAAATTAGCTGGACAACTAAAAATATATAGAAAAAGATTAGCCGGGCATGGTGGCACATGCCTGTAGTCCCAGCTACTCGGGAGGCTGAGGCAGGAGGATTGCTTGAGCCCAGGAGTTTGAGGTTGCTGTGAGCTAGGCTGACACCATAGCACTTTAGCCCAGGCAACAGAGTGAGACTCTGTCTCAAAAAAAAAAAAAAAAAAAAAAAAGCGATGGGGCTTCCTCTTTCGGTCTCTGGGCCCATGGGTAGAGAGGAAACGTCAGCAGGTGTTTTCTTCTAACCCTGCATGGTCAGTTCCCTTTTTAGCCTGGGTCCCTCTGTAGCCTGGCTCTCAGCTGACTCCAGCGTTCCTGGGACACTGTGGAAAGTAGCATGAGCTCCAGAGGATGGGAGTGGTTTCTGGCTGTGGAACTGCTGCTGCTGCCTCTGTTACTCCTGGCGACCAACACTCAAGGTACTTTCCACCAACTGTCTGCAGGTAATTGTGCACCAAAGGCATGGTTGGATGGGAACAGGGGGCTGGGATGTGGCTCAACCCTGGAAGTAGTGGTCTGGTCTCCAGGCAGCAAGGACTTACACCCCGGTGAACAGGGCTGTGGCAAGACTGGGGAGTCTTCCTTAGCCTTGAAGAATCTGGCTCCATCTCTTTTCCCAAAGGGATACTACAAAAACATGGCACTGGGGAGATGGAGAAGTAGGCGCCTCCTATTTCATCCCATGCCTGGTGGTCTGTGACGGTGTGGGAAAGTGCTTGTTTTTGCATTTTGAACAAGAGGAAGCTCTCCACCACTAGCTGCCACGTTCTATGCTCAGACATACTATGTTCCCTTAGGTGTTCTTTGAGACTTCTGTGTATGCAAGGAGTTGTCTCCTGACCCAGGGTAAATGATATTGTCATTGTCCCAAAGATAGATCAAAATTGTAGGAAGGAAAACTTGGAGAGGATTGCTCTATCGAGGGTCTCTGAATGAGGACTTCTGAGAAGAGAGGCCTGAGGTGCCTCAATATCACAGGAACACCAAAACATCTCATTGTTCAAAGTTAAGAAAGATCCATTCCTCCGCCACAGCCTGTTCTGGTGCGCCTTGTGTGTGCAAGGGCTGAACCACTGCCCTTTTCCTGTTACAGCTGCCTCGCCCTCTTTCTTCACTACCTGTCTTTCCAGGCTAGCTGAGAAGCAGAAGTTAAGCTGTTGCCTTTCTTGCTCTTCCCCGAAATAAATACTCAAGTCTTTTTAACTTAAAGGGCTTTAATGTTCACCACTATGAGCAAAAATAAATACACACGGGGAAGTTACACAGAATCGTAAATTTATAATAGTATGTAACTTTTAGAGAGATGAGATAGTAATGTACTGAGGAAACCTGGTTGATCACTCACGCACCCTGCCTCTCAGGGTGGCCATCCTTTGGGTCTGGCTCACGACTGTGCAAGTCTAGAGACACTCGTAGCTGTACGGGCTCCGTGGGGCTGACTCAACTCATAGGGTCCTGGCATGGCCCTGGGAGTAGGGGCTGACGTGAAGTAGTGACCCAACTGCTTGGAAAAATAGAGATGCCAATGAGAACTGGAATATTTCTTTTTTTTTTTATTTCAGGAAATTATGGGGGTACAAACATTTTGGTTACATGTTATGACTTTGTCATATCCCAACCATGATTTGAGACGTGCCCTTTCCCCCGCTACAATGCTCACTGCGTCCATTAGTTGTGAGTTTACCACCCCCAACCCCCTACCCCAAAGAATATTACTACCGTGTGAGAACCTTAGTGTTGATCAGTCAGTGCCAGTTTGATGGCGAGTACATGTGATGCCTATTCTTCCAAAGAACTGGAATATTTCAAGACTGTTACTAGGCATGTCAAAAACACCCTGACAGTCACTCATTCTCTGACTTTCCTTTTCTAGGTTTCATCTTGGTCATTTATTCTCCTTTGGTTGAAACATGCAGATTATGCTATCCTTTCAGTGGATAACATTGGTTTTGATAGGTTAACACCATCCATTTCTATAACTTAAGTTAATAAAATAAAAATTAAGCATTTACTGTGTGTCAAGCATTGTGCTAGGTATTATATTTTGTATACTATCTCATTTAGCTTTCATTAGAAATTAGTGAGGTGGCTGTCATCATCTACAGTTTTCAAAAGAGAATACTATCTTTCAGAGAGATTAAGAAATTCTTCCAAGGACACACAGGTCTAAGTTCCAAAGCATATGATTATGCTTTATGAGACTATGCCCCAGGAATCCTGATGAAGGTCAATGTGTCTAAATTTTTTTGTGCACAGCTGATGCCTACAGATGGTCATTTTATCTCCAGTCTATGGCTTTGCCCCTCTTACCCACTTCATCTGGCTAAACTTAATTCTGCTGTTTGCCCTAAAAAAGGTGTCTTCCCTCTTACATCTGGGCCTGTGTACATTTCTTTCCTTCTACCTAGAGTTCCCTGTACCTTCCTGTCTCTCTGCCTCTCCTTTTGGCTTCCATTTTCATGTGAAATGGAAGCTTTCCTCCCGGAAACCTCAGGCACCCAATCATGGTTTGTGAATTGCTTGTCTGATTGTGTGTTTTCTTGAGCTTTATGAGGACAGGAACCACATGGTGTTATGCTGTTGAACTTAGCACAGTGTCTGGAACATAGTATGTGCTAAATAAGTAATTGTTGAATGAATGAATGAATGAATGACTTCAAAGAACTTCCTTATGGAGTATACATCATATCTTCCTGGGAGTACAAGTAGTTCTCTCCTCCATGAGAAGGGATGTTTTTATGGAAAGGTTTGAGAAGCACTCTTAGATCGCCCCCTTTATCTCCATGAACTTGAGTTTCTCAGCTCTCTGATTCAAGGCAACGATTCAGGGCACCCTCCACTACTAGGCATTTTCCCCTCTCCCCACAGCACTTAGCAAGGTGCAGTGGAAACAGCATTGTAGTAGGAATGAGAAAACCTATGTTCTATCTGGGTTCCACGCCGTGGCATTTCCTGTAATCATAAAAGCTTCCTGAGCCTCAGCTTCCTCAACTCTGTAATGGGTATGATAATCTGCTCCCCATTTCTTCAAGGGGTTGCTATTAAGATCAAATGGAATAAAGAATATGAAATTGCTTTGCACTTGTGATGCACATGCAATCTGAGACAGATAAAAGCCTGGGAGAGCATAAGTAAACTCCAGAGTCCAAACCACTTGCCTGAGCCCCAGACCTGAATTTATGCTTTGAAACGTCATCTCTAGACTCTCCAGACACATGTTCAAAACTTAATTCATCACCTCTGTTCCAGCTACCTTTTGCTGTTTAAGCCATCACAGCACTATGGCTTAAAATAATCACTTAGTGTGCCCACAAATCTAGGGGTGCACTGTGCTCACCACATCTTACTCGGGCCTCTCATGTGCTTGCAATCAGATCATGGTGGGACCTAGGGTCATCTCAAAGGCTCGTCCACTCACATGGCTATGCTTAGGCTGAGGATGACTCAAACAGCCGCATGGCTGGCACCATCCCACAGAAGCCTCGCAGAGTGAGTATCCCAAGAGAAGCAGGCAAACGCTGCATTGGCTTGCCTAACCTAGCTTTGCAAGTCTCATTTCTGCCACATTCTATTCACTGATGCAGTCACCAAGGCCTACTCCAGTTGAAGGGGAAGGAACACAAACTCCATCTCTTAATAGGAGCAGTGTCAAAAAATTTGCAGGCTTTTAAAAACCTGCTATAATCCTCCTTCCCCTCAAACCTACTGCTTCCCCACTGTTCTCTGTCTCTATAAATGATATCTCCATTTGTCCAGTTGCTCAAGCCAGCTAGGAGTTATCCTCAATTCTTTTCTTTCCCTTGCTTCTCATGCCCAATGAACGTCTTATCAATTCTACTTTCAAAAATATCTCTCCAATATGTCCAATTCCATCCATGCTCACTGCCACCTGTCTAGATCAAGCCACCACTTTTCACTATCACCAATGATCACAACGGCTGCCTATCCTAATTGCTCTTTCTACTCCATTTTCTCTATCTAGCCTGTTCTTCACTTTGCTGTTGGTATAAATTTTCTAAAATGGTTCTCTGTTTATTTCACTCTTCTGCTTAAAATGCCAACGGCCACCATGGAGAACAAGAAAGCAGAAATTCTGAGCACACAGCTCATAGTTCATGGTATGCCCACTTCCTGCCCTAGTCTATATTCTAAACCAAATGAACTACTTTCACTTCTGTAAATGAGTCTTGTTCTAGTCATCTCTGGGCACTCGATGCAATTTTTTCTTTTCTCTTCTTGTTGGAGCCGTCATTATACCCAGTCCTCATCTTGCCCTGGCTTAAGCCTACTTATCCTAATTCCTCCTCACACATTCTATGGAAGCCATTCCTGACCCCCCAATTCAAATGATGTGCTCCCTTTTGTGCGCCCCCCAGCACTCCACATTTTCCTTCTCCCAACACCATCAGTGGTGGAATCATCGAATTAATTGTCTCTAGTCACTGCAATAAAAAGTCCTTAAGGGTAGCAGTTACATCTATCTATTGTGTGCACCCAGAGCCTGACACATAGTCAGTGCTTGCCATGCAGCTACTAGATGAGTGAATACATCCACGCAC
Source organism: Varecia variegata (assembly GCA_028533085.1). Taxonomy (NCBI): domain Eukaryota; kingdom Metazoa; phylum Chordata; class Mammalia; order Primates; family Lemuridae; genus Varecia; species Varecia variegata. The sequence goes on from CM052444.1 coordinate 33,959,670, forward strand.
ATATGTGCGTATGCGTGGGTACATGGACGGATGGATAGAGGGAGGAAAAGAGGGAGGGCGGAAGTTAGGAGTCATGGTTTCAGCCAAGCTGGGGTCTCAGAATAGCCCTGCTGGCCCTGATAAAATCTTCCTCCTATTTCCCACAGTGGCTATTTCAAACCTTCACCCTCATTCTTGAGGACCCTTACCTTAGTCCTCTGCCCTCTCAGCAAAGAACTGGCCTCCTACTTTGCTGAAGAAGTGTGAATCAGAGATGATTAAGCAGGAAGCCCTTCAGCTTCCTCTCTACTATCTCCAAATTAGAAACTCCTCCACATTACCCGCTGTCTTTGTGTCAGAGGATAGGGTATCCCTCCTCCCAGCCAAGACCTGTGCTTTCAGCTCTGCTCTGGGTTCCACCAAGCCAGGCCCATCAGTCAGCTCCCCTCTTTCCATGTCTCCCTCTCCACTGGCTCCTTCCCTTGGCTTATCGTAGCTTAAATCTTTTCTCTCCTTAAATTAATCTAAGAACAAAAACAAAAAACTCTCTTAAACTTTCATGCCCCTCTACATATGTCCTATCATTCTTCTTCCCATTTACATGGAAATGTCTTTAAAGAAGAGTCTATTTTTGTTGTCTCTTATTCCTCACCTTCAGTTTCCATTGTATGGTTGCCTGCTGAACTCATTATACTTCCCATCTCAAGAAATGGTACCCTGCTCATCTTGTCACCAAGACACAAGTCTGAGATCTTAGCATCTACTGACAAATTACTTCCTAAGAGGGTTTGTATAGGCTCTTTAAATAATGGGATTTCATCAGAGAACTCCAGGTAACTCCACCTCTGTATCTTTTTTTTTTTTTTTTTTTGAGACAGAGTCTCACTCTGTCACCCAGGCTAGAGTGCTGTGGCATCAGCCTAGCTCACAGCAACCTCAGACTCCTGGGCTCAAGCAATCCTTCTGCTTCAGCCTCCCGAGTAGCTGGGACTATAGGCATGTGCCACCATGCCCGGCTAACTTTTTCTATATATTTTTAGTTGTCCAGCTAATTTCCTTCTATTTTTAGTAGAGATGGAGTCTTGCTCTTGCTCAGGCTGGTCTCGAACTCGTGAGCTCAAAGAATCGCCTGCCTTGGCCTCCCAGAGTGCTAGGATTACAGGCATGAGCCACCGCGCCTGGCCTCTATCTCCATATCTTTAAAGCTCACCTCCTTTCCTTCTTTAAAAGTTTTTCTAGAAACCATGTGTCTTGTTTTTAGAGTAATCAGAACTTCTCCTTTGGTATGATAGTATGACTTCCTTTGATTTGAATTTTTTCCCCTTATATTTCTGCTTTTCTACAGACAAGAAACATGGGTGGGCACAGGAAGAATCTGCTTCTTTTTCTATTATAAGCTATAGGTAAACACTGTTACTTTATCCTAAGCATCCAAACACATCAACTTCCTGTTAGAATTAAATCAAAATAATAGTTATTTTTAAGGTTGCTTCATCTACCTTCTAAAAGATGGAAATATCAGGAAAGCGGATCAAGATTTTTATCAACAGTTAACCACTTTATTTCTCAGGAAGAAGTCACAGCCAACCATCTTGTAAGAATCTTTATACATAGGTGGTTAAGGAAGGAGGGAAGACACAACACCCTATGTGTACCTATAATTAGCACTCAAACTATATTGAAATGATCTGTCTGATGTTTACTACTTGCCTGTATCTTCAGACAGTGGGTTCTGCTGTCTTGAGTGTATGTCTCAGACTGTTAGAGAGTCTGCCAAGGATGATTTAGGCCAGTAGCTCTCAACTGTGGTGAGAATGAGGCAATTTTTTTCCCGCAGGGGACATTTGGCAATACCAAATAAATTTTTGGTTGTCACAACTGCACAGGTGCTACTGGCATCCAGTGATCAGAGGCCAGGGATGCTGCTAAACATTTTACAATGCACAGGGCAGCCCCCCACAAAAAAGAATTATCTGGTCCAAAATGTCAATAGTGCCAAGATTAAAAAACACTGACCTAAGCTGCCTGTTATTACTACTTTTATTAATTCACATGGGAACAAGTAACAGAAGGAGAACAAGTCTGGAATATATGGCCAGTGACTTTAAAATTCTGGAGAGAACATCCTCCTTGGCTGTATGCTCTGAGAGGCCAGAGATGCTGATATCAGAGCCCAGCATGGAGCCAGGCACATCATGGTTGTGCAATAACTGTTTCTTGGACTGAACTCATTCTTTCAGAGGGATTATAGAGTGTAGACTAGACCAATCAGAACACTGTGGAAATGAATGCCTGGCTGTGTCTGTGTATGTACCAGGACAGGGTGGGTGTTCAATAAACGTTTGTTGAATTTAGATAGATGGATGGTTGGAAAGATGAAGGAATAGGAACTTGATAGCCCTGGGGACACAGACATTTTTATCTTTCAGTGGTTGAAGCTTCTCTACTGCTCCTTCTCAGCCTGTGTGTACTATTCTTAGTTCTCCTCCCTCCAGACCTCCCTTCGTCTTGTGCTTTCTCCTTGTCGTCTTTTCTTTCTCCTTGTCTTAACCAAACCAGGTTTCTTAGAACCTGAGACTTATACAATTTGGAGTATCTTCATGGAAAAAAGGAGAAGTAGGAACAAAAATGAATTCAGTTAGAATGAAAAAGGAAATCCCAGTGAATGAGTAAGTTTTAATAAGCTGACAAATACTACATAAGTCATGAAAGTCAAAAAAATAGCTTAATATTTGTAATTAATTAAATGCCTTCAAGCTTCTATAACACTTTCCCACTGAATAGCTCTGGCTCCTGTTCACTTCAAACCTGGTTTCTCCTCTACCTCCCACCTACAGCCCTATTGCAACATGCGGAGACATGCAGGCGAGTCAGCATGGAGGGCGGCAGGAACGTCCTGCATGCCATTCTTCACCAACGTGGCAGGCAAGAACTTCACACACAACAGTCTGTGAAATATATATGTACATCTCTTTCACTAAGCCCAACTAAATGTTCCCCAGTTCAAGTTCCGCTAAGCCAGATCCCAAAATGCCCACAACTGAGACACCATCCAACACAAGTGCAAATGTGAAGGGGATGTTGGAGTGGACAGAGGCAATGGTCTAGGTATTCGTGTTTAAAGACATATAATGTGTTGCAAAACATATCAGTATAGGAATACGCTGCTAGGGCCCCTCCAGGGCCATACAAGGGGTCCTGAAGCTTCAGCTTTGTCACTTTCACAGGAAATCTACCTCTGATCCAAACTTTGTCAAATAACAGTTTAGACAAATGGTTTCTACTGTCTTCTAATAACTTGCTCCTAAATACATTGTAAAATAAATGTATTACACAGGACATGAGCCATTTTTATAGGGAGGAATTTTTTACAGGATAAAACATTATCAAGGAAGCTAAAATATTTTTATTCACTCTCCCCAACCCCACTCCCTCTCTGACTGTGTCTCTCAACACCTATACCCCTTGCTCCATCCACACTATCCACGCTGGCCTCCTTGCTGTTGGTTATACATGGCAGGCACGCCCCCACCACAGGGCCTTTGCTGTAGCTCTTCCCCCTGCCTAGGTCGCTCTTGCCCCAGATATCTTGGCTGTCTCTCTCCTCCTTCAAGTCTTTGCTCAGGTGTGACCTACTTACTGCCTTATAAATGAAGTCTATCCTCTCCCTCCGTCAGTACTCATGACTCCCCAAACCCTATTCTAGGTTTTCTCCCTTGTCATAGCAATTATCACCTCCTTATGTAGTGTATAACATGTTTAGCTATTGTATTTATTGCTTACTGTCTTGTTACCCCACTCTAATGTTAGCTCTATTAAGGCAGGGATCTTTGCTGCTCAGTTCATTGATGTATCCCAAGTGCCTCAAATAGTGCCTGACAGATGATTCTCAACACATACTAGCTTTTAATCATCCTTTGCCTCATGTTAGTGGTCAGCTACCCTAAAGAGATTTTCTTGGTATTTCCTACCCCTGCACTCTGGATAGGGGTACATTCCCACAACACACTGTACTTTCTTCCCATAGAACCTTGTACTTATCTTTATTATAGTAACCAAGAGATTATATTAAGATTATTTGTTTGTGCAACTGTTCCCCCACATTGGTGTGCTAAATTCTTTAGAAGACAATCATGTCTTGTTTATGTCTATGTCTCTAAGGACTAACACAGTGCTTATTGAACTAAATTGAACAGATAGGAAACACAAGATCAGAGTAAACATGACCTGTTATCACTTTATATGAAAATCCATTGGTATGAGAGTAATGGAGAGAGCCGGGGCTAGCCTCAGTATCCTTTTCTTATTGTCTGGGGGTGGCTCTAGATGGATTATAAACAACACTCTCCTCCCCCATGCGTACTTCTCAAGCTCCAACTTGTCTTGAATTCCTGACTAGGAGACCAGGGCCTCTGATGAAGACCATTTTCACTGCTCCCAAGCAGAAATCCCTTCTTTCCTGCCTGTTCCACCAGCTCAGGCTAGACCCGGGGCCTGTCAGTGGCCTTCCTTCTCTAAGGTGGGTTTCACTCTGACTCTCATTGGCAGATCATTTGACACGTGAGGTGATCGTGGTGTCCGGCAGCAATGTGAGTCTGCAAATCTTCGAGAGCCTGCCTGATAACTACAAACAACTAACCTGGTTTTACACCATCCACCAGAAGATTGTAGAATGGGATTCTGGCAAATCTAAGTACTTTGATTCTAAATTTAAAGGCAGGGTCATGCTTGATCCTCAAAGTGGTGCCCTGAACATTTATAATGCCCAGAAAGAGGACAGCAGCACCTACCTCATGAGAGTGTCAAATGCCACGGGGAAGGAGCAAGAGTGGAAGATCCTACTGGAGGTGCTTGGTGAGTTAGGGGAGCCAAAGGGCAAGTCTCCACTCCAGGGGCCTTGGGTGGACCCCTGGGAGGCTTCCTGGGAGGCAAGGGATCGTTCTCTGGGAGGAGGAGAGAAAAACTTCAGGACAGGCTTAATTCATTTTTCCTGGAGCTAGTTCTACTTGGGAGTGAGCCTAGGCAGCCGACCTAGGACAAAATTGGTAATTGATAACCCTAGGACATTTAAAATTTCTTCTGAAGTTAGTGAGTCTAAGATTTGAAGAGAAGGAAATAGAGATGATTTCCTTTCTATTTCTTTCATTCTGTCCTGTGATCAACCTAAACCAGTTCTGAGATCATCTGAATTGTATCTCTGAACTTAGACTTTATCAGACATAAGGAAAAAGAGAAGATACAAAGGATGGGGCAGGAGTTATTGGGAGGGTTTTTTACCTTTCAGAATGGGTGGGATAAAAACTTTCACTCATAGCTCCAGCCTAACTAGTATATGTGGAATAAGGACTAAGACATTATACCCGGTGTCAGACAGACCTGGGTTCAAAACTCTGGTCAGTCACTCACTAGCTGTGTGACCTTGGAGAAAGATCTTAACATCTCTGTGCCATATCAGGGAAGATTCTTTTGACAGCAAGTAACAGAAAGTAATTCAATGTACCTTTACTAAAAAAACTAGGGCTATTTAAAGAAATTCAAGGAGTTTAAAAGAGTCCAGAAAGACTGAAGGGGAGGAAGACTGAAAACCAGGGCCAGTCCAGCGTCCTCAGCCTCAGGAATCTATGGACTGTGCCTATGGATCCCTGCCATTTACATGACTTACCTCTCAAAGCTTAGACTTTTATTCCTCTGAGTTTCAATTCTCAGGGAAATTTAAAGAGAGACAAACTGATTGGCCCAGCTTGGTTCAGGTATGTGTACCTGATCTAAACATTTATGGCTAAAAAGGTCAGGTTATAAGGCAGAAAAATGGTTCCTGGGGAGGCCTGCAGGGGTTGGGATAGGCAATTATTGATGAAGAGGGGCCAGGCAGATATCCAAGAGAGGTTCACTTCAGAGTCTTGGGTTCCTCATCATATTATGAGGATAACTATATCTACCTTTTAGGATATTATGAGGACCAAAGCAGATAATGAAAATGAAAACATTTCTAAAATGCTAAAACAGTGTAAATGAAGAGTGTTACATATATTCAGGTCCCATGAGCCAGATAGTCCCTGGTCTCAGAGGCCAGAGTCTCCTTACTCACCTTGTCCATGTTACATGGCCTGAAAATTCAGGAGGTCCTGGGAACAGGAAAGATTCAAAGTCTTTTACAGTGGTGTTCTAGTTAACCAGCTCTCTAAGATCGAGTGGGAGGAAAAAAAAGAAGAAAAAAGAAAAAAATCCCTAATTTATCTCACTTACCAAATTTGTAATTTCTGTGGTTTACTCCTACCACAGTCGATTCCAATATACTAATGGTTTTACAAAAAGTTTGCAAAATTTCCAAATACCTAAAAATCCACAAGGTAGTTTAGCTTTAGCACATCCTGCCTGAGGGTAAGATTCTCAGGATATGATGAACAGAGAAATGGTTCTTCAGTCCAGCCCAAGCATTTCCGACAGCTCTAAGAGCCAGACCATGCAAGGTGGCTCAATAAATGCCATCCACGATGTGCCCAGTGCTATGCTGATCACCGTAGGAAATGTAGAAGGAGCGTAAGACATGAGGCTAGAACACAGGAAATGATGAAAAGTATAAAAATTGCTCAGTTAAAGCATACAAGGGAAGTGCAGCAATCTGAGAGGGCTTCATGCAGGACATACAACTAGAATTCTGGAAGCCAGATTAGTAGAGTTTCTATAGCCTCTCCACACATACAACCCAGAGGCAACCTCTGATCTGCTAAATTCTGTGCCACATTTTAATCCTGTGGGGTCTGAGCTGCGCTGAGTCTGCAGGTGTTTTACCCTTGACCAGAATGAAAAGATTCCAGAGGATTTCAGGTAAACCAGCCCTAGCCAAGGAAGGACAGATGCTGGGATTACCTTGCGTGCCATGTGGCAGCAGGACAACAGTAATGACAGTAATGTGACCTCTAGCATAGATGTGATACTTATGCTCTGCAGAAAGCACTCCTCCATGGCAGGTGTCATTTCTCTTACCAACAATGTGCTGTGAGGTAGAGTCATTTTACAGATGAATATAGGGGGAGTAAGTTCCATGCCTAATATCATTCCATCAGAGCAAGTCCAGGACCCAAGCCGGTCTCACTCCAAGCTGGTGTTTTGTCCTATTTCATAACTACTTCATTCATTCATCCTTTCATCAGATACTTATAGAATACCTGCAATGTGGCAGGCACTGTGCTAGACACAAAGACCAAAGTTAACAGGCCGATGCTGTTCATCACCTCTGACGTGTGCTGGGGTTAGTTACATGAGGTTCTTCTCTATAGCTCTGCCAGTGTTCAGGAGGATGGCGCCTCCCCTGGGTGTGCAAGGGGCTTTGCCATGCACAGGCCAGGACCTCTTACCTCGGGACTCTTGCTGAATCTGAGCCTGAGCCTGAGACTTCTTGAGGGACGGACCGGCCAAGGTGCCAGCCGTGGACCATTGCTAGAGAAGGGGCCTGAGCATCTCAGACAGCTGGAATACTAAGTCTGTCTCCAGCCAATCCCTCTGCTAACACTGGGCTGTTTTTTCGGGCTTACGGATGGCCATAACCCCATTTTGCTCTCGGTGCATGTAGTGGACCCTGGCGCCCCCTCCTGGATCCAGCTTAGCTTCACCTCGGAGGAGCCGCTCTCGCAGCCTGAAGCCTCCGGGAATCAAAGCTGCTCACTGGCTCCCTCTGCAGGGGCCTCCTCTTCTCCGTGACTCCGCCTCCTGTGGCGCTCAGGGACCCCGCCCTAGTTCCTTTCGTTCTTTGTTGGCTAAACTGTCACAGCACAAATGCCTCATGGTCTCATCTTATAACATCCTCCTCATTTTCAGACCCTGTACCCACGCCTGCCATAAAAATTGAGAAGACAGAGGAAACAAACAACATCTGTCACCTGAAACTGTCATGTGTGATACCTGACCGGTTTGTAAACTGCACCTGGTATGGAGACTCAGGGCCCTTCTCAGAGCCGTGCCAGAACAGTGTGCTTGAACTGAGGGTACCTGAGCCACAAAAGTACTCCAAGTTTTACACCTGCAAAGTCAGCAATCCTGTAAGCAGCAAGAATGACACAGTCTATTTCACTCCACCTTGTACCCTGGGTAAGAAATATCCCTTAGGGACCTGGAGTGGGCACAGGGTAACTAGTTTTCTTTTGAATGAAGAAAGGTGTGGGCGTCCTACTCAGCCTCCCGCCACAGAATGTCGGTGGAGTATCTGCAAGGTGTCTGGGAGAGCGAGAGACTAGAGTTCCGCTGCTGGCTCTGCCACCACCTGTCAGCCGGTTCACCTCACCTCTGTAGAGCTCGGAGTCCTCATCTGCAAAGGGCGTTTGGCAGAGGATCTCTGATACTCCCTCCTCTTCCCCCACTCTAAAAAAGCATAGTCCTAAACTCTGAGGCCAGGGTAAGTGTAGGACAGTCTGAGACATCACGGTGAGCTAGAAGAAAAAGGGCAAGTACCTAGAGGGTTTCCAGTCCACAGCCGAAGTGAGCCAAGGATAGAAGGACCAAAGAGATGGACGTGAGAGAGGCCCGTGAGCAACAGTGAGGGCCTTAGTCTCAGGGGGAGACTCACAGGCGCATGCTCCTTGGTGAGGTTAGAAAGACAGAGTTCTCTGTGTGACCTGGGAGGATCCACTTGCTGAAGCATCCCACCTGGCTCTGCACCGGTGCTAGAGTGGGATGGGTCATAGGTCTTAGAGTCAGTCACACCAGGAATCAGTCCTGGGATTGTCACTTACAATTGTAGCTAACAAGTTACATAGCCTCTCCAAGTCTTGTGCCTCCTAAATAAAAGCCAAAACAACAGTTCTTATCTCATGATGTTTGCCTCTGCTCCCACATGTGGACTGTGGCGCTGCAGGCTCTTCCTTATTCTTCCCCACTAACTGGCCATGTCTCTTCTAGCCTCTCCTCATATGCCCTGCTCCTCTGCCACCACACGCCCAGTGTGACAGTTTTGTATCTGACCACATGACCACAGTTTGGCTTGGCAATGTCAATATTACCTTCACAATAATACCATATCCGGAGATCCAGAAAAAGGAAGAGGCACAATCCCTGTCCCTTATAAAACAGGGTGACTGCTCATCTGCAGAGAGGATAAAAGCAATAATACAGCCATTTGGGGGCAGGGCTAAATCCATCTTGTCACTTTTTAGCCACCCAAATTATCCTAGAAAGCACCCTTAATCTCCCTTCCCTATTCTATCACTCATTCCCTTTTCCTTTTGATTTTTTTCCCACCCGCTGCACCCCAGCATCTAAGGGATGCTGTTTTCCTTCCTTCCCACTTCTTTTCTTTCCCTTTCTATTTCCCCTTCCCTTCCCACTTTCCTCCTAGTTGGTGCAGATGGCTAGTGGGGTGGAGAAACAAGGAAGGGAACTGGTCCTCTCTTCCCTAAAGTCAGCTGTGTATAGCATTATGTGGTCATTGGTCCATACGTGAAACATCAATGTCCAGGGCAGAGGAGTGATTATTTCCCAGGCCATGGATAGGCCAAGGTAACCTTTTTTTTTTTTTTTTTTTTTTTTTTTTGAGACAGAATTTCAGTCTGTTGCCCGGGCTAGAGTGCCGTGGTGTCAACCTAGCTCACAGCAACCTCAAACTCCTAGGCTCAAGCAATCCTCCTGCCTCAGCCTCCCAAGTAGCTGGGACTACAGGCATGTGCCACCATGCCCGGCTAAATTTTTCTATATATATTTTTAGTTGTCCGGTTAATTTCTTTCTATTTTTTAGTAGAGACGGAGTCTTGCTCTTGCTCAGGCTGGTCTCGAACTCCTGACCTCGAGCAATCCTCCCACCTCGGCCTCCCAGAGTGCTAGGATTATAGGCGTGAGCCACCACGCCCGGCCCAAGGTAACCTTTAAGCACAGGACTCAGCTAAAGTAGTAATATAGGGAATTTCTGCACTCTTAATACTTTATATCTGGAAAGATTGAGCTCTTGCAAGGAAGAGGATATCACAGGCACACCGGGATTGGATTCAGGGAGGAAACTTATTCCTCTTCTCCGCGAGCTCCCATGGCAATGTCCAGTATTCCTGCCCTTTCTCAACACATTAATCAAGACACCTAAGTGTTTGGGGTTTTTTTGTTCTTTCAGCCCGATCCTCTGGAGTGGATTGGATTGCAAGTTGGCTGGTGGTCATGGTACCCACCAGTCTTGGCCTCCTACTTACCTGAGATGAGCTCTCTTCTGACTCAAGAGTGATACTGCAAAGCCAGGGGATCTTACCTTCATCAGTAACCACGGACTCAACCGAGACAGAAGCTCTGACTCTGTGGGTTGGGGGAAAGTGTGTTGTTGAAGCATCAACGAGGATTTTGAAATTAACTTTTAAAAAACTATGACTATTATTTAATTTTATATCCCCTAGTTATTTTATAATACACATATATAGATATATTTACATTCTTCCCACCAGAAAATGTGACCATACTATGCAAATGTTTTCTTATTTGTTTAAACAAACATTTGATATGATTTTCAAAGTGGATTCTTGAAGTTGTCCCACATCTGTCGGACAGTTCCTGGTCCATCAGCCTGGACAAACTGGAACATGGAGACACAAAGCCTGGGGTCGTAGGCTTCTGTGTGTCAGCACAGCTGAGGGACTAATTTGTGCTATCTCTGACCTTTGTTCCAACACCCATGCCAAGCCTGATGGGGTTCCAGCTCTCCCAAGGCCCCCTCCACTGCCAAGCTTTAGCCTCCTTTCTGGTGGTTTGCCTTGATCCAGCCCCACTGAGGCTCACACTCTTATGTCTCCTGCGAGCAGGATCAGGCTTACTCTCCCAGAACTTAGTATGCGGCTTGACCACAAAGAAAGGGTCCTCCCCCAGCCTTTCACTGGGAGCTCAGTTCTCTCTCCTCTTTCACCATCTTGAAGCATGGGCAACTCTTCAAGTCCTAGTTGTGTCACAGAATCCAATAAAACCATTAAGCTGACACAATGTTTTCACCAGCGTCTTCCATTATATGCAGGTAGGAGCTCCCAGACCCACCACTGATAGAATACCTGGGAATTTTGCTTTGTGTTCTTCTCACCTGGACACCCCAACAAAGCAAATAGAAAACTTTAACAGTTCTTTTTCCTTTCCTTTTCTTTCTTTCCTCTAACAGTTTTTCTTTAGTTTCTTTATCTACAGGCACAGCTGCTCGAGGATACCAGATGGCCTGGAGGTCACAAATAGCTAAATGACCCCCTGCCAGATGCAAGTGGGAGTCCAGACCTGCACAAAACCAGTGCAGACCAGAGCAGGTGACCTCCAGTTATCTTTTGCTTATTAACCCCCATTATGTTACTAAATATATTTTCCTCTGGGTCAGTGGAACAACCCATTTTCCCAGCTCCCCCTGCATCTAGCTGAGGCCATGCAACTGGATCTGACCAATAGAGTGTGGTAGAACTGATGGCAGGAGTGAGGGACTCTGGCAAGTGGAGCCCCATGATGCAAGGAGGCCAGCCCAAGCCATTGTTTAGAAGGCAGCCGCCTGCTCTGCATTGCACATGCATGGTAAAATAGCTTGGGTTTTGTCTGTTACCACAAGACAGCCTGGGCTGTTTATGACACATACCCCTCAGCCCAGCCTGCAGTCCCGGCCCAACTGCCCCTCCGAGCAGCCTGCGTCCTCCAGTCGGACTGTCTGGGCCTCCTTTCTGTATGTAAGCAGCACCTCTCCCCTTCCTCTCGCTTTTCTTAGTGGAAGAGGAGCTTCCCTTGGGGGGACACACAAATACACACACACACACACACACACACACACACACACACACACTCCCTCTCTCATACACAGAGAATGGAATAAAAAAGCATTTCTGGGGAAAACAGTAGGAAGGAAACAAATGCCACTTTACATCAAAAATAGGCACATTCCTCAGCTGCTAATAAACCTGCATCCCTCTCCAGACATCACGTTTCTGTTCTGGTTACTTGGAAACCTGAGGCAAAGCCCACCACGGAGGGCCAAGGTCACAGGCATCAGGTGTTCCTGGCCTCTTCCCTCCCTCAAGGCCGTGCCAGATACATAATTTGTGGGGCTCAGCACAAAATGAAAACGTGAGCTTCTTTGTTCAAAAGCAGGAAAAAAGTGCCATTAAAAGTACTAACATATTAAGCTTTTTCCTTTCTTCTGTACTCTCTTTCTCTACTTGAGGTGATATTTTTTATTTTCTAGTTAATGCTGTTCTAAGTAAAGGCAAATGAACATTTTAAATTATCATGAATTTTACTGTCTATATTTTGCAGTGTCAGTTTTAAATGCAAAAATAAGAACATTTAATTCATGTGGAATCACTGAAATTGCTCAATTCATATTTTGTAGCTCATGCATGCATACGTATTTTGTTCTTACCAGAATAGTGAAAATGCTGCAAAAACCTACCTTAACTGTTCTTATTTTACTTCTTGGTGCACACACATTCTCCCAACACTCTATGGAAGCCATAACACAATGGCTTCACCCTGGCTTTCAGTCTCACTGAACTGACTGCACACACTGTGGGTGGGTCCACTGGAATGCCGTATTCCCAGCAGTGCTGTACGTGAATGAGGCAACACGGAATGGCAGTGGGCTGCATGTTGCACATATCTCCTCACATACATGCTCCATTGTCACAACTGACTTCACTTAAAAAGCACAATTTGGAGCTGGGCACAGTGGCACGTGCGTGTAGTCCCAGCTGCTCAGGAGGCTGAGGCTCAGGAGTTCAAGGCTGCAGTGAGCTATGATGGAACTTGTGAGTAGGTACTGCGCTCCAGCCTGGGCAACATAGCGAGACTCCATCTCTTAGTAAAATAATAATAATACATTTCTAAAAACACAAATTGAAAGATAAATTATTAAGAATTTCCAGATGGTGACAGTAGAGCACTAACCCAAGTGTGGTGCCCTTCTGAACATGGGGCCCTGTGTGACCGCACAGGTCACAAGGCCATGAAGCTAGATTTGCCTCAAGGACACCTAACACCTTATGCCAAGACAGCTAACTCCTTTCTCTGGAAATTATAGGGCAAGGACCAAGCCTGGTTCTCATTTGTTCCCCAACCCCACATGTGTTTCTATACATCTAAACTTAGTGGGTTTTGGTGCACTTGTCCTGGTGCAAAGAGGATACTCCAGCAGTTGGCCAAAGTTCTAGTCATGAGCAACCTCAGTGCGGACTGAGGTCTCAGGACAAATTGCTTCTCACTGTCCCGCAGCTGGTTTCGGCAAGCTCCGCAGCACCGCCCTCTGCTGGCTCCACTGCTACAGCAAGTTAAAGACTTGGATTAGATCAGTGCTTCTCAAACTTTCATTTGCCAGCACATCACTTGGGGATCTTGTTAAAATGCACACAAAGATTCTGCATTTCCAAAAAGATCCCAGGAGATGCCAGTGCTGCTGTCCACGGACCACTTTTTGAGCAGCAAGGCATGAGCTGTCTCTAAGCTTCCTTGCCATTCTGACCTTTATTTAGCTACATAGTTCTAACCCTGTCCATGGGACTGGGTTCTCTCTTTCACTTCTTTCCCTGCTCCGTTCCTGGCTACCCACACCTTCCTTTCCCAGGTTAAAATTTCTGGTGGTCCCTCCCATGTTCCCCGGGTACACCAGCTCTGTCCCCAGGTACAAGCTTGTCTCAACAGCCAGCACGAGATTACACACGGAAAGTTAGCAAGGCCAGGAGCTCCTGTGAACTAAGAGAATGCAGCCCTTGTATCGGGCTTTGTACAAACAAATAGCTTGGATTGGGTCCTGGTGGTGGGACAAGGTAGGAATACACGTAAGTTAGACCTGGACCCTCAGATCAACGAGTTCATTTGTTCACAAAGTACCAGGTGCCTACCCAAGTTAGGTGTTGGGGCCCCCTGCTGGCAGCTGCTTAATGAGAACTAGCACTGACCGAGCCCATCCAGGTGTCAGGCTCTGTGCCGAGCTCTTTACCTGAATGACCTCCTTTAAGGAACAGGGCTGGGGTGTTAGAAGTGGAAGTCTTTCCAAAATTCTGCATTGGGGATTTGGGCTTTAAATAGCTTTCTTGGTCATGATAATTTTACACAACTGTTAGTGTTACCAAAGCAGCCTTAGAAATGTTCCCTCTCATTGTCATTTCTTATCCAGGAATAAACGGATCAGCCTCCTCCACAGTGCCCTTGAGCTCTGTTCAAGTACATTTGTTAAAGTGGCAGCCTCTGCACCTGGAGAGGCGTGCTCTCCCCTCCCTGCACCCCCTTCCCTCCTCCTCCCCCATCTCTAACCTCCTCAGAAGACTGCGTGGTGCGGAGAGGACAGATTTAGCCCAGAGCCACCTGCACCAGCTGACAAATGGTAACCACAGGCCCTCTTCTCTTCCACCAGCTGCTCTGCCCAGCCCTGTGCTCCAGTGGGGCAAGCTAGAGCCCCATCATTTGGCACAGTTCCCTCCCCCAGCCCCAGCCTGTCAGTCTTTCCTCCTCTCTCTCCCACCATCTTCTCCCCCTCCAAATTTCTGTCACCCTCATTTTCTATTCCTATCATCTTCCCATCTCTCATTTTTCTGTTCCTCTGTTCCACTCCATCCTGCTGCTATGTTTCTTTCATCACTCTGGCTTTCCACCCTGGCCTCACCATGCTCAGTCTGCCTCTGATGTTCCATCTGCCATGAGGGTCTGCACATCCCCTGATAGGCGGTGCCTTGCTTTGTTTCTTTTTCTCTTAGTGAAATAGGAAATACAGTCCCCTCCACAAATGCCTCCTGCCCAGTGACCTTTGTGCCCTGGAACCCAGCTTGGGCAGAGGATCCTTAAGGAGCAGACAACACAGCAAACACATTGGTTGGTTCCCTCAACAGATATTTGTAACAGAATTCCCAAAGGGACTTTTCCTGATGTTTCATATTTGGAGCTAGGACAAAAAAAACTTCACATTCTAAAGGAAGTTGCAAATAAATTGGAGACAGCACCACCTCTAGGGCTTGGTAAGGGGTGACTGAACTGGCTCGCCTCCCCCAGCACTCTTCACCCTCACTGGAGATAAACAGAGGACTAGGGAGAGAGGAGAGAAAGGGAATCATCAGGATCAAAACTGCACGCCCATTGTTTGGCATGGCAAGGATGTAGGAGTTCCCACAGCGGATGCTGCAGACAGTAGCCAGGCTTCAGTTGTCTTGCCACCCTGGCCACCAGGTAAGCAGACCCCAGCAGCAAGAGGCTTTGTGATACATCATCAATGGGAGCTGAGCAGGAGCAGGGCCGGAAGAGGCCAAGCCAGAGATCTCCCACATCAGCACACTTTTCAGTGGAGAGCTCCCACCCCCACCAACCTTGCAGAGGCCCCTCAAGTAGCTATACCTGTGCTCTACAAAAACCGGTGACAACTGGAAGCAGCCAGGAAACTAAGAAATAGTGTGGCCCTCTCCTCCCTGCCTTGTCTCATTTGAGAAGCTGGAAATAGATAAGGTAAAATAGGAGGGAAAAGATCAGGCCACACCCTCTTCCCTATTACAGATTTTTAGGTCATGAGACAAGCTTGGCCTGAAGTGACAGGAAGAGGTAAAAGGGGAGTTTTACATTGAGCTGTACTGTTAAATTACTGGAAGTGAGAGAAATGAAACTGAAGGATTTACCCAAACATTCTCAAGTGATGAAAGGCAGGTTTGACATAGTCCTCATGTGAATGGGAAGAGAAAGTTCTTTGATGTTAGCTCCCAACCAACCAAGTTCAGACTGTTCAGACAACTGGTTAGACATATTCATTGAGCAGCTGCTATGAATCAAACATCTTTCTAGATTTAACACTGGGAAAGACAGGCACAGTACTTGCCTTCCTGCAGATTTCATTCTAGTCTGGAAGATGGCCATAGGGAAAAATTAGTAGTTTAATTTCAACAATGACAACTGCTGCCTGTGTCAAATATGACAACTGCTAAGATAGAAGAACTATTGAGAGAACAGGAAGTTTGGATCTAGTTTTGAGGGTCAGAGAGAGCTTCCCTTTGGAATCAGAACTGAAAAAGGAGAGGTGTTAGATAGGTCAGGGGAGTATATGTGGAGGAGTGTTCAAGGAAGAGGAAGGAGGCAGATGCAGGGATGCCTGGAAAGACAAAACAACGTGGTTCCTGGGAAGGTGTGCATAAAAAGGTATCTAAATAAAGCTGCTGCCTCATTTCTACTTGGCAAATAGAGAGCCATCTTGGGTGGTGGCTCTTGAAAAGTAAACCAGTTCTCAGAGTACTGAGTGTTCTTTGGCATAATAATTCTTGGGTTATAATCTCAAATGAGTCAGAGTCATACTAAAGAGAGGAATCTCTTTTCCTTATATGACTAAGGTCTGTGTATTTCTTTGGAAAACCAGTAGGGAGACTCAACTAGGATGGAGTAGACCCATCTTCTTCCTAATCCTTTAGACAGGTGTTTACCTTTCCCTACTCCAAAACCACCTTCGATTGAGCAAAGAAGAATTTCAATTAGCATCTGGCCAAAGCTGAGGCATTTGCATTTGTAAAAGATGAGAAAGGTTTGAAAGGACAGAAACTGTGCCTCTTGTGACAGCTGGTTGTATGCAATATACCCACATACAAAAAAAATGGTGGGGAAGAATTTTACTGAAAGGTTTTGGAGCAACTTGAAGAATCAAGTGAAAAGCTAAACATTGGCATATAGGTAATAAGATTTAATGGGCATATTTTTAGGGTCCTCCATTAAGATGAATTAGCTCCAGTTGTTTTCACGGCTTTGACCCTATGCTTCATTATGCAAATTTCTATAACTTTTGTTGCTTCTCAAGTTCCTTGTTCTTTTGAGATCTATTGAACAATTCAGAAAGAACTTTTTATATATCTGTGGTAAGGTGAGGTGTGTTTTTTCTAAGAAAAAACCGTGAAGGCAAGGGTCACTCTGAAACGGGCCAGTAATCCCCCTCCAATCTCTTGCAAGGGCTCTGGACAGGTGAGGCTGGAGGAGAAGCAGCCCTATTCTCTTGAATAGGTAGAGTCGAAGATAATTACCAGTAGCATCGGACAGCTCCCCAGGCCAGCAATGAGAGATACTCCCTTAACTCCCACCTTCCACCTCCTCCTGCCTTGTATCAGCACCAAAGACATAAAACTGAATTCCCTCATTCAGGAAAAGGAGGAAGCCTGACACTTACAAGTTTTAGACTTAGAGAAGACCAGTCTGGGAACTGGTCTGGGAAAGCCAGAGAAAGCATGGCATGAGATGAGACCGATGGAGGAGTAGAGGTCATACCATGCAGGGTCTTGGGAATTTTATCCTAAGAACATTGGAAAGCCATTGATGGGCTTCCAGCAGGTTGGATTCATGGCCAGATTTGTGTTTTGAAAGATTGATCCACTGATAAATAGAAAACATCATGGATGTTACAGGTATTAATAGAAGTGGTTCTATGCAAACTTTCTGCAGGCTGAGGAGGGGAGTTTATAAATTGTGAGATTTGAAATATCTCATTGAAACATCCTGGATACTAATTGGGTTTTATTTTATAAATTTATTTTAGGTATAGGAGAATTAGTATAATGCAATACTGAGGCTTTAGATATATATCCATGGGCCTCAGAAATGATGTTGTTTGAAATATATTTATAAATTAAATATTTATATATATTTATACATAAAGGGGAGAGAAAATGGGTTCAAAGTGTTGTGGCTCAAATGGAGACAACTAGAGAAGGATTTGAAACAAAACCTTAAGAGCCAGTATCTTCTCAGAGTCTGCCTTTCATCATTGTCATGCTTTATCCAAATATTACATATGTACTGGTAAGTGCATGATAAATTTTCACAGGTGATCAATCGTACCTCTATAATTGACATCCAAATCAAGAAATTGAACATTTACAATTAATTTTTAATATGTGTGAGGGAATTCTATTGTGACACTGTTCTCAGAGAAAGGGGATAAGGATGTAAGTTGATAGATATCCTCCTCATTCTACTTGACTGCCAAGCACATGTCCTTGCAGACACACACATTCACATTTTTCTTATACATCTGTTTACATAGATGCTCCCTCTTACATGATCAAACCATTCCTAAAGTGACAAAGATACTTAATTGCCTATCAAATAAATATTTGTCCTTTTTTTCCTCTGAAATAGCCTCAAATGGATAATATACCTATTCTCCAATGGAAGCCAACTCAAACTTATAGCCAACTCCTGCATACAGAGACAATGCTGTGGATACAGTTTTCTTTGAGTTCAGGTCTCCAGGTAATGATTATTTTTCTTTTAGTACTATGACATATTTTAGGCTAATATCACTTATGAACAGAAATCCTAAGTAAAATATTACCAAGTTGGATTCATTAATATTATAAAATATGTCACAGAGTTTACCTCAGGAGTACAAAGATGGTTTAAGTTTTAAAAATCTTACATTATTATAAAATATTATTAGGTAATTAACCACATTAGCTAACCAAAGGAGGGAAGAATACAATAAGTTCAATACATGAAGAAAAATGTAAAAAACTTGTGACAAAAAATTTCTTAACAATTTAGTAGATGAGAACTCTCCTAATCTGATAAAGAGAATTTCACCAAAGAAAACTATAGCCAATTTTAACAAACATGGCAGAGTAATGAACTCCAAAAATTCTTTCCTCTATAAAAGTAACAAGAAAGTTGAAAAAAATTATCTGAATCAACTTTTTCAGAACTCCAGAAATCAACCAAAAGTTTTCAGCAAGCCAGGGAGTGCTTATTCAAGAAAAATGGCTGCATCTCAGTAAAAACAGTGAGCTTTGTGGCATTTTTAACTTACTCTATCATCCTACCCTCTCTAGCCCCCTCTAGCCTTTAAAACCTCACAATCATAGTGAAAACCAGAGGCCTAGAAGCCAGTGGAGTGGGTTGAAGGGGGTTGGAGCTCCCTCAAAGATTCAGTACCAGAGAATGCCTAATTTGACCTGTCTAGTGGTTCCTTGGAAGAATCCACTTATACGACTGTCTTTGCCGGACCTGACTCGGTGATCGCCCAGGGCAAAAACCTTTTTCCCAGGGCTGTTTGTCAAAAACAATTAGAGATAATTGGTAAACTTTATGGCTGTCTGAGATGGTAGCTAACAGTAGGGGGCAAACAATATATTAACTAAAAAGATTAAAAGGAAAAGCTAGGGGAATGACATGTCCATAGGGGCTTTGAAAAGCTCTAATGTATTCCTGGGAATCTAGTAGGACATGCACATGTTTAGGGCTGAGTACATGCTCAGGGCTGTGTGTATGCACAGAAAACAATTGAGAGGCTCTAAGCTCTCACTTCTAGTTGACCT
This sequence comes from Varecia variegata, assembly GCA_028533085.1. Taxonomy (NCBI): domain Eukaryota; kingdom Metazoa; phylum Chordata; class Mammalia; order Primates; family Lemuridae; genus Varecia; species Varecia variegata. Next base: position 33,978,893 of record CM052444.1, read on the forward strand.
TTAGGTTTTGCACAAGCTGGAAGTTAAGGTTAAGGGACAGTTGTCAACTATCTGGATGAGCGTTGAAGGGGTGCCTCAACACACATATAGCCCTCTGGCAAAGACTGAGAAAATTGTTGGTTCCAGGTATCTAAGAAAATCTGTCTAATCATTAGCTGACCACTAAGCTAAAGAAACAGAGACTTCAGTGGCCACACAAGACAAACAATACAGACTGAATTAGTCTAGAAAAGTCACTAAACAAACAGATAGCATAGCAAAAACAAACCTGACATAAAAGGGTCAGAGGTAAGGGGATTTGATTTCATGATTTTCCATGTTATTATTTTAAATGTCCAGTTTTCTACAAAAAAAAAATTACAAAGCATGCAAAGAAACAAATAAGTATGGTCCATTCATATGAAAAATCAATCGTTAGAAACTGTTCCTGAGGAAGCATAGACATTGGGCTACTAGATAAGAAATTTAAACCAGTTGTCTCTAATATGAGACAAACAAAGACCTAACAAAAATCATAGACAATGAGTTAAATGAAGCCAGGAGTATGATGTTTCAGCAAATAGAAAATATTCCTAAAGATGTAGAAAGTATAAAAATGAATCAAACAGGAATTCTGGAGCTGAATAGTATTATAAGTGAAATGAAAAATTCACTAGTGTTTCAACAGCAGATTTGAGCCGACAGAAGAAAAAAATCAGCAAATTTGATGATATGCCAATTGAAATTATCCAGTATTAGAAGCAGAAAGAAAAAAATGAAGAAAAGTAAATAAAGCCTAAGTAATCTGTGGGACACCATCAAGTATACCAGCTTATGCATAGCAGGAGTCTAAGGAGAGGGGAGAGAGAGTGGAAAAAAGAATATTTGCAGAAATAATGACCAAAACCTTTGAAAATTTGATAAAAGACTTGAATCTACACATCTAAGAAGTTCAGTGAACTCCAAGAATGATAAATGTAGAGAAATCCACACCAAGACACGTTGTAATCAAGCTGTTAAAAGGCAAAGACAAAGACACAATTTTGAAAGCAGCAAGAAAGAGATGACTTGTCACATAAAAGGAATCCTCAATAAGACTAACAGCCAGTTTCTCACCAGAAATCATCTAGGCCAGAAGGTAGTGAGATGACATACTCAAAATGCTGAAAGAAAAAGACCATTAACCAAGAATCCTATATTCAGAAAAACTATCCTTTAAAAATTAAGGAGAAATTTAAACATTACTAGATAAATAATTACTGACAGAATTTATTCCTTGCACACCTGCCCTACAAGAACTTCAAAAGGAAGTCCTTCGGCCCAAAATAAAAAAATGTTAGACAACAACTCAAATCCAAATGCAGAAATACAGAGTACTGGTAAAGGTAACTACATAGGTAAATATAAAAGACAGTGTAAATGTATTTTTTGTTTGTAACTCTACCTGATTTAAAAGACAACTGTATAAAACAATAATTATAAATCTGTGTTAATGACACGCATGTATAAAGATATAATTTTTATGATAATAACAGCATAAAAAAGGTGGCAGGAGAAAAATCAATATAAGAGCAAAGTATTAGCCTGGGCAACATAGGGAGACCCCATCTCTACCAAAAAAAAAAAGAAAAAAGAATTAGGCATTGTGGTACACACCTGTGGTCTCAGCTACTGAGGAGGCTGAGGTGGAAGAATTGCTTGAGGCCAGGAGTTTGAGGTTACAGTGAGCTATGATTGCACCACTGTACTTCAGCCTGGGTGACAGAGCAAGACCCATCTTTAAGAAAAAATAAATAAAAAGTATTTTTATATTATTGAAATTAAGATAATTATGATCTCTAAAGCAACCATGAAGAAAATAACAAAAACAAATATAGTGAAAGAGATGACAAGGGAATTTAAATGGTACACTAGAAAATATCTATTTAATACAAAAGAGGGCAGTAATGAAGAAAGAGAGGAACACAAAAATGTATAAAAACTATAGAAAACACATCGAAAAATGGCAGACATAAATTCTACCTAATCAGAAATTACATTAAATATAAATGGATTAAGCATTCCAATTAAAAGGCAGAGGTTGGTAAAGTGGATTTCAAAATACATGATCCAACTATAGGCTGTCTACAAAGGATGCAATTTAAATTCAAATATACATACAGTTTGAAAGTAAAAGATGGAAAAAGATATACTATGCAAGCAATAACAAAAAGAGAGCTGGGGTGGTGAAACTAAGATCAGTCAAAATAGAATTTAAGACAAAAATTTCATTAAAAGACAAAGAAAGGCATTTTATAATGATAATACAGTTAATTCATCAAGAAGATATAACAATTACTAACATATATGCACTGAAGAACAAAGCCAAAAAAATACATGAAGCAAAACTTGCAGAATTGAAGGGAAAATAGGCAAATTAACAATAATAATTAGAGTAAAATACCCCACTTTCAATAACAGATTGAACAACTAGATGTAAGATCAATAAGGACATAGAAGATTTGAATAACAGTATAAACCAATTGCACTTAACCAACATCTATAGAACACTCTACCCAACAACAGAAGAATACATATTCTTCTCAAATACACATGGAACATTCTTCAGGACAGACTATATGTTAGGCTATAAAACAATTCTCAATAAATTTAAAATGATGAAAATTATAACAATATTGAAAGTATGCTTCTAACCACAATGGAGTGAAATTAAAAATTAATTATGAAAGGATATTTGGAAAATTCATAAATAAGTGCAAATTAAACCACATATTCCTAAAACTAATGGATCAAAGAATAAAGCACAAGGGAAATTAGAAAATACTTTGAGATGAATTAAAAAATACAACATCAAAAACTTATGAAATGCAAGAAATCGGTACTTGGAGGAAACTTTATATTAAAAAAGAAGAAGGATCTGAAATAAATAACCTAAACTTCTACCTTAAGAAACTATAAAAAGGACAAATTAAGCCCAAAGCAGGCAAGAGGAAGGAAATAACAAATATAAGAGTGGAATAAATGAGAGAAAGAATACAAAAACAAGAGAGAAACAAATCTAAAAGTTGGTTCTTTGAAAAGATCAACAAAATTGACAAACCTTTTGATCAAGTGAAAAATAGAGAAGATCCAAATGACTAAAATTAGGAATTAAAGAGGGGACATTACTACTGGCCTTAGAGAAATAAAAATGATTATAAGAGGATACCACGAACAATTGTATGGCAATAAATTAGGTGAAATGGAAAAATTCCAAGAAACACAGAAATTACCAAAACTGACTCAAGAAGATAGATGATAATGGATAGATAAATAGATAGATAAATAAAAGGAGGGCTCTTGGTTATAGTAGAGTGTCCACTGGTAAATATGGAGTGAAGTGCTGAAGTGAAAAATTATCATTTTGCAATCATCACAGTTAAGATAGGCTTAGGGAAAAATCACCAATGGAAACTAAATCTCAGAGGAAAATTTGATGAGGAATGGGATGTTTGCATGGTTTCACAGCATATGCCAATAGATTTTTGGTAGTTAAAAAAAGAAGAAGAAAAAGAAGAAGTAACTATGCAATGGAGAAATCTGACATCTTGACCAGGTGAACAAAATTAGTGTCGCCCATGAGAAGACATCAAGGGCCTCTAAACGTGATACCCTGAGAAATACAGAACATCACTTATATTGTACTTAATCTGGGAATGCATAATCTGAATCTAACCATAATGAAGTATCAGAAAACCCCAAGTGAGGAACTTGCTATTAAAAAAGAGAAGGTGGAAAGACTGTATTCTTCAAATATGTCCATGTTATAAAGGAGAAAAAGTGGCTGTGGAAATGTTCCAGATTAAAGGAGACTAAAGAGCTATGACAACTAAATGTAGTGTCTGATGCTAGACTACATCCTGTACTGGAGAGAAAAACATGGCTATAAAGTACATTATTGGATCACCTGATGGAATTGGAGTACACGAAGTAGATTAGATAAAAAATATCATTATCAGTGTAAAATTTACTTAAGTGATAACTATACTGTGGCTATGGAAGAAACTATCCTAATTCTTCACACTGAAGTATTTAGGGATAACAAGCCACAACATATGTAACTATGTAACTTATTCTCAAATAGTTCAGGGAAAAGAATATATATGGGGGGAGATGAGAGAGAGAGAGAGAGAGAGGGAGGTAATGTTAAAACAAAATGGGGCAAAACATTAAAGAACAGGTGTTCACAGCCACACCCAACTTGTAGCCCCTTCGTGGCCTGGATGTAACCAACTTGCAGGCTGGTTATGAGGGTGCTCTTTGTACTATTTTCTTTTTCTTGCTACTCTTTAACTTTGACATTATTTTCAAGTAAAAAGTTAAAAAGACAGATTAATGAGAGGTCTAGTGTACTTGTTTTCCCCTGGCGGTCCTTCAAGATGCTGAGGGCCTGTTTCGCATTTATTGTGTCCTCTTCTTTCTCCACATAGGCCTCTCCTTTTATGGATCTGTGAGCTCTCAGCACATAATTGTTTTCAATGTTGAATTCCCATTGAATCATTTGCCACAAGAGGACAGATTATTTTTTGTTGATCTAATCAAGTGAGAGCTTCCATGAGTAACAAATAGGTAGATGCTACAAATTCTTGTGGCTCTGCCAGGCTCTGCCCCATGTGTCTTTCCATTCTGTTTCCCAGGCTACAGGAGCAGCTCCTCTCTCAGCCTTGCTGTTTCTGGCAGAGGGCAGGAACATACAGCAGAAGGATCTTTTTAATGCACAAGTTTGACAATGACAACATATCTATGCTGAAATCTTTCAAGGATAGGCTCTTTAGAAAGCCTAAAGATCCTTATGTGGTTTGGTTTCTGTGGATTTCTCCTGTCTCATTTCTAGCCTGGCCCCTTCCTTGCAGCAAATGCTGCAACCTTCCCGAACTGCTTGCAATTGCCCGAACTCACTCAGTGACTTTGCTCAAGCTTTTGCACTTCCTGGAATCCCCCATCCCCCTCCTCGTTGGCCTAACAGACTCCTACACATTTGCTAAGACTCAGACCAGTTGATGACTTTCCAAAGCTCAAGAACTACTTCTTAGGAGTGGGACTCTCCTTCCCCCATATCTGATCTCTTTCCACCCACTATGTGATAGAAATGATTATTACAAAGAAGACTTGGAATCATCAGCAAGGAAGCCCATAAAATCTGCATTTCCCCATATTTTCTTTAATCTTGGAAGACCAAGAGAGGGAAGTGGTTAGCCCAAGACCATCTGGCGAGTTACTAGCAGAGCTGAGGTGGAACTCAAAGACACTTTCTCCTGTCTTTGCTGATGCCCATTGAGTTCTTCCTGCATCTTGACCCATTGCCAATCTTATATTCATGAGGGTCTCCTAGATTCTCTCAAAGCCCAGACCACTGAATTTTGCAGGGCCTATTGGATGGCAATATTGGAGAGCTTGTTGGCTCCTAGAGAAAGCACTGGAATAAGCATGTTCGAGTTCCAGGCTTATACCTGGAACCACATTCAAAGCCTCTGGAAGGCTGCATGATATAGGGAAAAGAGCATGACTTTTGGAGCCAGTCTTGGGTTTGAGTTCCAAACCACCATTTACCAGCTTTAGAACCTCAGGAAAAATAAACTTTCTAAGCCTCAGTTTCCTCATGTGAAAAAAAAGTGGATGATCTTTTTATCAGGATTAAATGAGATAACCTCAATAAATCATTCAGCATAAGGTCTGCCATACAGTAAATGCTCAGTAAGTATTAGTTGCCTGCCTCTGTCCCAGACTGTTTCTTCCTCTCTTCCAAGTTCAGGACTCTAATTTGACTGAATTAAGGCAAGATCTCTTAGCCTAAGTTTCTCCAAATGTAAAACAAGAGGGAATGGATGACATGATTTCTGAGCCCCAAATCATACCTTCTTTCCACTCTACTTGCTTTTATCAATCTTCTCAATCATGTCTGTAGACTCAGCACAAAGGTTGCCTGTGGGTGTGACCTGAACAACAGAGTTTTGCTCTCAGAGGAAGTAAAGGAGGGTTGGGAGGTACCTGGGGAAATGCAAATTTGGTGGCTAGATAGGACTTCCCTGGGTCTGATGACTTCCAAGATGCCTCTGAGATATAATTCCAGTGATCATGTGAAGACCTCAAAGAACAGCTGCAATCAGTATAGTCATTCCACACACACTTACTGTATGTCAGACTGTGTCAGACTGGGGAAACATGATGATAAATTGAGCATAATGAAACTCAGCCAGGAGATGGGTGCACTGACTAGACCCAAGAGATCTGGTTTCTGGTCTTGGCTTTATAAAAACTGGCCACACGGCAAGTCCCTCGGAGGTGTCAGCCTCTAAATCTTAGCTTTCTTTCTCACAGTGAGACAATGGACTTGCAAAGGTGGTTTCTATATTTGTTTGGTTTTATTCCCTCCAGATTATACCTCTCCCCTGAAATTCAGCTCTCTATATTCAAATACCCCCTGGAAATCTCCATCTGGATGAATCATAAACACTTCAACTGAAGATATTCCAAACCAACAGATAATCCTATACCTCCCAATTTTTCCCCAAAGTTATCTCCACCTCCCATACTTCCATTCTCAGAAAATGGCATTGCCATCTGCCAGGAGACTACTGTCATCTAAAGGCACAGTATACAGGTCACTATCCCATTTGCCTAACAAACCATACCCTTCCAAATCAACCTGCAAAATAACTCTCCAGGGGACCTCGTTCTCTCCCACCTCACTGCCACTTCTTTGGTTGAGACTGTTATTTCTTCTCATCAGCTCCCAGCCTCTAGCTATACCTAAATCTCTCCCACACTAAGGCCAAAGTAATCTTTCCAACACAAAAATATAAACAGGTCACTTACCTGCTTAAAACCACCAAAAGGTGGCTCCCATCAAAGGATGAATGGCTTTCCAAGAATGTGTTGAACTATTTAGATGCAAAAATGAGTTTTGATCAGGTGAGAGGAGGGACACGGCCTCCTGTGGGAGGACCTGGGTTCATTAGGTTGTGTATCCTTCCTAGGAATGAAAGAAAAACAGATCAAAAAAAAAATGAGGAAGAGAAAGGAGCTAGCAAATATTGAGTGCCCACAATATAGCAAATACTATACTTTGTATACACTGTTCTAACACTTAAAAAAATATATATGAGCTATCTTAGGTCAGATTCCCTCCAAATCAGACTCTGAGATGGAGATTTGTGTGCGGCAAGTTTATTGGGGAAGTGCCCATGTGGGGAGTGAGGGATTGAGCAGAGGGAGAAGTCGAGCTATGGTTGCATTTGCTACAAAGGCCTTTGCCAACTTCCTGAGGAGCTCTGGAGCTGGGATGACCCTTCAGAGCTGTTTCAAATTAAGGCAAGGGAACTGGACTTTTGCATCCTTTCATCAACCAATTGACCTGTTGTTGGATGTGGGTTGGAACTGGCTGAGGGCAGTTCCTGGAGAGGGACTCCTTGGTGAGCTGTCAGCCACCAACACTCTTAGCATAGGGACTGACTGCTTTGGCTCTGGGGATAAGATCTGAGTAGCACATCATGGCGTCCACTATGTGAGGTAACTTGTAGTGCACTATTTTATAGATGAGAAAACTGAGTTTCACCAACACTGTGACTGACCCTAGGTCATACAAGTAGTGAGTGAAAACCCTGTGGTTCTAATTCATATTTGTCTCCATGCTTCTTTGGCTACATATATCTCTGCAATTAGAAACTTTCTTGGAGTAAACATTTTATTAGAGTAAGGTCAAATTTGAACCCTTAGATACTTTGGGTGGCAGTATAAGTTGTCACAAACATTAATCATTCGAGGAAGAATAGAGCTGAGCAATAGTGGGGCCAAGTATCTAGGGTCCTAGAGAGAGAGTTATGAGAACAGACAGTGGGAGCATCAGGGCCTGTGGAGCCTCGGTGTGTAACTCAGGACAAGGAGAGCAGGACCATGCTTGTGGCAGGCCCCAGGAAGGTTGTAGAAGATCGGCAGCTGAGATAGCCAACAAGGCAGCAACCATGGATATGGGCCTGTGGCCAGAAGTGGCCTGGGAACCAGAGAACTCAAAGGGCTGAAGGGGGTGATAAAGGGGAAGGACAGAAAGGGAAAGCCTAAGTCAAGACCAGGGTAGTTCCTAAGAAGAAGACAGGAAAGAGTAAAGGAAGTCACGAGTCAAAGATCTTTCATGACAAGTAGATAAGGGTATAGGGCAAAAACTTTAAAAGGATGTGATAGAAGGAGGGTGTAGAGCCACAGTTGTTCTCTTTCCCTGGTTTCTCCTTATCTGACCATCTTGCCCCTGGATATTAAGGGCTCTGGTAATGGCTTTGCTAAGCAGCACATACCCTGTGTGGTAGAACTTGGTGGAGCATATATCCAAGTGCTGGCTCTGCTGTTTATTTACTATATGACCTCGGGCAAGTTGTTTAATTCTCTAAGCCTATTTCCTCATCTATAAGTTATCTGGGGATGATAAGAGTAAGGTTAGACCTGGTGCAGAACTCATGGGAAAGTTAAGCTGTTCTGTAGAATGCTCATATTCTTCTCCTTCCATGACCTACCACACCTGCATGAGCAAACCAAATGAAGAACCCAGGCTATTAAAGCAGATTTTTATTTTTATTTTAAGGAGTTCAGTAGACAATGTAGGAAGCAGCATGATTCCTTTATTTCTCCCAGCCCTCTGTCCCAGAGTCGGGTCTTCTCATGGTGTGGGAGTTGCCCCGAGGAGGAAGAATAGATGCTCTTGGTTGCAGGGGGAATGTCTCTGCAGAAACTTCTGCTGGATTCTGGCTGGAGGGAAACCAAAAAGGGCAGCGGGGTCTCAGGATGCCACCTGAGCATGCAGGATAACATCCCAGCCACTTGGGGCTCAGAGGAGAACAGGGCTCAACATTTTAATGGTCTTTATCAGGTTCTGTCATCAGATCTGAGAGCCATGAGCCATCCTTCTTAAAGACAATACAACAGAAATAGAGGCCTCTTCTTAACTGACCTATTCATTCCTAGAAAAATTTCTGAAAAATGGAACCTACTCTTTCCTGTTTTAACTCTATTATCTTGCTGAACCAAGCCAAGTTTAGAAACAATAAAACTAAGAAAGAAAGCATCTATCTCTCAGTACGGTCTTTACTTCTTATCCATAGAATGCCTTCTAAAATTTGACATTTTGAATGATCTCATGATCTTTATTTGTTCTTTTTTCAAGATGAAATAATGAACACAATATTCTTTAAGAAATTCCTCTTCATAAAACTAGGCAACAGCATGTAATGCATTTTTATGTATTATGTTAAATTAAGAAAGAACACAAAAGTGTGTGCATACTAGTGATTGTAGTTACAAATGTGCCTCTGGAATGAGTTGCCCGCTGAAGCAAGAAACAACTCCACTTGAGCCCCTGTTCTGTAAGGGATACTGCTTGCACGGTCTCTGCTCAGGCACTCATATCTGTAACGGCCTATACAGCAAATCCAGCAAATCCAGGGCCTATAGCTGGCCACTTAGCTATAATGCAGCCATTTTGGCTGTGGCTGTAGATGACTCATGGCTGCGTGACCTATGTACAGAAAAGAAATATACCTTGTAAAATGGAAAACAAAGTAATTAACTTGTAACTGATTGTTTAAAATCCTCCAGCTGTATACAGGTTAAATTTTACTATGCTTGAGAAATGTTCCTTAACTTAACTGATACTATCTGCTTCTGTAAACTCACTTGCGTATAGAGTATAATCAAAACAGGTGGTCTGAGACAGGTCCCAGGCCCCCTGGTATGGAATTTATTGCAAAACTGGCTCCACCTTGTGCACTCAGAGTCACTTAAGACCCTGATGTAGAATAGTATAAAAACCCTTCCTCTTTTCCGGTTAAGCGCTGCTCTCTGTGCCGCTGCCTTTGGCGGTGCAGAGGGTAGTCGCTGGCCGGCTAATAAAGACTCCCAATTTGGCTCACTTTGGTCTATAGGTGGTCATTTCTCTCGTCTCAGACCATAATAGTATCTTAACTGTAATTATTATTTGGGATTAGCCCAACTATCAGAGGTTTGTTTGTGATGATATCTTGAGGCATTTTTTTACTTGAAATTTTATAATACAGCAAAAGGATAAACTGAAGTGACCAAACTCACCCTACAGAATAAGAACCCCACAGATGTTTTATACAGTGAAAATAAACAACCACAATTACTGTACTGTGTGATTTTTATATTGTCTTCAAATCCCTCCACGCGTGGATTTTGTGAAACTGTACCAGGTGTGGCAAAGGGTTCAGTTCATATTTTCATTCTATTTCACATTTTCTGTTCTATTTTATTTACAAAATGTGATAGTCTATGCTGAGAATTTTCAATTCCTTTATAACAGGAATAATACTTATTACATAAAATCCATCTGTCTGTCTTCAGTGACTAAAAGGTCTTAATGGCTTGTAATGTGCTACTGTCAGTAATTTATGCTGCAAAGATACTCCTCTGATAGAGAAGCCCACAAATGAGATTCATTTGTAGTGTGCCTAAAGCATTCATTCTATTCCATGTCCCAGAGGATTGTCCTTCACCTTGACCCTACGGTAGTACTTCCCATGCATCCCCAGCTGCTGCTACATGGGTTCATCATTTAATCACTCATGATCACCTTTAGGAAACAATAGAAATGACAGACACCAAATGCAAACTGGCTACCACATGCCAGGCTCTGCATTGAATACCTTACTTGCATTAATGTCATTTACTTCTCCCAACAACCCTATGAGATGTTTCCTCATCTTAACTCTGTTACTATTGAGGAAAGCATGGTTAAGAGAGATTTAAAAACTTGCCCAAGGTGGCACAATTTATAAATAACAGGATATAAATAACTGAGGACTTGAGCCCAGGTCTACCTGACTGTGGACCCAGAGTTCTGAACCAGTTCACTATTCTACCTTATAATCAAAGATTTGGAGGAGATTTGCAAGCACAAAAGCAATTGTGACAAGAATATAAAACCATGCCAGATTTTATTCTTTCTTCTTTTTAAATTTTCTTCAGTGCTCTATCACATTTGCAATTTTAAAAAGAAGGGGTGTGTGTTAGTTAGGCTTCTCTAGAGACACAGCATAAGTAGAGTAGATATACAGAAAGAGATTTATTATGAGGAATTGGCTTAGGTGATTGTGCAGACGTCCCATGACCTGTGATCTACAAGTTGGAGGCCCAGGAAAGCCAGTGGGAATAATTCCAGTCCAATTCTGAAGGCTTGGGCACTGCAGGGACTGATGGTGTTAACCCCAGTGCAAGGGCAAGAGAAGACCCATGTCCCAGCAGGCAGGCAGAAAGCAAAGGGGTTAAATTCATCTGCCTTTTTGTTCTACTCAGGCCCTCAAGGGGCTGCATAATGCCCTTCATATTGGGGAGGCCAATCTACTTTACTGAGTCTACTGATTCAAATGCTAATCTCATCCAGAACACCCTCACAGACACATTCCAAAATAACGTTTACTCTGGGTACCTCATAATACCATCAAGTTGACATCTAAAGTTAACCATCACAAGACGGAACCCTAATGTTAAAAAAAGAAAATTGAATTCCTAAATATTTTTTCTCTTAACCAGAAATATTATCTGATAAAGTCATTCAAATAGTTGATACTTAGATTTGTTACTCCTTGTAAGTATGAATATATCATTAAAGGATGTTTAGAGTCATATTTTAAACCAATGGAATGGTTTTCTCATGGTTAGTGCTGGGGCAGGCAAGTGGATGAAGAAGTGGATGGTCCTCTCACGCCACCGTGCTTCATCTGGAGTTCTTCCCCACTATTCTTCTCTCTCTCTAGTGATCCCAGTTAGAATTCTTCACTGAAACTTTCTACCCTATAGCTAGGTCTTCCAAACTGCTCAAGTATCCTAGCTCTCCCCTATTCCCTGGACTCACTTCAGGTCAGCACATTTCATTGGTATGCCAGTGTAGGAATCCTTGTTCTGGATAGCAGAAGTGGCCCACGAGCATCCCAGAGCGTCACTGAATGACCTCATGGAGCATGAAGCTCCCATTTCCCCAGCTGTTTCTGTTTCTCTGGGAAGTGACTGGTTGGTTACAGATCAGAACTATTCGGAGAGAAAAGAATGAATCCTGCTTCTCACCAGCCTTTGCAGGAAGAATGCTCAGTGAACTTGCCAAAGAGTCTTCTAGAATTGCCAAAGAGAAGACTTTGGTTTGAGCTTTGTATGGAGAGAAGAATAAGGCTGACTGTGGTTATCCAGGGTTTCCAGGGTACTTTGCAAATTATCCTAATATCTACCACTGTGTCTATAAAGACAGAACAGGGGTATGGGAGGCAGTTTTCAGCACATAGAAAAGGTCTGAGGTTGGTGACTCAATAGTCATCGTCACTGGTTCCTAAATCTATTCCTTCCTAGAAGGAGTTGTATGGCATGGGCATTTCACTCTCTCTAGCGACATATGCCAGTAAAAAGCAGGCTAGCAAGCTACATGGCTGCCACGTGAAGTCATTTGAACGGTAGTAGGAAGCATCCCAATCCTAGCAAGATTGTTTCTAAAAATGCTGTGGAGAGAGTCTGTGAAGCAGTCACTCTTCGGTGCATCAGTCACCTCTTAAGGGACATGACGAGTTCAGAATCAGTCCAGGAGGCCCCTGGAAGAGAGGGATCCCCACATGCTGGCTCTGGGGTCTGGAGGGATGGCAGGAGCATCTGTGGAAATGACAGGAGTTTGGAGACGAGGTCCTCAGATGACAGAGGCTCACAGATAACTCTCCACTCCCAGACTCCAGTGCTCTGAACCACACCTGAACCCCTGGAGGAGGCACTGATGTGAGGAACCTGGTGAGTGCCTTGGAGGGGGCAATTTCAGGACCACAAACAGGATAAGGGCCCGAGGGCACCACCAGCAGACATTTTCACAGGCCACACTGGACCATGTTTCCAGCTCCCCTCCCCGAGCCCAGGAAGGTGACTGGCAGTCGTGAACACTCAGGGCGTGGTGGCGGGGCAAAGCCTGGGCCTGCATCTGAGCTAGAGCCACCTCACAGCCAAGTCTTCTCCCCACTCTGCCCTCAGCCCTGACAGCACCAGCCCCACAACAGGGCTATCTGGTCGACTGGTCTGCTCAGCCTCCATGTCAGACATCTGCCCCCGTGGGCTTCCTCCTCTCACAGCAGGGCGGACGCCACGGTGTTTTTCCCAGTGCTTTCCCCAGGCCAGTTTTAGACTCTTCAGTCAGGTCTCCTAGGAGATGTTTCAGAGTTTGGGGGAATTTTGTATTTTCATTTTGGTTTTGAGGGTTTTTCTTGTTTATTTATCCAGATAGATGTGCTCATTGTGAGCTCCATGTGGCCAGGTGGTCTGGCCTCAGCGACTCTTCCCCGTGGGGCCGTGTTTCGGAGGACCTCTGGTCAGAGGCTGTGATAAGTATGGCCATCAGCTGGGGAGCCAAGGTTCTCAGGGGCAGTGCAGCCCAGACGCTGTCACACAGGTGACTTTGCCGCCCCTCACCATAAAGTGTCAGGGGAGAGAGTAGCAAGTCTTAGGGACACATTTGAGAGTTTAAGAGTAGGAGATAGCCTCATTGTGTAGCCCACATGAGGTTGTTGGGGGAAGGCTATTTTCCATAGAATACGGTCCTCCTCACTCTCAGGCTGGGGCTCTGTGTAACCAGGAGGAGCAAAATGGCACTGTGCCACAGACACTGGCAGCTGGGGCTGGGGAATGCTGCTGCTGCCCGTGCTGTGGCCTGAACATTCAGAAGGAACGTCCCCCAGACAATGGGCCATCAGCCAACACAAGTCTGAAGAATGGCTAAGGTTCTTGCTCAGTGTAGTGACATACTGGTGTGGTGAATGGGTACAGCACAGACTCTGGAGTCACATAATCCAGGGCTGGAATCCAACGCTTCCATTTTTTGGCTCTGCGCCATTGGGCAAGTTATTTAGCAGCCTGTGCCTCAATCTGTAAAACAGGGACACTTATGCCTGACCCAGAGTCAAGATTCCCAAGTTTGGTCTAGACCCTACCGTATAATACCACCAGCTCGACCTCCTTCATAGGGATCAAATAAGGTAGTGAATGTGAAGGCTTTTGCAAATGGCTTTGTAAAGACAAGTTATATCACCTGTGTATCTTCTGTTGCTGGTCTGTCAACGTCTGCTTTTTAGACTGAAGGAAGCAGCTTGGTATACTAGGTGCACTGACTGCAAATCTTGGGGTAGATGTATTGCCCCTTAGGTCCTGTGTTATTAATAGTTTCCCATGGCTGCTGTAACAAATTACCAAAAACTTGGTCACTTAGAACAACAGAGATTCATTCTCCCACAGTTCTGGAGGCCAGAAATCTGAAATTAAGATATTGGCAGGGCCAGGCTCCTTCTGAAGTCTCTGCGGAAGAATCTTTCCTTGCCTCTTCCAGCTTCTGCTGGTCTCCGGTGTTCCCCGGATTGTGGCTGCACAGCTCTGCCTCTGTCTTCACGTGGTTGTCTTCTTTTATGTCCTTTCTTCCCTTTTTCTGTTTTTTGGGGGTTTTTTTGTTTGTTTTTTGAGATAGGGTCTCACTCTATCACCCAGGCTAAAGTGCAGTGGCTTCATCATAGCTCACAGCAACCTCAAACTCCTGGGCTTAAGCGATCCTCCTGCCTCAGCCTCCCGAGTAGCTGGGACTACAAGTGTGAGCCACCATGCCTGGCTAATATTTTTTAAATTTTTTGTAGAGACAAGGTCTTGTTATGTTACTCAGGCTGGTCTTGAACCCTGACCTCACGTGATCCTCCCACCTCAGCCTCCCAGATTGCTGGGATTATAGGTATGAGCCACCATGCCTAGCCTGTCCATGTCCTTTTCTATTTCTTATAAAGATACAGTCCTCTTGTTGGATTTAGGGGTCACCCTAATCCAGTTAGTACAATCTCATCTTGATCCTTACCTTAATTACATCTGATAGATGTATTTCATCTGAAGGGTGTATTTGGAATAGCACCTATTCCAAATAAGGTCATATTCTGAGGTTCAGGTAGGTAGACAAGAATTTTGGAGAGAGGGACTTTATTTAACCCACTACAGGGCCTCAGAAGCTTCATCTAAACCATTTTTGACCCTCATTCAGTGTACACTTTTGCTGAGTTTTAGATAGCAATGAAGAGTAAAACCCTTCAGACAGTGCCCAACAGTAGCTCCGTGTGTGTCTGTGCAGGGGAGTCAAGGGAACATAGTGGATGGAGATGTCTCAGGGTGGGGCTAGAGAAGGGTCAATTCTGGAAATGAGAGGAAGAGCAAAATAAACAAGAGAGTAAGTACCTGTCTTTGGGAAAGGGGCTTGACACAAGTACAGAACGTACATTCCAGTAGCTGTGTGGCTTGAGAAGAGAGCACCAGTCTTGAAGTTAGACCTGGATCACAGGTTTCCCACTTATAAAACAGGGCTAATAATTAGACCCCTACCAAGGTGTTTCAAGTTTTAAACTACATTACCTTAAAAGAGCATAGCATAGTCTTGTCTCACAAAATGTTCTTATAAAAAGCCAGAATAAATATGTATTAACATCACAGGGGTCCACTCTGTGCCAACATTGCTTCTCAATTGAGTGACTGTATAGTCAACACCAAAGCCTTGTGGGATAAGCCTTATGGGAATATGGGATCCCAATGTTCCCATATCATTTAGTTATATTTCAGCTGCTATTTTACAAATATAGGGAGACTATGCCACTCCCCCACCATTTGAATTCTCAGTTATTGTGGCAGTGGTGTGCTGGTAAATTTTACTTATATGAAAGATGTGTAGCACATAATCTGTAAAGATACAATTTATTGTATTTTAATAAAATGTACAATACCCTTTATTGTAAATTCCATACAGTCAATTGATTCTCACAGAATTCCTGTGTTTATATTGGCTTAACTCATGTCCGTAGCCAATCTCAAGTTACAACTGACAAAAGAATATAGTTCCAACATGAATGTTGGCCAATGTCCCTTTGTAAGTCAAAGAGAGGTGAAACATTAATGACATACATGGGAACATCACTTGCCCATCAGTGACACTAGTGACTTTTTGCTGAATCAGATGACAGTTTTTGAGTATTGGAAAAATATCTCCTCAATTTTTTATATTATTTCCAGTGTAAGGGCTACCGTCATGGTATATATGTTTAATCTGTATCATTGTTTTCTCTCTCACTTTCTTACATCTAGACAATCAATGAAACCATAAATTAAAGCTCTGCTTTATATCATTTGCCAATTTCCATGGTATTAACTCCCACCATGGCCGACTTCAAGCTCCAAGCATGATGTCATTGAATGCAGAGCTGGGAAAACAGGAGCAGCTGCACCCATGAGTTGGTGTGTTATTGCCACGTGGAGATAGAGTAGGTGTCAATGACCTCAAGAGAATAGATGTCAGTAATGTCATACAATAAATAGGAAGTAGTGAGTTTTGAGGTTTTATTCCCTCTGTTTTTAATATAATTCATTTAACTGTAAGTTTATGTAATTTAATTTTGTATGGCATATAATTTAATAATGGCCATATTTATCAAGCAGTTCACAAGATTCCTGAAAATTTAACAATTGCCTCTCATGGCTTGGTACATGCCGGCTTGAGCACACCACTGGGTAGAGTTGTGGGGAGGATGGCTGGGTCTTGGGGGGTGGAGGGTGGGGAACAGTTGAGGATAAAGAGCAAGTTCACACATTTCACCAGCTTTTACCATCCTGATCCCTTTGGGGAGGCCCATGGGAGAGGGTCTTTAACCCATTGAGATGGACTCTGAAAACACTACCCAGGCCTTTCAAATATCCCTGTGAGCACTGGTTATAGCATTTTCCAGTGTTCCATTCTTATAATTTAACTCCTAGAAAAACATGGGGTCTTCCTTCTACCAATTGTAGCCCTAAATTAGACACAAACTCTAAAATAAAGGCGACCCCCAAAACACAACACAGGGCTCCCTACATTCTACCACATTGCACTCATCAGGGAACTTGGGTTTCTGCCAAGTGGTCTCTGTGACGGTGGCACCAGGACGTGACTGCATGTTAAGGTGTTATCCAAAATTACAGAATAAGTCAGAAGTAAGAGGTCCATCACTTCATCAAAATTCAGTCATCCAAGTTCAGCTTTAAACTATCAAATTTGAGGGATGGTCTGACAAGCATCTTTTCTTTGCACTCTAAGAATAGAGAACTGCTCAGAGAAGCTGTGACAGCGTTTCCTGGAGACAGCTAAGGAAAGGAGGGCAGCACATTTCTGCCCTGAGCCGGGGTTTGGCCCAGGTGACAACACAGGCCCCAGGACCTCTGGAGCAGCTGCTTCTTGAAAACAGCAAAGTGATTTAAGGGCTGCAGTGAGATGAGCAAGCCTCAAGACACAGGCAGAAAAAGTCCCAGTGACACAGGAAACTGGTTCAGGAACTGCTGGCTCCTGATGCATAAATCAGACAGCAGAGGCAGCACTGCCTGACAAAAGCTGGCTTCTGCTGAGGCGGTGGCATCTGTGAGCCGCTGCCGGGCTCCCGGCCAGGCCCCCTCCCTTCCCCTCACTGACGGATGGATTCCAAAGGGCTCCTCTCCTTGACCCTCCTGCTGTTTCTGTCCCTGGCTTTTGAGCACAGCTGTGGAACAGGTGAGTGTGCCTCGGTCTGAGGGTTTGAGTCCTGTGTCAGCTGCCAGGAATAGGCATAGCCTCGTGGATGGGGGGAAGGTGCAGGTCTGGGGACTGTGGTTTGGCTGCTTCTTCCTTAGAGACTGGCTCTGAGTTTCAACTGCCTCTTTCAAAGAGGAAGAAATATTATGAGTTCCGGGACACTTGGGTTCCAAGGCTCAGCCCCATTAATCCTAGGTTCCAAGGAAACCGGGAGCTCTAAGCCAGAGGCCCTGTCACATTCCTGCCTGGTTTCTCGGGGTAAGAGGCTCTGGTGGAAGTCCCAGTCTGAGTGGTTGGTTTTGCATGAGTACCCTTCAGACCCAGGATAGAGGGACTAAGCTGGAGGGACAGCACTCTGGGAGATTTGTCCTACATCCCTGCCCTGGATGGGTATCGCACACACACAAGCAGACAAACCGCAAACATAGTCCAACAGAAAGCAAGGGCTATAGCGGGAAGAGAGGGTAGAAGTGAAAACCCCAGCCCTTTGGCTGAGAACTGACATTGGCCACAGTTTGGTCATACTGGTGGCTACTTTCTGGGAAGAAGTGGTTTCAAGACAGCAAGGCGGGGAAAGGTTGGGATTCCTGGAGCCCAGGGCTGGTTTCAGTATTCGGGAAATGCAAATCGGGAACCAGGGTTGGAGCAGCTCCAGCACTAAGGCCAGTCTTGAGGCTGCAGCTGCGTTTGGGTTTGGAGCGGGTCTCTGTCTTTCTTCATGTCTTCCTCCCAAGCAAGCTATTGTTTTCTGTTTAGTAGTATCAGGGCTGAAAGAAAAAGCCAAGCAAAAAGTAGACTTTGGGCTGACTGCATGAGTGGGGTGAGGATCTCCTTCTGCTTATCTGTTTGGACTGTGGGAGGCAGCCTGGAGTAGAAGAGGTGGCATTAAGGAAAGGGGGGAAGTCCTGAGGCCCAGGGTGTTTTGGCTTGGGGTTTTCAAGACCGCAAATCCATTATGGACTTTTCTAGGAAAAGCCCCAAAATAGGCCAGGGATGTTGGGGGACAGTGCATCAGATGCACCTCCTGCCAGACCGCCAGAGAAGAGCCCCTTGTAGGGCCTCCTTTCCCCTTGGAATCAGCAGATCCATGGCTCCTACTTCCCAAGGTCTAGGAGAGGGAGAACTGAGCTTAGGGCTCAGAACCGAGCTGCTGTAAGTGGTCGCAGGGAGAGCCAAGGCTTCCTTGTTGCACTCCATTTGTGACTTCATTTTTGGAATACCTCTTGGTAACTGTAAGGAGTTATGGGCTGAACTGTGGTCTGGGCCTTTCCGTATCTGCTCACTGGACTCCTGGCCAGCCTGGCCCATGGCATCTCAGGCACTGCTGACGGTCACTCTGCGTAAGGCTCTGGAGGTGGCTGGTTAGTAGTGAGACACAGCCCAGCCCCCCAAGGAGTGTCTACCTAGTCGGTAGCTGCTTCCTTCCTTGCATTTCTTCTTCTCTGAAATATTTATAAAATGTTGTCAGTGTTTTTATTTTTAAATACACACCCTTTTGTGAAACTCCAATAAAACCCAGATGGAAATGCTTTGCAAATGGGACCAGTCAGTCATGACAGGTTTTACCCAAACAAGAAGCTTGATTCTTGTAAAATCGATACCTACTCCCTTTCCTACCTCTACTCAGTTCGACTTCCAATTCCCAGTCAGAATCATAAAACTCAAAAAGTCCACATGCCCCTTCCCCCAGTAAAGTGAACTTTCCATTTCCCCCGATGAGACTTTCTTTAAAAAATCGACTTTATTTTTTAGAGCAGTTTTAGGTTCACAGCAAAATTGAGCAGAACATACAGAGATTTCCCCTAGAGCCTCTGCCCCCAAACATGTGCAGCCTCCGCTGTTATCAACATTCCCCACCAGAGCGAGACCTTTGTTGTAACTTATGAACCTACCTCAATGAGATTTTTTATTCCTCTGCGCGGGTCCTCCCCACCCACTTCACACATGTCGGGGAGAGGTGAAGGGCAAGTGTATGGGTCTAGACTTGGCTCAAGCTTGAGTGCTCACTAGCTCATTCTGTCTATCCCAAGATGTCAATCTAGGCACTTCTATTTCTCAACAACTTTAATACTGTGATATGATGTCGTCATCCTCACTGTCTCCAGCATTGGACTGGAAATTAAAATATCAGGGTTATTTGGTTTTATCCATAGAGTGACTCTGGATGATCCTATTCAGTCACTATCTATTAAGAACACATGATATGGCAGGCACCACACAAGGTGTGCGGGAAGCAAAATGAACAACAGCCTCTGCCCAGCATCTGACACAGTGTCTGGTATTCTCCTGTCCATGAATGTTTATAAATGAATAATAGTATGTACTACATACTTGCTATATACCAGGCATGGCTCTAAGTGCTTTATGTGTATCATTTAATTTTCATATCAACCCTGTAAGGTATATATTATTATTGTTAGCATTACAACTTTATAAATGAGGAAAGAGAGACACAGAGTAGTTTAGCAATTTCTGTGCACTCACACAGCTTGACTCTAGAGGCCTCAGTTAATGAAACTGGATGAGCCTACATTTGAGGAGTGAGCAGAGTGTGGGAAGGATGCTAAAATTTGTATCCAGATCCCATGGTAAAAATTAGAATATGTTATCTATAATTGAAGCATATGAGCGGAATTGAATCAAATTGAAATAAATTAAAGTATACAAATTTTCAAAAGGTGAGAAATGTTCATAAAATCCTAGGAGAATGAAGAGGGCATATAAGAAGTATTTGATCTGGAATTTGGAAAATGGATAGAAACTTTTTTCATCATGCAAGTTTTCTTTTCTTTTCTTTCTTTCTTTCTTTTTTTTTTTTTGAGACAGAGTCTCGCTCTGTTGCCTGGGCTAGAGTGCCGTGGCGTCAGCCTATCTCACAGCAACCTCAAACTCCTGGGCTCAAGCAATCCTTCTGCCTCAGCCTCCCAAGTAGCTGGGACTACAGGCATGTGCCACCATGCCCGGATAATTTTTTTTCTATATATGTTTTTAGCTGTCCAGATCATTTCTTTCTATTTTTAGTAGAGATGGGGTCTTGCTCTTGCTCGGGCTGGTCTCGAACTCCTGAACTCGAGCAATCCTCCCGCCTCGGCCTCCCAGAGTGCTAGGATTACAGGCGTGAGCCACTGCGTCCGGCTGCAAGTTTTCATTTAACTTTTTTGTCAACTAGTTTGTTTATTGGGTGTCACAAATATGCCTATAAAATGTCAACAATGCAAAAGAATTTAGAGTAAAGACTAATTTCCCTTCTATACCCCTTGCTGGAGGCAACCACTGTGACTAGTTTTTTTTTGTTTGTTTTTTGGTTTTTGTTTTTTTTTTTTTTGTTTTGTTTTGTTTTATTAATACAATATTCTTTTTTTTTTCTAGTTACATTCAGGTCTTTTTTTTTATTTCAGCTTATTATGGGGGTACAAAAGTTCTGGTTATATATATTGCCCATGTCCCCCCCATCCCCCCGAGTCTGAGCTTCAAGCGTGTCCATTCCCCAGACAGTGCACACCGCACTCATCATGTAGGTATACACCCATCCCCTCCCCCCACCCCATCCCCCGAAGTCAGAACTTCAAGCGTGTGTGACTAGTTTTTTGTGTCTTTCCAAATGTTAAGGTCTTAGTGTTCGATAGATCAGAAGGGTGGCTGTAGTTAACAATAATCTGGCTGAGCATAACGGCTCACGCCTGTAATCCTAGCACTCTGGGAGGCCGAGGTGGGAGGATCACTTCAGGTCAGGAGTTCGAGACCAGCCTGAGCAAGAGGGAGACACCGTCTTTACTATAAATAGAAAAATTAGCCAGGCCTCGTAGTGCACGCCTGTAGTCCCAGCTACTCAGGAGGCTGAGGCAGAAGGATTGCTTGAGCCCAGGAGTTTGAGGTTGCTGTGAGCTAGACTGACACCACTGCACTCTACTCACTCAGGGCAACAGAGTGAGACTCTGTCTCAAAAAAAAAATCTATTATACATTTCAAAATAGCTAGAAGAGAATAATTTGAATGTTCTTAGCGTAAAGAAAAGATAAATATTCAAGGTGATGGGTATCCCAATTATCCTGATTTGATCTTTACACAGTATTCAAATGTGTCAAATTATCACATGTACCCCAAAAATATGTACATCTCCTATGTATCAATTTAAGAAAATGGCAGAGAAGAAATCAGAGATTTAAGGATAAAGAAAGTGGGGAGATGAAACTTCTCTGGATTTCTCAGTGTCCTGGTAAAAAGCACTGGCTTCTTGAGAGTTTTTACATACCATGAGAATTAGATCTGTAATCCTGTCTATAGGTAAGTGCTTTGATCCAAACGAATAATAAAACTTTTCTCTTCCTGAGAGGATCAAATGGATACAGCCTGGATGAGGTCCCTAGGGTGAACCCCCAAGGTGCGGGGAAGCCAGCAACCAGCGTGCAAGACGGGATGAGCCTCAGAACTTGGAGACAAGTCCTGGGACTTGTCATAAAAGCTGAGACATGCAAGGGGTTATCTGGATCCTGGGGAGATTTTATTTACCTATCAAAGTGTTGGTAGGTAAGGAGGAGATCTTTCAGGAAGGGAAGGGGACAGCTGTCTTCCTGTCCCTACTCTTGGAAGCTTATAATTGAGCAAGGACGACAGGCATTGAACCAGACTTAAAAACGTGATGAGTGATGCGAAGGAGAGATGCAAAGTGCGTTGGAAGCACATGGCGGGAAAGCCTAATCTAAGCTAGGAATCAGCTAAGTCTTCCCTAAGTTTTCTTCCCTAATAAACAGGGAAAATGATTTTTCCTATGGAGTGTTTGGTTGCTCACAAAGGACAACTGACCTCACTCTCATTGCATCATCCTAGGGCAAAAGGAGTCCAAAGCATTTACTATTCACTCTGAGTTATTTAACAAGAAATCTGACTCTGATCCAGAACATCTAGTGTGCACATTTGGGATAAAATGAATAAAAATAAATATTAAAAACCTAAAATACTCCAAACACATAGGTCTGATAGGTTGGATTTTTATGGGACTTGAAAAAGAGCATTCAGACGGAGGCACAAATGCAGAGGTAAAGTGGGGCAAGTGTTCAGGGGAATGGCAACTGGTCTGTTATAGGTGAAACTTAGGGTTCATAGCTAAGGCACTTCCATCTCCTCACCTGGCAAGTGAGGAAAAGTGTCCCCATCATCCTCCCCGCCATCCTATACCTCTTAAGGATGTTATAAAGGTAAAGCAGAGTACATTTTGATTTTGGAAAGAAGAGAATTTAGATTCTGCGTTGTCATTTGTTCACTCATTCATCCCATACCATGATGTTCATTCACTTGGGCAATAAGGATTTACTGATCTCCTACTATGTTCCAGGTGGGTGTTAGGGATACAGCAGTGAATAAAACAGATACAGTCCCTACTCTTGGGAGCTTACAATTGGGCAAGGATGACAGACATTGAACGAGACTTAAAAATGCAATGAGAGATATGAAGGAGGAATGCCAAGTGCATTGGAAGCACCTGGCAGGAGAGCCTAACCTAAGCTAGGAGTCAGGGGAGTCTTCCCTAAGGAGCAGATGTGGAAATGGATGGAAGGAGTTAGCCAGGCAAATACAGAGTGGTTATAGGCCTTCAGGGTAGGGAACAGCATATGTGTGCATAGTCTAAGATTTGGAATAGGAATAGAGTTCAACTGACTGCTGGGGCCACAGTTTAAAAAGCAACATTAGGCAAATTATCTTTTCTTTCTGGGCCTAAATTTGCCATAAGAACTGTGGGCCCACTAATAATTTCTGTCTCTTCTCTACCTTAAAGAAATGCCATAAGAAGATGCTAAAAGCACATGAGAAAGTGTCAGGGCTAGGCAAAAAAAAAAAAAAAAAATTAAAAAGGGTTTTCCTTGGGTGGAATCCCATCTTGTGAAAAGGTTGGCTAAATCCTACTAATTTCAGGCCAGTGAAATCCATGGGCCCATGTGAATCACTCGCTTTTCGAAGTAGAATCACCCCTGAAGGAAAGTGAGTTGGTGTTGACAGCTACAATGTTTCCTCCCAGACTCTTTCAGTAAACAAGGGCAGACTGAATCACAGACCCACTGGAAAACACTCATCAGGCAGTGGGATGTTTCAGGAGCAGGCACTCCACATGAAGCGCTTTATGACCCACTGTAAAGCCCCCACTTATGTTTCCACTTGTGCTTAGGTGGGGATGATCTCAAGTAACCCTCAGACGTGGCCACTCATACACTCAGGTGTTGCGTCATCATTCTTCATGTGGGTGAGAGGTGTGAGGGTCTCTTCCTAGTGAAGCTTTGGTTCCACACCCCATGACCGTGTATGCATACACCACTCAGCCTTTGCTCATCTGCCCCTCTCCTTTTCGTTTCCTCTTTTCCCTTCTATTTCCTTTCTTTTATGTTTTATGTTTTAGCTGCTCATTACCTTACACCGTGTCCCCTCTTTCCCCCTCTCCCCACCAACTCCAAGTTCTGAAAGCCACCATGGTGCAGAGAGTCTGCAGGTTTAGGTGTGGGGAGGGGTGCGTGGGAGACATTTGGGAGGGTGAAAGGTTATAGTCCAAAATTGGGAATAATTTCCCTTCTTTTTTTCTCTATATCAAAGTTGATCCAAAAAAATCAGTGGTATGATAGTGATTTTTAATCTTGTTTTAAATCTCAGATCCCTTTGAGAGATGACATTTATGGATATGTTTTCAGAAAAATGTGCATGTGCTTACATACAAATTTTTGTACACAAGTTTAGGGGGTTCATACTTGCACTTATGGCTCCAAATTTGCTCTCATTTCTTTATATACAGAAGTTTAGGTTCAGGATTCAAGAAGTGACTCTCTTGGGTACTGTGTCTACAGTTCAGGTATGTGGCCCCCAGAGGAGCCACATTACGTGGATAGTCAAGCATTCATAAATGTAGCTGGAAGAAAGTCCAACATGCTTCCCAATATATCTGTGTCAAAACAACAGAAAACACAATAACAATAGTATTTCTCACCTAATTAAGTAGCAGGGGAGAACACTCTGTTTTAAGGGTCGATACATGAGCAATATTCCAAAGAACAAATTCCTAATTGCCTTTCTCACTTTTCCTTAAGAATGATGAGTTTCAACCACTCTAATCCTGATATTAGACCAAGTAGACTGCTTTTTCTTTTTCCCTAATCACTGAACCTCTAGCCTACTATTAGCTGGGCCCTTTACTGGACAGTGTTGAGATTTCTGAATATTTGGGTGTCAAGAGTATTTTGGCTAGTGTATCTAATTTTCCAACAGCTCATCTTAACCACGAATCAATTATGGAGAGGTCTCTTCTGTTAACCACATTACTTAAGCAGATGGTTTTATTTTACTCTTCTTTCTCTCTTATCAATTAGAACAATCTATGCTCTCTCTGAGTCACAGATAAAGCTCCCTCCTTTATCAACACTAGCTTATGGTTAAGTTCAATTATGTACATGTTAGGCAAATATGGTTTTCAGCATTCAAAAATTGAACAGATACTTATTAAAAGCCTCCTATGTGCCAAGCACTGTTGTAGGTCCCAGGATCAAAACAGTGAACAAAATGAAGTTCTTCCTCTTGAGAGGTTTGCATTCTAGTGGGAGAGACAAAAATAAAATAAACAAATATACAATATAACATCAGGCAGTGATGAGTGCAATAAGAAGGCAGAGGCTATTTTAGATAGATGGTCAGAGGAGGTCTCTTAGAGGCGATACTTTTTGAGCAGAAACCTAAAATAAAATGAGGGAAGGAGCTACCCAGGTATGTAAGGGAAGAGATTTTCCATAGAGAGGAACAGCAAATACAAGAGCTCTGGGATAGGAATGCTCTTGGCGGGCTCACAGAGCAGTGTGGAGCCAGTGTGGCCAGTGTGGCCACAGTGCAGTGAGGGAAGTAGAGAGGGCAGGAAACGGAGGTGAAGTTGGGCAAGGGCCTGGGTGTGCAGGGCCTTTGAAGCCACATCAGTCGAGGACTACGAATTTTATTCTACCGGTGCTAGAATGCCCTGGAGGTTTAAAAGCAGGAGAGAGACAAAACCAGACATGGTTTTAAGAGATGGCTTTGTCCATTGTACAGATGCAAGAGGACAGTGGCAGTCCCAGGCCTGTGATGATGGCAGTGGAAACAGAGAAGGTGCAAAGGGCTCAGATGCCAGACATATTCTGAAGTCGGAGCCAACAGGTTTTGCTGTTAAACTGAGCAAGGAGTATGTGAGAAAGAAAGGAGTCAAGGATGATTCCAGTGTTTGGGTCTGAGACATTGGGTGAATTGTAATGTTTGCAGAAGGTGTTTTGGAATCAAGAGTTCATTTGCGAAGTTTCAGATGCCCTTTAGACCTCCACGTACTGATCTGTGTAAGCAGTCAGGAGTACAGTGAAGGGTTTGGGGGCAGACATAACTCTGTAACCATTTCCCAAAATATGTTGAACTATGCAACTAGATAAGAAACTGGATGAGTGTGGATGGGGAAGAAAAAAAAAATCTGAGTACTGGGGTGCTCCAATATTTTGAGGTCTGGAAGAGCAGAAGTTTCCTTTCAAGGACACTGAGAAGGGGTAGCCAATGGAATAGGAGAAAAAGCAGGAGAGTATGGTGTTCCAAGGGCCAAATGAAAACAGCATTTCAAGGAGGGAGTGATAAACTATGTTAAGTGCTCCCAAGAAAGCAAGTAAGAAAAGGACTTTGACTTGGCTTAGTGGAGTAGACTGCGAGCTTGACAAAGATGGCGCCAGTGAGTAGTAGGGAAGAGCTCCTGTTTGGAGTGGGTACAAGGAAAAATGGGTGAGAAAATGGGAACAGAAAGTATAAACACACATTAAAGGACTTTGCTATAAAGGAAAACAGAGAAATGGGGAGGCAACCAGGAATGGACCTGGGATGGATTAAAAATCAGGGGACAGATTTTTAATATGAGGGAAATTACATGTTCACATGTGTGTTGATGGAATTCACCCACAGAAAATGAATAATGCAGAGGGGCAGAGGGGCAGAGGCAGTTGCAGAAGCAAAACCTAGAAGTAGGTGAGTGCTCCTTGAAGGAAGAGGCTGGCCTTAAGTGGGAGCATAGACCACCCATTCAGGCAGATGGTTTGGTTTGGTGATAGATGGAAGTTTTCTTTTTGTTTCTTCTATTTTTTCAGTGAAACACAAAGTGAGGTCATCAGCTGAGAGAGGAAAGAGAAAAGCAGGTTGTGGGTTTGGGGAGTGGGGAGGTGTTAACTAATCAGCAGCAGGATCCCTTATAGTGGTTTGAAAGGTTTTGGTTTTTTGTGTCTTTTTTTTTTTTTTTCTTGTTGGCTCAGCTTTTTTGAAAAAAGAGAAATAAAATAATATCTCACCCTCAAAATTATTAACTGTTTCAGGGTGCTGTGGAGGGCTAGGATTCCAGGGTTTGAACCCTGGGCTTACCACCTCCCTGACTTCACATCCCTCAGACTTTTCTGTTTTCATCATCATACGAAGTGATGCTTCTGTAACCTTGGTCCTCTGGGCACATGAGCGTAGAATCATTTTCAGTTGTTCTCCGTCCTTCATCCTATGTATTCAGGATGGCGAGAACCCTGATAGAGGGAGTGGCAGACCTGGATTCTGGTCCTGGCTCTGCCACTTGGCAGTTATGTGACTTTAGGGAATGCATTTAACTTCTCTGTGCTTTAGGCGCCTTAACTATAAATCTGAGTTGATAGAAACCTGGTGTTCTAGTTAATCTACACATCTCTATCCTAAGTAATTTTAGGATTTCTCTTGAGATTTTTGAAGTACTCAGAATATAGTGGGGACTTTCATGGCAGACCTTATAAACTACTAAGCACCTGCTCACACCAGGATAGCTCAAGAGGAAAAGGAAGAGCCTGCAGTCTGTCATTCCTGATCCACAGACATGATGTGGTCTAGAGACCTCCACACTAAGGGGCTCGCTTCTCCTCCCTCCCATAGGCACGGGCGTGATGAACTGCCCAAAGATTCTCCGCCAGCTGGGAAGGAATGTGTTGCTGCCCCTGACGCAGAAAGGGATAAATAAGAGCATGAACAAAAGCATCCGCATCCTTGTCACAGCGGCAACGTCACCAGAAAACAGCGTCAAGGATAAAATAGTGTCTCTTGATCCATCGGAAGGAGGCCCTGGACCTTACCTAAAGGACCGCTACAAGTTTTACCTGGAGGACCTGCGCCTGGGGATCCTGAACACCAGGAAGGAGGATGAGGGATGGTACTTTATGACCCTGGAGAAAAACGATTCAGTTCAGCACTTTTGCCTGCAGCTGAAGCTTTATGGTAATAATGGTAGCTTCTCCTGTCTACACTGGAGGGCCAAGATGGTCCCTTGTCTAAGAATTTAGGCCTCTCTTAAAAGCAGAGCTATTCAGAATTGAAAGCAACTTGAAGACCATTTAGTCCAGGGGTATTTAAACTGTGCTTCAGGGAAGAGGCTTTAGAGGTTGGCAATTTCCCCCCGACATTGCGCATTGGTGGCGGCTGATTGGTGGGAGTTGGTTACTCTTACCCACATTTCCCACAGGCCCAGCTGCCTGTGGGCTGAACAGCCTGTAGCCCCAAGAGTCTTGGTCTGCAAATAAGATTTTACTTGAAAACAAGATTTTTTTTTCCTGGTTTTTAAAAAATTTGAATATCACTGATCAAACCCAACCTCTCCCATAGATGAGGATACTGAAATTCAGAAAGAAGTGGTTTGCACATGTTTATACATATTCGTGTGGGTGGTTCACTGCACTGGGGGTTCTGGGTAAAGAGAGCTGAAATTCTGCCCACACACTACTCACCAAGCCCTGTGTCCTGGCAGAGGATCACGTTCACCTGGTGGAAAAGTATCTTTTTTCTCATTTAAACGAAGGCTCTGGTTATAAAGCTGCTTAGTTGCAGTACTTAAACTAGGACCCTGGTGCACATGAACCCAAGGCCAGGGCTTTTTCAAGCCTCTTTGACAGCCAGCCCCTCTTGAACACAGCCAGGGTTTGTGTCTGTTAGGCCCAGACACTCACCTGAATTCCCAGGAATCCTGACAGCCATGTGGGACTTTCCTGCTTCTTCAGAATGACTTCCTTATATCTGAGGATGGGACAAGGATTCACACCTACCCAGCATTTCCTTGAAGTCCTCAGCTATCTAGAGGGGAGATAGCAATACCCTCTGTGATCCTCCCCATGCCAGCATTCCCTTTCCTGCAAACAGTGCATGTGGAATTCCCGCAGCCCTCCGCCAGCACCAGGCAGTCCTGATCGCTCCAGCAGTGTCTCTGGGGCAAGATTGCCAGGAGCATGGAGGCTGCACATGATGCATTTTTCAAAACAGGGTAGATGTCATACATTCAATACTTTTGTTCCTGCAAGTTTACTGCCCTTGTCACATCTTGTGATCAAATTCTTACTTTGGAAATGTGGTCTCTGCAACCATAGCATTCTTCTGAAGTCAAAGAAAGAGGCTGGATTTTGGAGTCAGACAGACATAGGTTCAACTTGACCACTTAGATATTATGTGACATTATATAAGACATTCCATTTCTCTGGGACTCAGTTTCCCCATCTATAAAATGGGAATAACTACAACTAGAGTTATAATTGTCAAAAAGATTGAAGAAGATGATGAATGTGAAACTCCATCACTGTACTTGTCCTATAGTAATTGCTAAATTAACAAGACTTTCCCTTTTATCTTGCCTGTTCATGGCATTAGGGTGGGATAGACTGATGGGGCCTACAGCTATAATTGAGAACCTATCCCTACCTCAGACACACACACACACACACACACACACACACACACACACAATACTATAGAGGAAATCCCACTACTAAGAAGTCATTCTTTTAGGTCTAGGAAGTAATAATTTAAGCCAATTAAAATCCATGGGGGTTAGTTGACAGCAAACTCCACAGATAGAATACAGGAGAACAACAACCTAGATCAAGAACAGCAGGAACAGCAACAGTATTGGAGCCCTAACAGTATTGGTAGAAGGAGACTGAAACAAAAATTCTTCTCTATTTTATCCTGAGGTGGTCTTAGAGAGGGTTTAGTGGGGAGTGAGGGATGGTATGAAGCAATAGTTCCCCACTAGAAATAAATCACACTGAAGCCCCCTGGGGGGTGGGATGCCATTAGGCTGTACTTTGTTCTAACAAAAAGGTCAAGTGAGGATTCCTAGAGGTTCATTTCAGTGATGGCTGTCTTCCTCCCCCTCCTGACAGAGAAGGTCTCCACTCCAGAAATTAAAGTCTTAAACCAGACCCAAGAGAATGGGACCTGCACCTTGATGCTGGCCTGCATGGTGGAGAAAGGGGACGACGTGGCTTACAGCTGGGGCAAGAAGGTGGACACTCACCTTCTGAGCCCAGCCAACAGCTCCCACCTCCTGTCCATTACCCTCGGCCCCCAGCATGCCAACAACACCTACATCTGCACTGCGAGCAACCCCGTCAGCAACAGCTCCAAGGCCATCATCCCATGGCCCAGTTGCAGCCCAGGACCTGTGGGTGAGTACCTAGTGGTGGCCAGTGTGCCATTCAGTACAGGCTCAGCTTCCCCCTGAGCCAACTGCTCTGCTTCCCCAGCCATGGCATTCACCTTAGTGACGACACTTTACATTTTCTTTATAGTCTGCAAAAGCCACCTGTGTGCGTCCGGTGAGTGCACTCTTACATTGGTCAGGGTGGCATTGTTATCCTCAGTTCACAGTTGAGGAAACCAATGGGAAATAATGGAGCCAGACCCAGCAGCCGGGTCTCCAAGGCATGATCCTTCCTCTCTGCCTCCTGCCCTGGCTCCAGCCTACGAGGGTGGCTGGGTGAGGAGTGCAGGTGGCAGGTCCTGACTCTCAAGTCTGTGCTCCACTAAGGGTGGGACAGGTCTACACCACCAATAGTATTTATTGATCACCTACCCTGTAGGAAATTGGGAATAAATATGACACGTGATCTTTGAGATAAGATATGAAACATTTTCTTAATCATGAGACACAGCATATAATGAAGAGCCTCATTTTATGGAACAGACTGAGAATTCCACAGCAGGTCAGAGGGCCAGGGGAGTCAGAGAGAGGTGGAAGTAAGACCTGGACTCAGAAGCTTGAGGAATAATGATGAATTGGATAGCACTTTACTATTGGCAAAGCACTTACAAACGTAGAATCTCTTTTGATCCTCACAATAACCTTGCTGGATAGGTGTTATTACCATCATCATGATGCAGATGAGGAACTGAAGTTCATAGCATTTAGTACCCTCCTCGAGTTTCTTTAACTTGTAAATATTGGAGTTAGCACCTAAACCTAGATCTTCTGACTGCTCTTTCTCTAGAAAGAAAAGCATCATTATTCTGTTACCAAAAAGAAGAGAGAACTGATAAAGTACACACATCTAACCACTTGGATACAGGATAGAACACTGGCCCTTTTCACCAACAAATCTTGTGCCCCTGACTCAGACAGGTTCGGGGACAGAAGGACCAGGGTGCCAGCCCTGCAAGGGATTGCTTATACCTTGACATTCTACTGTCTGCATCCGCTGAGGGGAAGCAGGAGTCATTCCAAAGAGACTCCTTCCCACAGTAGCCGTGGTGTTCACGTGGAGGGCTTTCCTACATGACCGTGGATGAGGTAACAGGGGAATCTAGCCAAGTTATGCCCTTCCACATAGCACCTCCTGTCACAGAGACTCCCCTGGAGTATTCCCAGATGGACTTCTGGAAAAATCCCACCTGGCCTTCAGGCTGTACCTGGGAGTTCTCTGGTGAACCTAAACACTGCATATTACCTCTCCCAGCCATTTCACAGCAAGAGTCACCCCCCTGTCCACTTACTGGATATGTCGGGTTGCCTGCCCACATTGCCCAGTGTCTCTTTGTGGGTCCAAATTTCCTCTTCTTAAAAGGATACCAGTGAGATTAGATTAGGGCCCACCCCAACGACCTCATTTTTAACTTAATCATCTCTTTAAAGATCCTATCTCCAAATACAGTCACATTCTGAGATAATGGGGGTTAGCTGTTCAACATATGAATTTTGTGGTGAGACAATTCAGCCCATAAAACCACTCTAATGACCTCATTTGAAATTAATTGCCTCTGTTAAGAACTTATCTCCAAATAAGGTCACATTCTAAGCACATCAATATATTAATCTGGGAGAACACAATTCAACCTGTAACACAAGTAGAGATTCTCCCCCACATACCCCGCACCGTCCCCAGGGATGAGGGACCACACTGTCTCAGAACCAGATCACATAGCTGGTTTGCTTCATGCCCTACCCAATATACCACACTGCCTAAATACTGAAAACAGAGTTTTATTAGTCCATTGATTTAGTTTTGCAAATGGATACTACTAATTCCTAAAACACTGCATTTAGTGTGACAAAACGTTTGCTGAAGCCCTACTATACCTCAACACTGTGCTAGGTGCTGAGTACACAAAGATAAAAAAGACATGATTCTTGTCCCTAAGGAAGAACATAGTTCTACAAGTAAATAATTATCCTAGATTACATAGTGTGACGAGTGCAAAACAGATGTAGGTGCAAGGTAACAAAGAAGAGGGAATGATTAACACTGTCTCAGGGGATCAGAGAGAGCGTCACAGAGCATGTGACATAAGCTGGGATTTAAAAATAAATGGAAATTACCCAAGCTGATGAAAGACATTCCAGGCAGAGGGAAAAACAGACACAGCTGGGTCTTGTTCTGTATTCTCCTACAAGTGATGGGAGCTAATAAAGAGTTTTAGGTAAAGGAGGGACACCATCAGTTATGCCTTTCAAAGAGGAAATTCAACGGTGGAGAGAAAAGACTGAGGCAGGGAAGAGGCAGAAGAAAGAAAAACTAGTTACGTGGGGACACTATTGCAGTAATCCATCAAGAGATGATGAGGTCTGAGCCAAAGCAGGAACTGTGAGTTAACAAAGACTTTTTCACTCGCACACAAAGGGAAATCCCAGCCCTGGGATGAAATGGTGAGGTTTGAGGGTTTATTAGAAGTCACTTCACCATCTGTTACCAGAACAGTGATTTTGAGATATTTTTCATTTTCATTAATGAAAAAATCTAAGTGCCCCATGATGTAATGAGACCAAACGCAATGTGATGTCAGCACTGTCTCCTGATAGGACTCAAATGAAACAACCCGTGCAAAAACATATTTGTTCCTCAAAATCATTTTCTTTAAGTGACATTTGTCCAGGCTCTTGGTCACATATTCATCCTTGTTCCAATTGCCATTTCAGCGTTTTATAGTAAGAAACACTTTAGTGTCTATTATAATGAGGCATCTTTATTGCAAAGTCCCAGTCCCAGGGTGCTACAAAGTGCTCTGGCTAGGTCATGTGAAGCATGCTGACCCTGGACAGTGAGGGACTTGCTGCCGTCCTTGCTGACTGTATTCTGAAATAGCTATGTCTACGCTAGAATGATTAATACATAACCTTAAATAATTCAACTAAAAGGGAATGCCCCTGGATGCTCATCTCGAAAAGATCTTTTTCAAAAGATTAGCAAAAAGCTGGCTCAGCATGTCTGAATTAGTTCAGTGGAAGAAAAGGCTGACACTAGCCCATGAGCTCCAGAGACTCCACCTTTCTAACAAGGCCATTTCCTCAAGCAGGGAGCTACCACTGTTACAGAGCCACCTAGATGCTCCCGCAGAGGGAGGTCCCTCTCCGTGGTCTTTCCAATCCAGGCAGCCTAACAACAGTGGTGGAAGGAAGCATGAAACCTGGGCATGTCTCATGGGCCAGAGCTTGTCACATGGCCATGCCTGCTACAAGGGAAGCCAAAAGATGTAGTCCTGAGCTGGGCAGCTGTGTGCCTGGACAAGGCTCGTATTACCATGAAAGCGTGGGAGAAATAGTACTGGGTGCACAATTAGTAGCCTCCACAATGCAATGCTGGGTGGAACAGGCAGGGGTGAGGAATTTTTCCGGAAACTGTGAGCTCTGTAAAAAGTTTTACTTGGGTGGTCCCAGAGCTTAGATTAGTATATGGTTCCTAAGCATCCTCTCCCCAGCCCCAACTGAGTGAAAACTGCCACCAACAAGAACGTATCTCTTGAAGATGGTTGTCTTCTTCAAGGAGACGTGCACCACACCGGCAGCCTTACTGACGGAACCACATGAAAGGCAGGAAAGAGATCGGCACTCTCAGACCGTTACGTTAACATCTCGATAGCTCCTGGGTGAGCTACATTTGTTTCTCAGATTGTTTTTTGTTTTCTTCCCCTCTTTATCTTCCCTAAATAAAATAAGATTTGAGGACTAGAGGAGGGAGAGACTTTTGTGTTTCTGTGGCAACAGTGTTTCTGAGACAAGAAAGGCCCTCTGGCTTTTTCCTTGGAGGTGTGTGACACGCCAAGTTACCACGTTTAAACCACAGCCAGCAGAGGGGAGAACCACAGGGTGGAGATTCGTGCAAAGTACTCTTCCTAAATAGCATGGGAGCTCTTAACCAGCCCACTCAGCTATTTCTAAGAGGCTCTAGGGGGAAAAGTCCTAAACGTCTGGTTCAAGAGTGTTCAAGTAGCATTTCTTTGTGAATGAAGGAGAAAGGGGTTGTGGGCCCCAGGACACCCACCCGTTGCCTGATTTCTGAGCATCACCATCCCAAAAGACTTCACCACATGGGAAAAAAGAGGGAGAGCTGGAGTTTCTGCCACAGGAAATGGTGGTTTGAAATGGGAGCACAGGTGGTGTGTTGAGAGCACAGACACACGCTTGCCTCCCGGCTCCATTTTGTTATTATAAAGCATGAGCCAAGTAGGTCACTGCTGCTTCCCTCGACTCCTGCCTCGAGCCATTCAGAAGGTCACCCTTCATTCCTTCTGAGAACTTCTTATATTTAGCACTCTGTTAATTTTTAACAAAAGAAAACATGACAGTCTTCTCCCAGGTCCATTCTTATGGACTCTAATTTAACCTAATTTAATTCATCAAGTGCATATTGAATGTCCTGCTGCCCTATATTATATCAGGTGGAGTGGGAAACACAAAATAAAGAATAAGGTACAGGGCCTACCTTCATGAAATTTACAATCTAGGTGGGATTCTACAACTTACTAGATGGGAAAATATCATATTAAAGAAACTGCTTCTAAAATTCCTCTTTGGAAGGGAACAGTATTTGTCAAGGATAGTACCTTAATAAATGCTAGAATCCAGAAGGTGAGAGCCCCAAAGGATCTGGGTGTTCTGCACGGGAAAGGGGAAAGATGTTGCTTGTACAGAAATAGGGAGAGAAAGAGAGGGTCTGAGTCTGTCAGGTGGTGAAAGCTGCCTGCTTCACAATGGAGTCTGTGCCCTGTGACCCTTCAATCTTAAGTAGAGGATTTAAACCCACAAAATTCTTGGTGTAGGGCTTTTTTTGTCTTTGTTTCTTTATTTTTGTTTGTTTGTGGAAACTAATGGAGGAACTGAACCTTGCACCCAAGACAGCACAGAGCAGAGCAAGTGGAGCTACAAGAGCAAAGACTTAGAGGACCACGAGGAAATTCTTCTTAGAAATTATAGAAATCATGGGCAGCCTGACCCCAACATGCTTTAACAGTAGCATTTTGTCCATATTTATCTAAATTTCTAAGGGCATAGAGGGTCTCTGATGTTTAGTTTTCATATAAATACCATAATTAGAGAATAGCAACAAATGGATGAGCACCAAGTGTAAAAATACTTGGGCCTGCTATACAGATAGAGAAACTAAATCATGAAGGACTGCATGGGACTGAAGCATCTCTCGATATCAGTGAAGAAATTCCTTTGGACTTGAGATCAAACCTATCTTCTTGTCCTTCCAATCAACCAACAAGAATTTACTGAGGACCTATTATGTACCAAGTGGAAAGAGAGCTGCAGAAGAAGTATAAGAGATGGTCTCTGGCCTCCTAGAACACAATAGCTATTTGGGGAATTGAGGCTAGTGGAAGTAGTCGAAATTTATTGACCACATGAGGATTCTAGGCATTGCTTTGGGCATTTTCCATACATAACTGTATTGGTTCCTTGGAACCACTCTGTGAACTTATTGCTGTGCTCATTTTACAGATGAAGAAACTGAAGCCACAGAGTGTACAAGTAGCCTATCTGAGGTCACAGGGCCAGAATCAAGTGGTAGACCCAGAATTTGAATCCATCTTTCCAGCTCCAAGTACCATCACTGAAAATGGTCTCCATGGCAAAGATAATGCTGCCAAAACTCAGGTTCTAAGACACGTGACATAAACAACAGGTGCTGCAGGAGTCCCAAGGAGAGGGAAGAATAAGAACTGAGGTTGTCAGGAAAGGTGACACGGAGGAAGTAAGATTGGCCTGGATGTCAAAGCTGGGCAGGCATGGTGGACAGCTGAAGGTGCAGGGGGAAGGAGGGTATGGGGTGGAGCCTGGGGCCGGGAATGGGCACATGTTGGGTGGAGGGGTGGGGAAGGATGGGTTGTCTGCTCAGAGGGCTTTTGACTCAAGAAGTCCCCTGGGCATCACAGCCTGCCACTGCTTTCCTGATGGAGGCCCTGTCTCCAGAGGCTAAAACACAAACTGCAAAAGCTACAGTTCTCATTTCAACCAGTTTTGCCACCAACTTTTTCTATGATTCCAGGTACACCTGTCAGAGTCTCAGTTTCCTCAACATAAAATTAACTGGTTGGGTGAAATAAACACTATACTATACTTCCTTTAAGGTTAAAAAAATTCTATCGTTCATATTTGTATCCAAAAACTAGGAGAAAAATTAGAGTCTGTAGAATATCTTTCAGCACTATGGTCAAGTTGTCTATCAGATCTAGCCAGGCTGGCAGAAGCTGGTCATTTATGTCATAGGACAAAGGTCACAGATTGCTTTAATCCTCCTGAGGCCCTGGAAAGGACAGAGAGGGCTGGTGTTATCACATCCTCAGAGCCTCAGTGATGTACCCCAGTCATTGCTATTAACAGTTCATGTGGGTCAGTGGGCAGCAGAGCTGTCAGCATCAGGCACGAGGGAAGAGGAGAACGCCAGTAACTCGGCAGGCGTTACTGATGCAACTTTGTCATCTGTTATTTTCCTGTTTTAGAGGCATTACCTTGTTTGTTGGCTTCATTTTTTTTCAATCTCAAATAAAATTTGGGAGAAATATTGTCTTTTAAAAGTATACAAATGGTTGAGTGTTTGTTCTCAAATCAACTATTGTTTTAGAAGTTCCCAAAATCCCTATAATAGAAGAAAGAGGAAATAGTCTCAAAATAAGTGCTACTGTAACAATTTGCTGCATCAGTTCCATAGGCTGATGAGGCACAAAGATTAGGCTGCTGGCTCTGTTTCAGGGGGGTTCTCCATGAATCCCTGGTGCTGTAGCATCTCAGAGACCATGAGCCATTTAGAGTGGTCATTCAGAGTGGAGCTTCTCACAGCATACCTCCAGCCTTAGTAGTGATTCCAAATTTCATGCTTTATACAAATTCAGGAGTCTTTTTAGAACTCTCTGGTTGCCCCTAACTTTTTGATCAAATCAGATGACTGTTGAAGTTGGTATCTGGCAGAGTTAAAACATGTTTAATTTGGGAAAGAGAATCTATAATTAAGGCATTCATAAAGTTAGTTCAATAAGATTCCTTAAGATGACTTGATATGTGAAAGGCCTAGGAAGAAAAAGAGAGAACCTTTTCAAATCCAGAAGGCAACTTCTGGTGAGATATCATATTGGAGGCCCACTTGGATCTTGGTGGGGTGTCTTTTATGAATTCATTGAGACTTCAGTCCGTGTCTTTGGTCAACTCTGTAAACATCTGAATTGTGTCTGTGATCACTCTGTTCCTTTGTAACCCACCTCTTCCTTCCTTTCAATTTCCTCCCAATAAATCCATCCCAGGTTCAACAACAAGCAGGTTTATTCCACAGTCATCCTTATAAGTTACCCTTACACATTAATGTTAACACCTGGTATTACACCGTCTAGAAACTTAGTGCTATTACTTTACTCAGAACCCTAGTTCTTTAGGTTGTTCCCCACTGTTCATTACCCTGGTGCAACTTTGCCCAAGCCCACAGATCTCTGAAACTCTCCAAGAAGTCTGTCTTTAGTATTCAGCCACATTTCTACTCCTAGACCAAGTGCTAGTTTGTGAAGCAAGTCTTCATGCCTGCTTCGTTATCCATAAAATTGTAATAATGAGTGTACCTGCCTTGTAGGATTGTTGTGAAGATTCAGTACATTAGTACACACGATGCACTAAAAAATGTTTGGCCTATTGTAATTGCTGAATAATTGTCTATTATTATCTTATTGAGCTAAATGTGTTGTTTACGGAGGCAATAGATCTCACTCACTGTTCCAAAGTGTTGCTTCTGGTCCCCAAAAATTTGGTATAGCGAGAAAAGGGGAGAGAAAGCAGTAAAAGTTGCCTCTCTGATTTTGAGCCTGGGTGATTGGAACTGTAGGACTAATTTTAAAATACAAGAATGATTGAGAGGAAAAACTAAATGCTTTCCCTTCAGTTCAGGTCTGGTGGGTTCAACACAGTTATTTGCATGGAAGAGCAATAATAGCACTATTATGTTTATTTTTAAACAAGAAAAGCAGCTCTTTCTTCCTCTCGGTGTCTCATGAGAATAGCATGGATGTGCAGTGACTGCACGAGGAGCCATCATATTCTGTTTACCCAAAATGGATACAGGACGCATTAGAAATTCCAAAATAGAGAAACTGAGCAGAGAGATTGACTTCGGAGAGATGAAGATAAGTTTAATCTTAGACATGTGGTAGTTGAGGTAAAAATAAAGCATTTGGATAGAAAAATCTTTATGGAAATTAAGCGGATATGGAAATCTTCAGCGGTCTAAAGTGGATCTCTAAAACGGTGGAAACAAATCTCCCTTGGGAAAGAATGTAGAAATAGAACTTGAGGCTCAGTCGTCCTACTTCTGTGCGGGATGTTTTTAAACTCACAGTACTTTTGAGATTGTCCTTTGACCTTGTTTTTACAGAACCAAGTCCCCAGTGGGGACTATATGCTGGGCTGCTCTTAGGGGGTGTCATTGGTGCCGTCATGATTGTCGAAGTCATAATACTACTGTTGAAAAGAAGAGGTAGGTGTCTGACAATAAGCAGATTCTCCTCAGGCTCTCTGTGGAAAGCAGGCGCCTCTCCCTATGAGCACAGACTTGTTCCTCAATACTTGGGCTTTCGGCATGGGCTGCCTTTGCAAAAAACACTGAATAAACACATCCTGGGAACTTGCTCAATTCAGCCTAACTCAACATATCTTGATCCTCTCTACTAGGCTTTGGGAATAGAGAGAAGGGCCACAGGTGTCTAACGTGGGAGACATTATTCAGAGAAGTTGCATTCAGTGTGACTAGCACTGCAGTAAAGGTATATGCACGCTGCCCGTGGGGTCCAGACAAGAGGCTTAACAGTATTCACCTGGCGCTGAATTCAGAGAATTTTTGGATCTCATTCGAAAAATCAGTCAGGGAAGAATGAAACCAATAAGGTGCAATTATTCCCCTGCAGTTTTGGCCTCTGCTCCAAATGGTCCTGTGATTCAATGTCTCAGGACAACGTGCTCCCCTCAGCCACACTGACTACCAACCCCCGCGGCAGTCAGAACAGACCAGGAAAGGTGCTCCAGGCAGCCTTCTCACGGCGAGGACAGAACCTGGTACCACTGAGCTCATGGTCGATCTAATCCTCGAGTAGGTCAGTGTCATCCACACACAACCTTCTCAGAAAAGCCCTTACCTCGGCACTCTGGGGTTGGTTTTGCTTATATTAAAAAAAAAAAATCTAGATCATAGCACAGCTGCCTACTTTTGTCTCATTTCCTCCATCTAAGAGTTAGCTGGGTAATTCAGATAGAAATCATGTTGAGAGCCCAAGGGGTGGGGGTGGGGCAATCAGACTTGGCTTGTACTATAAGGAAATGGTGAGATGCCAGGGATGAGAAAACTGAGCTTAACTTATCCACATCAACCCATCCAGCAAAGGTGCTGGGATCCCACCCCATGCTCTTGCCTCACCTACACCCTGCTGGTCACGTGGTTGTGCTCTGAAGGGAGTGGTGATCCCATCCCACCAGAATTCCCTACCACCTTCCCCTACACACATACCCATCCTCATCTCCAGTCACCATTTGTTCATGGTAAGCCAGTAACACACAAAACTCTGCCTCAAACCTGTGCTAAAATTTATATTTAGTGGCTATACCCTCCACAAAACTTTGCTCAAGAGACTCTGTTGGCAGCTTCTAATGGTATCATCTCCAGAATGCAGCCTGACTCTGAGGGTTTTTAAATTGACTCTCTGGGCATTTCATGTCCAAAAGAATACGCTGGTTAAGAACATGGGCTTTGGCATTAGAGAAACTTAAAATCAAATGCAGACTTTGTCACTGACAAGATATGTGATCAGACAAATGACCTAACCTCTCATCTGCAAAATGGAGATGATTTTACATACTTCACGGCACTCTTGTGGGGGTTGCTGAGTCAATCAATACACGGAAAGCACTGAACACAGTCGCTTCCACAGAGGGATGGAAGATAGATACACACATACATGTGTACATATGTACATATATACAGGCATAGACAGATTTCTTAATGTAGATGAATTAAAACACCAATGTTTAAGTCATAAGGCCAGTAGAGGGCTGCACTGGACTAAATCTGGAAACAGTACCTAGAGTAGGTTTAAAGTACTTGAAGTTATGGTAATATAACTTTGCTTCAAGTAAGAGCTGTCCTTTTAGGCCATTAAACAGCCTACACCCTCACTTTACAGTTATAGTAAGAAGAGACCCACGGAGATGACATGATTTGTCCAATGCCACACAGCTTATGATGACTAGAATGTAGATGCCCTAATTCTAAGGCCAAGACCTTTTTCATTAGACCCTAAGACTTTGCTGATTTTGAGCTTGCTCCTGAAAACCTGTTTTTACATTGGGGAAAAAATGTGAGACTAAATTATCTTGATCCAATAAATTCATCCTCTTTTTGAGCAGTAACAATCAGCCCCACTTTTTCCATCCATCTAACCATTTAGGACTGTCCCCCCATTTCTAAATTTCAGCCTGGGCTGATCTGCAACATTGAAAGTCCTAGAGCAGTGGTCCCCAACCTTTTTGGTACCAGAAACCAGTTTCATGGAAGACAATTTTTCCGTGGACTGGGGTGGCGGCACGAGAGCGGATGGCGAGTGATGGGGAGCAGCTGTAAATACAGAGGCAGTTTCGCTCACTCACCTGCTGCTCACCTCCTGCTTTGCGGCCCGATTCCTAACAAGTCACAGACTGGTACCAGTCCACGGCCCAGGGGTTGGGGACTGCAGTCCTAGAGGACTGGAGTCTGTTCTCTACTCTGGTTGTATATAGCACCCAGAAGAGTGCTGGGCAGGCATGTCTAACTTTGCAAACACTCATGGGTTTGAACAGAAAGGGTATATGTCACAGAACTACCTTGCTCCCCCTCTGCTACCTCCAACTGCTTCTCATCATCCCTGAGTCCACCCCTCCATTTTACACACACATGCTCCTCAGTCAGGATCAACCCTGACCAAACAAGTGAAGTTGGAACCACCAGTCACACCATGCCCACACTCACGCAAGAAAATCATGTTGACTTTCCTTGAATCCTTTGAACTTCTTCAGTGGCTGCCCATGATTTTCTCCCCAGGGTTCACACCCTTGTGCAGCACATTCCACCATGCTCACCACATACACACTAACAAAAATGTGCTGTTTCCTCAGAGATGTGATCCCAATTTTTTAAGAGGATGAATTTATTGGTGTTAAAATAAGTCTACCCTAAAGACTGTAATTTCCTGTGGGGAAAGCCTCCATTGCCTCTGCTGGGCTTTGTGACAATCCCTTAATAGGGTTCATGCTTCAGTTTGTCACCTTCCCAGCATCCTCACTGCTGCATGATGTACACAAAGGATACCATGCAATGTTAGAAAGAACAAGATAGATCTACTGCACTGGCATGGAAAATGTCCTCAACTAATTTTAAATGAAAAAGTCAAATTATAGAGAAGTGTGTATAGAATGGCCCCATTCGTGTAAAAAAAAAAAATCTATGTAAGTATGATAAATGTCCAGAACTGCACTGTTCTATATATTAATAGTAGTCACTAGCACATGTAGCTTTTTAAATTTAAATTAATTTGAATTAAGTAAAATTTAAAATTCAGTTCCTCAGTTGCATTAGTCACAGTTCAAGCACTCAATAAGCCACCTGTGGCTATGGCTGTAATAGACAGTGCAGATATGGAATATTTCATTCTCTCAGAAAGTTCTTTTGCACAGAACTGATCTACAAGGATATATATCAAACTTTTGAAGTGGTTATTTTCGGAAATAAAATTGAGTTGGTTAATGGGGGAAGAGGACATACTTTTTACTTTATGCACCTCCACACAATTTTAATTTTTATAATGAGAATAAACTACTCCTATAATTTACAATTTTTTAAAACTGGCTAAAAATTAAAATATTCTGCAACTTATTCATTTCCAGAGACCCTAAGCCCTTAGCAAAATTTCCAGATGGTGAGCAACAGAATAACATTGTTGCTTTGTTTTCCAAATAGTCCCAGGTGGATCATCTCTCCTACATGCCCCCACCCCGCCCCTACACACATACCAAGTCTCCCAGAAATAGGGAGGTGAGAAAGCTGTGAATGAAGCAACATGCTAGCCCCCAGAAAATGCAAAAGAGGTATAACTAACTGGCCCTGCCTTCAAAGAACTTAGAATCCTATTAGGAAACCAGATATGCACATCAAACAGAGAGATTAAAATAACTGAATGGCACATCAATGACAGCAACGCCTAAAACATTGGGCATTTACTATGTGCCAGGAGCTATTCTAAACACTTTACAAGTGATATTTAATTGTCACAACAGCCCTGTGCGGCAAGCGTTTCAAATCCCATTTCACAGACAGAGAAATAGGCCTAGGGAAATCCAGTAACTAACCCCAGACCATATGACAAATGTGCAGGGAGGTTGGGACTCAGTGCTTTGTTTCTACGGTACTCTTGGGGAAGGTGGGTATGCAAAGGACAGTAAAGACCAGACAGGTCTGAGCAGGGAGTTCATGCTGGGCACCAGAGGGAGATAACCACTATGGTTTCTTTTCCCCAGGTAAAACGGACCATTACCAGCCAACAAAGGAAGCAAAAAGCCTTACTATCTATGCCCAAGTCCAGAAACCGGGTGTAAGTTCTATACTTTCTTTGAGATGAACCTGTTATGTTTCCCAAAGGATTCTTGGCCAGTCCACCTTGCATGTCTGACATTCATGGGTTCTAGAGAAGAGCAAAGTAGGGAAGCAGAAATCAAGGACAAGAGCTCTCTTGAAAGTCCATGAGACTTCAGTGTCATATGGGACTGTTTATTATTTGAAACAGTGGCAAACACTATAATCTACTGGTGATCTGTTTCTTCATAGCAAAAAAAAAAAAAAAAAAAAAAATGAGGAAGCTGGAAACACGTGAGATACAACTCCTTCCAGCTCTGGCATTCTAGGACTTGATGGTCCCGGCGTCGCCAAACTCTTTTCTTTTCCAAGGAAAAGGGTTCAGGCTTGAGGAGAGAGGGGAAGCTCTGGAAAAGCTGTTGCGTGACATGTTGGACTGATCCAAGTTTAGGCATTTGCATAGCACAAAGGGGACAAGGAAGGAAGGATCTTGAAAATTCCGGCTACAGTGGGGTTGAAGGTGGAAGATGATATGCAGATTGCAGATGGAAGAAAGTGAGACAGCGATAGAGTGATCACTGGACTAAGAAGAGAGGGATGACAAAACTGGAGGCATGGTGGAATTGAGGAGCAGATAGAAGGAAGAGATAGGGAGGCTGAAAAGATTGTAGTTAGCTGTGGAGATTTTGTAGTTTTTCAGACTTGAAGGCAATTCTAGGTGATTTATAGACCAGAATCTGGCCATTGGCTATTTGGGGGATGAGGGGAGGCAAATTCTGGAGTAAAGGATGTGAAGGTAAAGACAGCTTTGATTAGTACCTTAGAAAATTGCATCAAATGACTGTAAATGCATTTCTGAGAGCCAGGAGATGGACTTTTGGACAAAGCTCTTATTTCTTCTGTCCCCTAGTGGCCTGGAGGGTTTATTACACAACTCATCCTCATCCCCTCTCCCAACCAAACTCTATTTAAATAGATGAGAGTCCCAAGAGTAACCCGCCCCCACCATCTGCACATTTAAGTAACCCACTTCATCTTTACCATGTTGTCTTCCCTAACTATTTCATCCTATGCTGCTAACATTCCTCTTTCTGTTTTTCTTACTGTGAAGCATGACATATATACAAAAAAAGTGCACAACACATAAATGTCATTTCAGTGAATTACTCTTAAGTGCACATCTTGATATCTGGTAAAGCAAGTCTTCCCATTTTATTTTTCTTTGAGAGTTTTTAGCTATTCTTATCCCCTTATACTTTCATATGTATTTTAGAATCAACTTCTCAAGTACTACCAAAAAAATCCTATTAGGATTATGTTAAATCTATAGATCTATTTGAGGAGAAATTACATCTTTCAGTATTAAGTCTTCTAATACCACAAAACTACCACCCAGATCAAAGAACAGAACATGGCCACTACCTCCTGAAGATCTCCTGTGCTACTTCTCAATCACTGATCCCTCTCTCCTTCCCAAAGATAACCGTTGTCCTGACTTCTAGAAATAGAGTTTAATTTTCCCCTTTTTTTGAACTTTATAAAAATGGAATCCTTTATTATTTTTCCTATTGTGTCTGGTTTCTTTTGCTCAATTTTACCTTTATGAGGTTCATATATGTCTTTGAAATTAGATAAAATGCATTCATTTTCATTGCTTTATAGAATATCAGTGAGTTTATTTATCCAGTTGACTATTGATGGACATGTGGGTTATTTCTACTTTGAAGCTATTATGAAAATTGCAGCTGTGAACATTCATATGCATGTTTTTTGGTGGATATGTTCACATATTTTTGTTGGCTATATACCTAGAAGTAGAATTGCTGAATCATAGAGTATGTATATTCTTACATTGACTAGATAAGGCCAAACTGTTTTTCAAAGTGGGTATACCAATTTACTTTTCTATCAGCTACACATGAGAGTTTCAACTGCTACACAATCTAACCAAAATTTAGTATTGTCAGTCTTTTTAATTTTAGCCCTGCCAATGGATATGTCTTGTTATGGTTTTATTTTGCAT
The DNA here is from genome assembly GCA_028533085.1 of Varecia variegata. Classification (NCBI taxonomy): domain Eukaryota; kingdom Metazoa; phylum Chordata; class Mammalia; order Primates; family Lemuridae; genus Varecia; species Varecia variegata. The sequence continues at coordinate 34,023,657 of CM052444.1, forward strand.
CCCTTTAATTATTGAGGAAGTCGAACAACTTTTCAAATGTTTATTGGCCATATTAAAATCCTCTTTCTTAAAGTACCCGTTAAATCTCTTGCACATTAACGTTTGAATTTTAGGCTTTTTTATGAATTAGTTATGGATTAGTATAAGCTTTTTACATATTTTGGATATGAGCCTTTTGACAGTTGTATGTTAGCAAATACCTTCGCCCATCTGTGGCTTGCCTTTGCAATTTCTCAGAGATACCTATCGATAAAGAGTCATTCTTGATTTCAGTGTAGAATAATTTAGTAATCTTTTCCTTTAGAGTTAGCACTTTTTGTATCCTCTTTGATAAATCTTTCTCTATTCCCAGGTAATGAAAAGTTATTTTTCTTTCACATTTATATCTATTTTTATACCTGGAAATTATTTTGGAGGTATGGTTTGAGAGGGATCAAGTTTTTTATTTTTTCTATATGGATATCTTATTGAGCATTTATTGAAAAGATGTCCTTGCCCCACTGCAGTGTCATCTTTACCATAAATCAAGAGTTCATATATGTGGGTTCTATTTTGATGTTTCCTATTCTGCTCCATTGATCCATTTGTTAATACTTGCAACACTGCCATACTGTTTTAATTACAGATTTATTATTAATATAAATTTTGATATCTGGTAAAAGGAATCTTCCTATTTGTTCTTTTTTTCTTTTTAAGAGTTCTTGGCCATTGTGGTCTTTTGCCTTTTCGTATGTACTTTAGAATCAGTTTGTCAAGTCCCTCCCAAACTCACCCCAAGTCCTGCTAGCATTTTAATTAGAACTGCATAGATCAATTTGAGAACATATCTCTTTATAGGACTGAGTCTTTCAATTCACAAAAGAAGATACATATCTTACTTTATTTAGGTCAGATGATACAATTGTATATATAGACAATATGTTTTATTTCTTCATTTACAATTCACATACTTTCTCTTACTTTTTCTTGCCCTATTTTCCTGTTTGAGATGTCCTATATGATGGTGAATGGAAATGGTAATAGTGACATCTTTGTATAGTTCCAGACTCAAAAGGAAAACTTTCAGTGTCTCACCATTAAGTATAATATTTGTTGAAGGTTTTTTGTAGTGGTCTTTTTATCACATTAAGAATATTATCTTCTCTTCCTGGTTTACTAAGATATTTTTTAGTAGAGACAGGGGCACGGGGTGGGGCGGGGGTCTCGCTCTTGCTCAGGCTGGTCTCGAACTCCTGACCTCGAGCGATCCTCCTGCCTTCGCCTCCCAGAGTGCTAGGATTACAGGCGTGAGCCACCGCGCCTGGCCGACTAAGATATTTTATCATGAATTGATATTGAATTTTATCAACACTCTGCATCTGTTGAGATAATCTTATGGTTGTTGTTTTCCTCATTTATCTGCTGCTATGGTGAACTATGCTGATTTGCAAAAGTTAAAGGAACTCTCCATTCCCAGAATAGAAGCAATTTAGTCTGATCCTTTTTAAATATTGCTGGATTTTATTTGCTAATATTTTGTTAAGAGTTTCCCACCCCCCCCACTGATGTTTCTGAGTGAAATTGGCCTGTAATTCTTCTCTTTTGTAATGCCTTTGTGAGGTTTTGATATCAAGATTATGCTAACCTCCCAACCTGAGTTGGAGTATGTGTTAGTTTCCTAGGGCTGCCATAACAAATTACTACAAACTTTGTGACTTAAAAAAACAGGAATTTATTCTCTAACAATTCTGGAGGCCAGAAGTGCAAAATCAAGGTGTCATGTCATCAGGGCCGTACTCCTTCTGAGGGCTCCAGGGGAGAAGGCTTTTTGTCTCTTGCAGCATCTGTTGGCACCAGGCATTCTGGTCTTGTTGGACTATAGCTGCATGACCGCAATTTCTGCCTCCATCTTCATGTGACTTTCCCCTGTCTGTGTGTCTGTGTCTTTTCCTTTTCCATCTCTTGTAAGACACACTGGATTTAGAACCCACCCTAACCCACAATGACCTCATTTTGAAATCCTTACCTTAATTACATCTGCAAAGACCTTTATTTCAAATAAAGTTAGATTCTGAGATTCTGGGTGGACATATCTTCCAAAGACCACAGTTCAATCCGCTATAGGGTGTACTTCCTTTTTGTTATTCTTTGGAAATGTTTGGTAGGATTGATCTTATTATTATTTCTCCCCTTAAATATTTGGCAGAATTTACTGGTGAAGCTCTCTGACCCTGCAGTTTCTCTGGTGGAGGATTTTTTAAAAACATTTTAAATTATTCCATTTTCTTTATTATATTAGTCATTAAACAACTTTTTTCTATTCTTTTAGTGGCTACCCTAGAAATTATAAAATGCATCCTTGATTTATTGAAGTTTAATATTTACTTCCCAAGTGTTGGCTAGCTTCTTTTTACTAAAATATAGTCTGTGAACAAGCAGCATTAGCATCACCCAGGACCTTATTAGAAATACAGAATTTCGGGTCCCACTCCAGATCTTCTGAAACAGAACCAACCTTTTAACAAGATCACCAGGTAATTCACTTACATAATAAAAGTGTGAGAAGCACTGGTCTAGCCCATGCCCAAGCACTTCCAGTTACAGGGAGCTGCCTTCCAAAGTAATCCATCCCACATTTGAGCATCTTTTATTATTATTAATAGAAAGATCTTCACTCTATTGAACCAAAATATTTCTCCAAATCCCAATCTTGGTCTAAACCTGTGGGACTCTACAGAGAAACCTAATTCTGCTTCTATGTGGCAATCCATCACATAAGAAAGAGAAAAATCATGTCCCACCACAAATCTTCTTTCCTCCAGTTAACTTTTCCAGTTCCTTAACTCCTCCATCAGATGACAAGATTCCAAGTACTCTCTCATTAAAACACATGTGCTGTGGTTTCAAGTCTGGCTCTATAACCATGGAGAGTGGAGGGCAGCATTATCCTATAACCAGTGCCCCAAAGTGTGTTCAAAAAATGACTTCCCTATCATAAGTGGTGGCATTCCCATTTTACAGGGATGTGGTCTCAATTTACTCCTACACTCACTTTGTCCTGGTATTGTGCATTTTAATTCACTCAAAGTAACATCAACAAATACCAACCAATGGGTTTTTTATGTACCCAGCATTGTTTTGTGGAGAATGCAAAGAAATATAGGAATTCTTAAGGAATTTACAGTCTATTTGGAGAAACAACACATAAATATATCAGAGTGTTTTAAATACAATGTACAGTTGCCATAATATGTGAATTAGGCTTTAAATACCTGAGGAATTTAGGTAAAGGATGGGTCATTGTGAGGTAATAAAAAGGAGAGTGACAGAAAGAACATGCCCCTTAAGTTAAAACACTT
>CM052444.1:34027494-34056121 GCA_028533085.1 Varecia variegata
TAGGATTCTAATAGTTTCTTTCCTAAGGTTTAAGTCTGTTAACCACCGTGATTTAATTTTTGTGAGAGGTGAAAGCTGTGGGTCCTGTTTCAGTCTTCTACATGTGGTTAACCAGTTTTCCCAGCACCATTTATTGAATAAGGAATCTTTTCCCCAGAGTATGTTTTTGTCTGCTTTGTCGAAGATTAGATGGCTATATAGACACACCTCTGGCTAGACTAACCAAGAGCAGAAAAGAAAAAGCTCAAATAACCTCCATCAGAAACATGTTTTTCCATTCTTTAGATACTTCACTTAGGATAATGGTCTCCACTTCCATCCAAATTGCTGCAAAAGGTAATAATTCATCCTTTTTTATGGCTGAGTAGTCCTCGTATACATATACCACATTTTGTTACTCCACTCATGAATTAATAGGCACTTAGGCTGATTCCACATATTTGCAATTGTGAATTGTGCTGCAATAAACATTCATGTGAGGGTGTCTTTTTGATAAAATATCTTCTTTTCCTTTGGGTAAATACCCAGAAGTGGGATTGCTGGATCAAATGGTAGGTCAACTTTTAGTTCTTTGAGAAATCTCCGTGCTGTTTTTCATAGAAGTTGTACTAATTTGCAGTCCTACCAACAGTGTATAAGCAATTCCTTTCTCTCTGCATCCAGACCAGCATTGTATTCATCTCTTGAAACTGCTTGCTGTTGCCACAAGTAGCTGTAAATTAACCTAATAATGCCTCATTGGACACTAGAACCCACATCCTATAGCTTAACAATGTATAGCCAATCACTAATCAATGTTTTTTCTATAAAACAATGAGAATTCCTGACAAAAAAAGCTTTGTATCAACCCACTCTCTGTCCCCCTTCTTTTGTCTTTAAAAACCTGCTTGTAAGAAAGGCCAAATAGCACTCATATCCAAAGTTACTCAGGTCTGAGTTATCCAGACTGCTGTCCTCACTTTGGCTCAGGTAAACTCTTTAAATCATACTTTGAACTTCAGTCTCTTTCTTTTAGGTCAACATAGGTCATAAATTATGCAAATATTCAATTCTCTGAATGTTCATAATTGATCTCCAAAACGTATACCCCCACTGACAGTACATTAGAGTTTCTCTCTCCCCCTTTCCTCACTAGCACTTGATATTATCTTTTTTTTTTTTTTTTTTTTTTGGCCAATCCAGTATGTGATCTAGAACGGTTGTTTTAATTTTCATTTCTCTGATCCCTAATGAGGGATATTGAATCTTTTTGTATGCTTATTCCCTGTTCCAGTTTCCATTTCTATGACCTGTTTATGCATACTATTGACTGGTTTTCCCATAAATAATCTATGCTGTTCTTGATAATGTGCAGGTTTTTCCTGTATATTTGGGATATTGAGTCTTAGTAGGCTACATACACCTCTCTTTTAACTTTGTATATGATGCCTTTCATTAGGCAGAAAACCTAATTTGATGTAGACATCTATTTTTCACTTTGTGCTTTTTATATCTTGATTTAAAAAGCTTTCTCACTCTTAAGGATACAAAAATATTCTCCTATATCATCATCCAATAGTTTTATTGTGTTTGTGGTATTGTGAGATATGTATTTGGTCTTAGTCTCCATTTCCTGACACACAGCTTCTAAAACACATGCAATCTCCAGAGTGATAAAACTACGCTAATGGGATAACTGTTGGTTGGGGGTTCCTAGGTAGCATCAGGATTGGAGCTGGTCACCGGAAAGACCAAGGCAGGATTAGAGAGTTGGGACATCCATCCCCATCCTCTAATCTCTAGGGAGAGGCCACTAATGGCCAATAAAGTAATCAATTGTGCCTATGTAATGAAGCCTCCATAAAACCCCAAAAGTACAGGTTTCCTTTTGAAATATTGCATGAAGTTGTTCTGTTAAGTTGAAGGCTAATTCAGGCTGCCGATCAGTTATGGTTCTCCTTGAAAGAGGCAGTTGTTTGTACTTTGAAATGTTATCAGGGTCTAAGCATCCTACAACTTTAACAATGTATTCTTTCACAATTTCTACATCACTGAATGGCTTCCCTTTTTTCCCCCCAAGTATATAAGCTGCTTTATAAGTTGCTTCAGTGGCATTGTTTCCAGGTCTTACTGCTGCTTGAAAGAATTGTCTTAGCTTTTGCTTTTCATCTTTTAATTGCTGCAATACAACCTTTCACACCTCTCTCTCTAATTTAAAATATCTGTGGTCCTTATGAGTGTTATAATGCTGATGAGCATTGAATTTCTTTAATGTTGATATTGCAGTATCACAAAGCAAGAAAATCATCTTATCTTTAGCTGAAATAAGATAATATTACAATTCCCAATCCTCATTTAAAAATCTGTTTTCTTCCTTCAGTGTTCTCTTGGTCTTCTTTGACATGATGGGCTGTTAAGCAGACAGAATTAAAAAAAATACTGTCAACCTGTGCAACTATTCACAAATTCCACTGCAAACAAAAACACAGTGCACCATTGCCAAAAGCTGATAACAGACTGGCGTACTCGACCCCCATAAACTCTCACCAACCAGCCACCTCCTATGGTAGTGGTGCCAGTCAGGCGGTAGAAGTTAGAACTCAATCATGAGCATAGCAGCCATCAATTTAGCCCTTATGGCTTACCAATGTTCTAATTTTGTCAGTCAGTCTGGGAGGATTATTTCTTTCAAACTTATTTTATTCATTGGTATTTTAAATATGTTCATTTTAAAAATAAAATAAAAATATAAAAGAAGAACAAAATGTATTATGAATAATAAAAATAAAATGATTTGTTCTGTAAAATTTAGATTCAGTCAAAAGGGCACACTTAAGAATTAGAAGGCCACATGCAGCCTTAAGGTACCAGATTGAACTGTGATAATCACAGGGGAATGGGATAACATGGAATAGCTGCATTACAGGCTCTCTGTGCACCCTCCACCACTGGGTCAGTCTTCCAAAGTAGGATGCAAAAGCACCATCTAGGGACCTCTCCTTCTTCTCACTAAGTAGGAGAGTTCCCAGCAAAGGAGATGAGGATCACTGGCAACCTATCAGCCCTGAGATGAAAGAGGAGGGTTCACGTAAGAAGAACCCATCAAAAGAACTCTGGCAACATGAAAAAACAAAACCATCCAACATCCCCAAGGGATCATAATGGGTCTACAGCAATGGACCCCAACCAAAAGGAAATTGTCAAAATGTCAGAAATGCAATTCAGAATATGAAGGGCAAGTGAGATGAATGGAATTTAAAAGAAAGTTGAAAACCATCAAAAAGAAGCCAAAAAATATTTCAGGACATTGGTGAAAAAAATGAAAAAATCACTAAAGAGCCAGACAACATAAGAAGGGATATAATAGAACTTAAAGAAATGAAAGACTCACTTGGGAATTTCAAAATGCAGCAGAAAGCTTTAACAACAGGCTAACCCAAGCAGAAGAAAGCATCTCAGAGCTTGAAGAAAAGGCTCTCAAACTAATGCAGTCAGTCAAAGATGAAGAAAATATAATAAGGAAGAATGAACAATCACTCAGAGAAACATGGGACTATGTGAAGCAAACTAATACATGATTTATAGGTATCCCTGAGGGAGAAGAAGAAGAAAGCAAAAACAAGGATAATATATTCAAGGGAATTATTGAAGAAAACTTCCCTGGTATCATCAGAAATTCAGATATGCAGATACAAGATGATCATTGAACACTAGGAAGATTAACAGGAAATAAGACATCTCCAAGACACACAGTCATCAACCTGGCCAAACTCAAAATGAAGGAGAAAATTCTACAAGCAGCAAGATGAAAGCGACAACTAATCTACAAAGGAAAACCCATCAGGCTAACAGCAGATTCTCAGCAAAGACCTTATAAGCCAGAATGGATTGGGGCCCCATTTTTAGTTTTCTCAAACAGAACAAATGCCAACCAAGAATTTTGTATTCTTTAAACTAAGTTTCATAAATGATGGATAGATAAAGACTTTTCCAGACAAGCAATTGCTAAGGGAATTTGTCATTACTAGACCTGCCCTACAGGAAATACTCAGAATTGCATTATACATGGAACAGCACAATAGACACCCACCAGTGTAAAAACACACAAAAGTTAAAGCTCATAGCTTCAATAAAACAATAGCACAAAAGGGAAAACAAAACAATAAGGTATTGCCCAACATGATGATCAGAACAGCATCCTACATACTAACACTCAACATAAATAGTCTAAATGCCCCATTAAAAAAAACATAGACTGGCTGAATGAATGCAAAAACACAAGCCAAACATTTGCTGTCTCTAGAAAACACATCTGACCCACAAAGATTCATACAGACTCAAGGTGAAGGGATAGAACAAAATACTCCATCCAAATGGAAACTGAAAGAGAGCAGGTGTAGCCATATCTTGTAAAGATAAAGGAGACTTTAAATCAACAATGGTAAAAAAAGGACAAAGATGGTCATTATATAATGGTAAAGGAAGTAATTCAACAAGAAGACGTAACAATCCTAAATATATATGCACCTAACACAGGAGTTCCCAGATTCATAAAGGAAATCCTACTAAATCTAAGCAAAGAGATAAACAGTAGCATCATAATTGCCAGGGACTTCAACACCCCATTAACAGAGCTGGAAAGATCATCACAGCAGAAAATCAATAAAGAAACACTGGACTTAGGACTGTAGAATGAATGGACCTAACAGACATCTATAGAACATCCTACCCAAAACTACTGAATATACATTCTTCTCATTGGCACATGAGATATTCTCCAAGATTAATCATATCTTAGGCCATAAGACATGTCTCAACAAATTCAAAAAAATTAAAATCGTATTATGTATCTCTCAGACCATAGTGCAATAAAACTAGAAATCAATTCCAAGAGAAACACTCAAATCTACACAAACTCATGGAAATTAAACAACCTGCTGCTGCACAACCCTAGAGTCAATGATGACATTAAAATGGAAATCAAAAGATTCCTTGAACTGAAAGACAAACGGGATACAATTTATCAAAATCTGTGGGGCACATTAAAAGCAGTCCTAAGGAGAAAATTCATAGCCTTAACTGCCTACATCAAAAAGACAGAAAGATGACAAATTAACAACCTAATGTTCTATCTCAAGGAACTAGAAAAGGAAGAGCAAAGCAAACCTAAATCCAGCAGAAGAAAAGAGCAAAACTCAGAGCAGAACTAAATGAATTGGAAACCAAAAAAAAAAAAAAAAAACAAATACAAAGGATCAACAAAACAAAAAGTTGGATTTTTGAAAAGATAAACAAAATTGATAGGCCTCTAGCTAGATTAACCAGAGAGAGAAGAGAAAGGAGCCAAATAAACTCAATCAGAAATGAAAAAGGAGATATTACAACTGATACCACAGAAATATAAAATATCATCCACAAATACTACCAAAATCTCTACACATATACACTGGAAAACTTAGAGAAAATGGATAAATTCCTGGAAACACACAATCTCCCAAGACTCAATAAGGAAGAAATAGAAATCATGAACAGACCAATAACAAGTAGCAAGATTGAAATTGTAAGAAAAAATCTGCCAACAAAAAACGCCTTGTACCAGATGGATTCACAGCTGAGTTCTACCAGACCTACAATGAAGAACTGGTACCTATCCTACAGAAATTAGTCCATAGCATCAACAAAGAGGGAATCCTCCCTAACTCATTCTATGAAGCCAGTATCACCTTGATATCAAAGCCAGGAAAGAGCACAACAAAAAAAAAGAAAACTACAGACCAATACCCTTATGAATATAGATGCAAAAATCCTCAAGAAAATACTAGCAAACCGAATTCAACAACACATCAAAAAAATAATTCGCCATGATCAAGTGGGTTTCATCCCAACGATGCAAGGATGGTTCAACATATGCAAATCAATAAATGTGATTCCCTACATAAACAGCAGCAAAACAAAGACCATATATATGATCACCTCAATAGATGCAGAAAAAGCATTCAATAAAATCCAGTACCCTTTCATGGTAAAAACTCTCAACAAGCTAGGCATAGTAGGAAAATATCTCAAAATTATAAAAGCCGTATATGACAGACTCACAGCCAACATCATACTAAATAGGGAAAAGTTGAAAACATTCCCCCTAAGAACTGGAAAACACAAGAGAGTCCACTGTCCCCACTTCTATTCAACATAGTACTGGAAGTCCTAGCCAGAGCAATCAGGCAAGAGAAAGAAATGAAGGGTATCCAAATTGAGAAAGAGGAGATCAAACAATTGCTTTTTGCTGATGATGTGATCTTGTATCTAGAAAATCCCAGAGACTCCACCAAATGACTCCTAGAATTGATAAATAAATTCAGCAAAGTTGCAGGCTACAAAATCAATGTACACAAATCAGTAGCATTTCTTTACTAATAACAGTCAAGCTGAGAGTCAAATCAAATATTCAATATCATTCACAATAGCTACAAAGAAAGTAAAATACTTAGGAATTTGCTTAACCAAGGAGATGAAAGATCTCTACAAGGAGAGCCTAAAATACTGATGACATAATTTGCAGATAACACATATAAATGGAAAAACATATCATGCTCATATATTGGTAGAATAAACATTGTTAAAATACTGCCCAAAGTGAGTCAATGCAATCCCCATCGAAATACCAACATCATATTTCACAAATCTAGAAAAAAATAATTTTACACTTCATTTGGAACCAAAGAAGAGCCCAAATAGCCAAAACAATCTTAAGCAAAAAGACAAATCTAGAGGCATTACATTACCCTACTTCAAATTATACTACAAGGCTATCATAACCAATAGAGCATGGTACTGGTTTAAAAGTAGAGACATAGACCAGTGGAACAGAACAGAGAACCCAGATACAAAACAATCTACCTGCAACCAACTCATCTTTGACAAAACAGACAGCAACGTACCCTAGGGAAAGGAAGCCCTATTCGATAAATGGTACTTGGAAAACTGGATAGCCACACGCAGAAGAATGAAACAGGACTCCTATCTCTCACCATATATAAAAATTAATTCAAGATGGATAGAAGACTTAAATATAAGGCATGAAACAGTAAAAATTCTAGAAGAAAATGTAAGAAAAACTCTTCTAGACATAGGGAAAGAGTTTATGACTAAGACCCCCCAAGGCAATTTGCAGCAACAATAAAAATAAATAAACGAGATTTGATTGAATTAAAAATCTTCTGCTCAGTAAAGGAAATAATCAACAGAGTAGCTAGACAACCTACAGAATGGGAGCAAATATTTGTAAACTATATATCCAATAAAGGGCTAACATCCAGAATCTACAAAGAACTCAAACAAGTCATCAAGATAAAAACAAACAACCCCATTAAAAAGTGGGGAAAAAAACATGAACAGAAGTTTTTCAAAAGAAGATAGACAAATGACCAACAAACATATGAAGAAATGCTCAACATTACTAATAACAATAGCCAAGATATGAAAATAGTCTAAGTGTCCATCAATGTATGACTGGATCTTAAAAATGTGGTATGTATGTATGATAAAATACTACTCAGCCTTTAAAAAACACCAAATTCTGTTTGCAACAATGTGATGAATCTAGAGAACATTATGTTAAGTGAAATAAGCCAGGCACAGGGAGACAAATACGATATGATCTCACTTAAATGTGGAATCTAAAAAAGTTGAACTCATAGTAGAGAATAGAATGGTAGTTACCCAAGACTGGAGGTGGTGGGGGTGGACAGGGAAAGTGAAGACTTTGGTGAACAGGTGCACTTTCAGTTAGATGGAAGGAATAAGTTCCAGTATTCTATGTACAGAATGGTGACTATAATTATTGATAATGTATTGAATATTTCAAAATAGCTAAAAGAGAGAATTTTTAAAAATCACAAAGAAATCATAAATATTTGAGGTATGGATATGCTAATTAGCCTGTTTGATCATTTCACAATGTATACACGTATCAAAACATCATATTGTACTCCACAAATGTATACAATTATTACTTGTCAATTAAAAATAAAATAAAACTTAAAAAATAAAGGAGACCCCAGAGAGCTAGCTCTTCTCTTCCACCATGTGAGGACACAGGGAGAAGGTGCCATCTGTGAGGAAGTGGGCTCTCATCAGACACCAAATCTGCTGGTACCTTGAGCTTAGATTTCCCAGCCAGTAGAACTGTGAGAAATAAATGTTTGCTGTTTAAAAGCTACCCAGTTTATGGTATTTTGTTATAGCAGCCTGAACAGATGAAGACACAGAATTTGGCAGAATTTACTCTGAGCTTACCAGGTACCTCAGCACTTAGGGAGAAGTTGGTTTCTCAATTAAAAATATTGAGTTTGTAAAGAAGAGTCATTTAAAGGTGCCAACAATTTTAAATAATCATAAAATGAAAATTTGAAGAAGCTTACAGGTAATTTTATAAGAGAATTAATAAGAACAAGTTTAGTTAGAAAATACGTTCTTTAGAAAAAATTGTAGTGACCTGGTATGAGACATATAGCTGAAAAATTACTGAAACTCTGTGACTATGTACCAGAAATAATTATTCTACTTATGTTATTTTTGAAGTTTAGATGACCAAAATATAAACATAGTTTAATGTATAAATAGTAATAAATAAAATTTTTATTTTACTTCAATAAACAGATGTATGTTTATTTTTAGAAATAATTTTATTTTTGAAAATGTTTTTAATAAAACTATTTTTCTAGTTCACCATATAATAAAACTAAGTTTTCACCCAATATATTAATATTTCAAAAAATCAAATAACTTTAATTAGTTTAGTGCTCCATTATCCCCAATGCCTTCTAGTTTGGATGATAAATTATACGTTTACTCTAGAAAGAAGAGAACAGAGAATTGACCAACAGAGTTCATGACATGGAGATCATTGATAAACTTGACAGGAGGAGTCTTAGTGGACTCAGGAGCTGTATTGAAGAAGGCGAAATAAGAAAGTAAAGTAAGGGAGTAGAGACATGGCACTATATTTACTTTTCCATATGTTTTGCTTTTAGTGAGAGCAAAGAAATAAGATAGTATATAGTGGAAGATGTGAGGTCAGCAGATGATATTTTGGGGATTAGGTTATAAAGTATATGTTTGTTTGTGTTGCTGTCCAGTAAGGAAGCAGAAATTGGTGATGTAAGATGGAAGGAAAGGGATAGAGCCCAAAGAACAGGGGAAAGCTGACTTTTCACTCAGAGCCACCATATTGTTCCTTCTGGTAGACACACTGGTTTTTCTCTTCTTTATTCTGCTTAATTCCCATATTATTCTATCTTTATTTGTCTTTTTGTAAGCATAAATAGTAATATAAGTAGAATAAGCAAAATAGAATAATTAATTCTTGCACGTAGTCAGAGTTTCATTAGTTTTTCAGTTGTGTCTGTCTCTAATACCAGATCACTAGAATTTTTAAGAATGTATTTTTAACTAACATAAATCTTGTTATTTCAATTCTCCTATCTTCTCTTCAAATCAGTTTTGAAAAAAAATAGGAAAGAAAAAGAGGAAAAGAGAGGAGGAAGGAGGAAGAGGGTGAAAGGGGGTTTTATTTAAAACCTGAATCTCTCCCTATACCTTGAAGATATGGATTAGATGCTAATAACTGACTCTGAGCAAATAACCTAAGAAGCGCGTGTGCATGTGTTGGGGAGGGGGTCGCTGCTGTTCTACTCATAGTTTTCTCCAAGTAACTGGAGAGAATACTAGCAAGCCTTAACTGATGTTTCATGCCCTTTCTGATATGTTTATTTAACTCAGTTAAGCTCAAGCTTCTTTATTTTTCATGACCCCAAAATAGGTTTCCACATGTTGGTATAAAAAGTGATTAGTTCCTTCAATTCAGCTTGCATGATGAGAATATCAAAATAGTTGTGGAATTTATCCCTTCCCTACCAATATTTATCATGTTAGGTTACTCACATGCTGCTGCTGATAGTGTTTTTGAGTCAGCTAGCTAAACACAATCCATTAGATAAATAACCTCTAAGTTCTAAATTCATTGATCCTATATACGAGGTAGTTGGGAGGATTGCGTAAGACGAAAACAGAATTTAAAATTTTTGTTTTGAGATATTCAGGATTCAGCTACACAATGAAAAATCCCCACAATAACATCCATGTCAAGGTCCAACCGGTCTTGGCTTCAACTCTTCTGTCTATGGAGGGATGACTACAATTGTTAAGGGGAAAATCCTCATGTTGAACTGCTCTGCTTCCCTGGAGCAACATTCGAGGTGACTAGTTCGGCCTTATGGAGACACTTCGACTCCAAACAATAGCATTTTAAATACCTGGTTGTAATTATCAGACGGACCCACCCACTACCTTAATCCCAGGTTCCTCACCAGGTTTTCTCTTTTTCCAGGTTCAGGCACCCTAATTCCTTCAACTGTTTCTCATGTGCAGGTGTTTACCATAGCTCTAGAAACAAACCTGGCACTCAATGAATCATAATTTTGTCTTTGTTATTGTTCAGTGCCTAATCTTTTACAATCTGTTCCCCTCTGGTGAGCAGTTTTCCAGATCATTAATGTTCAAATGATATATTATTATTTATTAGTAATAATAATATTAAGAACATTTATTAAAAGCTTACAATGTGCCAAGCACTTTGCTGAGCATTTTCAGACATTTTCGTTTAATCCTCAAAACAAACTTAAGGCACTATTACAGCTATTCTTATTTTACAGAAATAAGAGGAAACCAAAACTTAGAACAGTTAGGTAACCGGATCAGGCTGACACAGCTGAGGGGTAGGGGGCAGTAATCCTCCACACTTTCTCCCAGGCCTTCGTCTGCTTGTCTGCTCGCAGTACATTGCCGTCCGGTAACTTCGCCTTGCTGTTCATCTAAATGGTGATTTCCTCCTTTCACTTTCCTCCTGATAGTTTTATTGTGAAGCTCAAAGGTATGACCACGAAGGTAAATGTTTTTGGAATCTTTTTATGCTATTTGCTTTTCAGTTCGTTGTTTACTTAGAGCCTAACTTTTGCGTAACGCTATAAAAATTGCATATATTCTTTGATTTCCCTTTTAAGTATTTTCAGAATTAAAAGTGTTTCAACACTTCTCTTTTATTAAAACCCTTCCTTGTTTGGATTTCATGCCATCACCTCTCCTGTTTTCCTCCTATCACTTTAACAATTCTTTATTTGTTTCTTTTTCTTCCAAGCTGTTTTCCATAGGGCTTTATCCTTATGTTTTGTTTTTTAATCTATACTTCCTCTAGTGTACAGAATTTTCCAACATGGAATCGAAGATAATTATGAATCAAGAATCAGTTGCAATTGGAGGTTAAGAAAAGACTTTGAAATGAAAGCATATTACCAAAATTTAAAATCCAAGCAAATTGCTGAAAAGCAGTACGGACATGGCTGAAAATCCATGTCTGAACGCCATTCCATAGGGTGTCTATAATGGACTTTGTCAGAATGTAAAGCAAAAAATATAAAGAGAAAATTAGGAGATGTTAATTCAGCAGTATGAAGGATAGCTTTAGAGATTTTAATAGGAATTTCAGGAAGAGTAAGTAGAGAGACCAGAAAAGAAGTGATAAGCAAGGAAATAGAAGAAAATTTCCCTTTGCCAAAGAAAGATTTGAACCATCAGACTGAAAATACACCTAGATGCCAGGTAGGAATTTTTAAAGAAAACACACCAGGACACATCCTGGTAAAATCTTGATCTCCCAGGATAAAGAGAAAATCTTAAATGTTTGGAGAGAAAAAAATTAAAGAACCAGAATCAAACAAGCATATGGTTTTTTGTTTACAAATCTAAATTCTAGAACCCTGAAAGTCAAAGAGGTCAGGTACCTCAATGCATAGGAAAGCAGAGTTTTAGACCTGAGAGGAACTTGCCTGCTACTCCTGGGACTCCACAAGGAAGACAGAAGACCCCCCAAAAAGGGAATGGTGTGGTACCTTTTTTCAAGTTCCTCAAGGGGTCTCAGGGCTGCTAGAGGTCTCCTCTGGATTTCTTCATGTGGTTTCAAAGATGGCAAAAGAAGGAAGAGCAGCCGTGGAAGGAAATAAAAGAACAAGTCTTAGAGCAGCCAATTTGGGAGATTTTAAGCTTTCTAAAAGGCCAATGAAGTTTTACAGTTTTCTCAGCAAAAATCATGCCAACAAGAAAGAAAGTGGGGCCAAATGTATTTTAATATTTAAAAAGGAGTTTAAGTTGACTGAGAAAAAAAATTTTCAGAAACAGGATCCAAAAGAGAAAAAGCAGAAAGGTATTTTTTTTCCAAAACCATATTATAGCTTAAATATCAATTTTTAATTAAGCTAAATTCTGACCACAGAAGTTAGAAGCTCTTCAAAAAATGCTTTCAAATCTCTTACCAGATTTCAGCCAGGACAAACAGAAAGTAGGTTTAGAACCCATTTAATTTGGTTCTAAAACCTGCTTTTTCCAATGGTGCATGCACATACACTAATTTAGGCATTTCAAAAGATCCCCGTTTTGGCCACTGTGATTTGGGGTCATCTCAAGTTACATGGATCCATTTACCTAGGTATTTGCAAAATGGAGTTCCATAGATATTACACATAAATCCAGCTGGCATTTCCAGGGAGGGTTGCCCCTGAGGGGAAAGCTCAGTTTTTGACAAACAGTTTCTCATAATTTTAGAAATTCCTTTTCAAAAATGACTAAAGCCAAGACAGTGTATTGGGTAGGAGTGTGCTGCTGTGTGCGCATCACTCCTCAAAGAGTCACCAGTGAGTTGTGATTTGCTCTTTTATGTGTCTCGGAATTTTTGATTGCCTTGTGGCAGCAGAGCGCTGAAGGTGCCAGGTGACCAACCCTTATGTGCACCTTCTGGCTGAGCTGAAAGTCCCTGCAGGGGTTCTTGTGAGGAAGGCATCTGAGACCACTATACCTCATGGACAAACATAAAGTCTCTAGTCACCTAGAGCACTCAATAGGGTTTGGGAGGAGCAAGTGTCTCTTAACTTTGGGGCAAGGAAGCTCACCCTTATACACCTTTTGGTTTGAAACTTAATAGGAATTGGTCACAGATGAAAATACAAGTGTATTACAAGCCATAGGAAACAGCTGCAATTTTAAAAGCATACTATGTAATTTTAGGCCAAAAAAGGTGAAACCACAGTGCTAAGACTGCCAATATTGTAACCTGAACCTCCTGCCATGAGGCAGAAGCAGAGAAGGCAGTTAGTTCTCTGCAGAGCTCTTTGCTGACTGCAACCCCAAACTCATGTCATGAGTCAGGGTCAGAAGCCATTGCTCTTAAAGGAAAAAGAAGGTTGAAAAACAGCCCAAATAAAATCTAGACCTCAACCGAAAAGAAACAGAAGCCCAGATTCGGGAGGACTCTCCCTTTGCACCCACGGAAACCTCTGGAGTTGGAGGAACACAATATGTATCAAGTCCAAAAAGGAACTCAGGGTGTTGGTGATGGGGTCACTCTGAATCCTGCCAGTTGACCCAAAGAAAGAAATTGGGGCAAAATTAATATAAGTAGAGAGTTTCTTTCGATCAAGTTTGAAGACTGCAACCTGGGAAACAGAGATTCAAATTGCCCTGAATATATGCTCTGATTAGAAGCAGTTACAAGAGGGTTTTTAAAAGAAAAAGGGGTGAGAAAGTTCTTACATTGGTTCATTAAAATAACATAAACTATTGATTGGCTGTACATTGTTCTTCATGTCACAAATTCTGGGAACATGAAGATAATAGATGAGGGTCACATTGTGCAACTTGTGATAATATTTATGGTAATTTATCAGCTAGTCTAGAAACTACAGGGAAAGAAAGAAAGAAAATGCCTTCAAAGAACTGCCCCTGGTCATGGGTGCAGGGGGTATGACTGAGGTCTCATACTCATCTCTCTCTGGGCCTGATAAATTTTGCATACTTCACATTCCTCAGACTGCTCTGAGATACTTTTCTTTCTCATAACTGTACTATGGAGATTTGGAGATATATTGTGGGACTAAGTTATGAAAAATTATGCCAAAAAATTTACTCTAGGGCATACCCTAAAGACATAAAAAATAGATTAAATACAGATTTCCAAAAAAGAGGGAAATCATGAAACTCAAGATATGCTGATGAGAGCTTCCAGATAGCTGAACATGTAGAGATTTTTGAAGAGTGGCACGCTGGGGAGGACGTGAAAGCACTGTGACCTTTCCCCCATACCTTGCTCTATGCATTTCTTCATCTGTGTTCTTTGTAATATCCTTTACAAAACCCTGAGTCCTGTGAGCTATGCTAGCTAATTAAACCCAAGGAGGGGGTCATGGGAATTCCAATTTATAGCAGGTTGGACAGAAGCACAGGCAAAATAACCTGGAGCTTGTGACTGACAGGAGAATTGGTTCTCAGTCTTGTGGGACTGAGTCCTCAATATGTCTGATCTGATGCTATCTCCAGGTAGATAATGTCAGAATTTAATTGAATTAGAGGACATCCAGCTGGTTTCTGCTGAGAATTGCTTGCTTGCCTGCTAGTGGGGAGAAATCCCTACATATCTGGTGTCAGAAGCATTTTGTGAGAGTACAGTGGGAGAAACTAAGTTTGTCTTTTCTACTCCATTTGGTGTCAGTGAAGTGGGATTTGCTGGAATGGCTCTGGCTCATGGAAACATGGTTTGAGGAGATAAAGGCTGAAAGGACAGGGGATGAGGAGCCTTTGATTCTTGGGTGACCACGTGGTCTCCCATGGTATGGAACAGCAACTGTGCTGCACTCAGTTATGTAACAGAGGGAATGACCTGGGGTGGGGGAAAACACCAAAAAGATGTTTTCTGTCTCTTTAAAACTCCCCCCACTCTTTTTGGAAACTGCATCCCTGCCTTGGGGACAGGTGGTTGGGAGGGATAGGAGAATGTCTTTTGTTCTTTGTGTTACAGAAGATAGTTCAGATGAACTGTCTGCTCCATCCCAGGCTCAGTGCCTGGCTGGTAGAAGTCTGGGTGGACCTCCCAGGTGAGCGGAGGTCACAGGCTTTGTCTTCAGCGGAGATGGGCAGAGATGGGATGATTAGACTTGTTAACGACAATAGCCTAGAACTGAGAGCCCTCCCTTTAAAGCTCTGTATTTCTGCTTACGTTCAGGAAATTTGGATTTTGGGACAAGAGTCTGCCATTTTTCCTCCTTTGCTGGCAAAATAATAAACTTCTCTTTCTTTCTCCTCAAACCATTTGTTCTTGTTCTTCTGATGTGGCCTTGAGGACAAGTGTCAAGCTTTCAGTAACAGTTGCTAAAGGTAAAAGTTGCCAGTGGAATTTAGTGATGAATCCAATACTTGTGGAATTGGTTCACTGGATCCATGAGGAAATGCCAACTAATAAGAAAAAAGCAAAATATTCAATCCTTGGTTACTGTTATCTGTAATACCTAAAATTAAAAGAGAGTGCTGGGTCAGACCTTGATGCTAGACCAAGCTCGGATATCAGTGAGTCTGAATTTCGGCCACTGGCCTCAAAGCCATCTCCAGAAGAAAAAATTATGCAGAGACAACAGAAAGTGCCTCTGAAACCTGTGGTTACCAAGAAGGTGGTCAATGCAGGGGAAGGATAAAATCAAGAAACCATTGAAAACAGAGGGTATAGTATGAAGGAATTATTTAGTTTTGTAGATGGGTATTGTCAGATGTTCCTAAGGAACATTTACTAAAATGAATTGTGAGAGTAACTAATTTAGGAGCTATATCTTTCATTTTAAATGCAACAGAATGGAAGAGCATGTTTGGGTTGATGCAGGGCTCACTACTGAACAATCACAGATGGCTATACATGATTCAGACAGAGAAGGTTATTCCCCAGGAAATGACCAGGCTAGTGGCCTGGATAAAAGCCACTGTAAAGTCTTCTGACGCTGAGAAGGAGAACTCCCCAACTCCCCCTATAAATGCCAAGTGGAGCACCCCAGATGAAGGTACTGTGGTGCTTCATATACAAGCGTGTGGAACTGGCTTCATAATGACTGGGATATTCACCTGCTGAATACGCTCATTACCCAGGTCATAGTAAATGTTGTGATTAAGGATGCCCCTTTAATGTGGCTCCCCTATATAACCCTGCTGCTGCAAAACCAAAAGACAGTTCAGGAAGACTTATCAGATTTGCTATCTTAGTTTCCCTTCCTGGGTCTTACACATACTAATAAAAACATTAGCTTAATTAGCAGTAGGGTGGGGAAAGGCAGAGGAGAGAATCAAAGGACTCCTCCCACAAGGTGGAAATTTTTTAATGGTTTTTAAGAAGTAAAGTAAAGAAAGAAAACATTGATGATGTAAAACTATTAGGTAGATAGTGAGGGATTCCAGGTATCCTAAGAACAAAAGTGCTGTTGCCTTGGTGCAATTGCCCCACCTGGGAAGAAGGACAAGGGTGGGCCCCATCTTGGTCCTGCCACACCCTAATTCTCTCCCAAGTGACTGCCATACCTCGGGGAGGAGGGAATACCGTATGAATCTGCCAATTATAACTCAATGAGCCAGCTGCAAAAGAATGCAGAGGACTTTCTAGCCCACTAGCCAAGCAGCAGAGGTGCCATAGTGTCCAGAAATTGACCTAGAACAACCCGCATGTGGAGTTAAGACTCAGATCATGCAACTCCCAACTGTGCATTCTAAATGATTCCGTGATGACATCTGAGCCACAGGGAGGTCCCAATCCAGGCACTATAAAACAAGTCACAGACCATAACCAAACTCTTTCCTGCTTCGACAAGCGGTCTGATTGTCATCTGTGGAGTATGTATCTTGCTCTGTAAACCTGTATCTTGCTCCCCCTCAATAAATTTCACCTCATGCTTGCCTTACTTTAGTGTGTCTTGTCATTCTTCAGCCATGAGCACACCAAGAACTGAAAACACAGAACGAGACTAAACCTGACAAAACTAAGAGGAAAAAGAAAGGGGAGAATCATGGCTCTCATCCTAGTAGGGTGGAAATCTTTAGATGACCAGTAAAAAAAAAAAAGAAATGAATAAAATGGAAATTGATGAAGTTAAAACAAAGGTCTTAATACAACACTATCAAAGGTTGGGTGGATGAAAGATAGCCCCTGCTTGTTCCCCAACATTAAAGGGCTCCAAACAAGTTTGCTGCATTTGTGCCAGTTTGGAGAAATTTAAAGTTAGAAGGCAGAGATTACAAAGAGAAATATGATTTAAAATTGCCTGGGGCAATAAGTAGACAAATCTAGATAAAGATTGAGGAATGGACCAGGGTCACTTAGCTCAAACCCCTGCTGAGGACCAAAAGCCTTATGTATACAAGTAGGTAAAATGGTCAAGAGGTGGTGAAGAGAAATTCCTGGGACTCCTTGATATGGGAACCCCATAAATCAGTGAGGGACCATGGGAAAACTTTCTCTTCACCCTCTGAAGATTAGCTGAAAAATCAACTGACAAAAGCAGATTAATAGGAGAAAAGACACACAAATTTTATTAAGGTGTACACATGTGCATGGGAGTCATACAAAATATGAACTCAAAGAGGGGCCACATGGTTGGTGCTTAACTACTCTCTTCATAGGGGAGGGATTATGAACTTGGGAAGTGGGAGGCAGACATTTCTGGAAGGTGCCCACAGAATAGATGAAAAGTCCTTCTGGGTTTGGTGATGACTCCCAGTCCCTTCTCTTCTCCAGTGGTTGATCTTTCCTGGTTGCTTGATGAGATTTCTAGGGAGAGGATATAAGACAATTGCATTCTTCTGACAAATTCTACTTGCATTTCAAGCAATTTTTGCTTTATGAATGTAAATGATACAATGTTAGGTGCATAACATTTTATGATCATTATATCTTTTAAGCAAATTGAATGTACCTTTTATCACTATGCCTTCTCTAACCCAAACCACACACTGTGATTACACAAAGCATACATAAGAAAGAGATTTGGGAAGTATGTTGGCAACTTGGCAACACCAGGCGTTTTGACTATTTGATATAAATCTGAGGACTTGGAATCACTAGATGATGCATCATCCATCATTTCCAAGAATAGGTGAAACCATTTTTTTAAAATGTCTAACACTAATATTGGAAGTATGACATTTGGGGATATTCAGTCAGATCTGCATGCTGACAGCAAAAATTGAACAACGTAGTGTAAATTGAGTTTGAGGTACTAAATTTTGATTTCTACTCAAGGGAACAGGCATAGGGGACTCCAAAAGCTTTTGGCTTAAATATGTATATACATATGTTTATATATGTATATATCACGGTAATAACTTCCCAACTCTATATATATGTTATGAAACGATTACCATAATCAAAATAACGAGCACACTAATCACAGATAAAAGTTTTCTTGTGCCCTTTCTGATCTCACTCACTCACCCTGACCCCCTCCAACCAGGCAACCACTGATCTACTTTCTGTTCCTGCATATAAGTTTGCCTTTTCTAAAATTTTTCATAAGTGAAACATACTTATGTTTCTGTATATTTTCTGTCTGACTTCTTTCACTCAGCGTAATTATGTTGAGATTCATCCATGTTGTTATGTGCATTAATAATTCATTCCTTTCTATTGCTGATAGTGTGCCATTGTATGAATATTACACAATGTGTTATTCATTCACCTATTGATGGACATTGGGTTGTTTCTAGTTTTTTGGGGTTTTTTGTTTTTTTTTGAGACAGAGTCTCGCTTTGTTGCTCGGGCTAGAGTGAGTGCCGTGGCATCAGCCTAGTTCACAGCAACCTCAAACTCCTGGGCTTAAGCGATCCTACTGCCTCAGCCTCCCGAGTAGCTGGGACTACAGGCATGCGCCATCATGCCCGGCTAATTTTTTGTATATAATATATATTTTAGTTGGCCAGATAATTTCTTTCTATTTTTTTAGTAGAGACAGGGTCTCACTCTTGCTCAGGCTGGTCTCAAACTCCTGACCTCGAGCGATCCACCCGCCTCGGCCTCCCAGAGTGCTAGGATTACAGGCGTGAGCCACCGCGCCCGGCCTCTAGTTTTTTAATATTATAAAGTTGTGATGAACATTCATATCCAAGTCTTTGTACAAATATATGCTTTCATTTCTTTTTAGTAAATACCCAGAAGTGAAATTGCTGAATAACATGGTAGGTGTAGTTTAATTTTTAAAGAAATTGCCACTGTTTTCTGAGCTGATTATACCATTTTACATACGTACATACCAGCCATATATATTCTCATGTGGAGTTCCAGTTTCTCCATATCCTTGCCAACATTTGGCATGATGAGTCTTTTTACTTTTATCTATTTTAACAGGTGTGTAGGGATATGTCACTGTGGTTGTAATCTGTATTTTCCTAATGGCTAAGGACGTTGAGCATCTTTTCATTTGCTTGTTTGCCAACTTTATTTATTTTTTTAATTCTTATATCCCAAGATACTAATTGGTTGCCAAGTTTATATCTTCTTTGGTGAAGTGTCTGTTCAAATCTTTGCCCATTTATTTTATTGGTTTATCGTTGGTTTTCTTTTTGTTGAGTTTGAGAGCTCTGTATATATTCTGGATACAAGTCATTTATCAGATATATGTTTTGTAAAAATTCTCTCCCAGTCTGTGGCTTGTCTTTTAACTCTCTTAATAATGTCTTTCAAAAGTGAAGTTTTAAATTTTGATGAGGTCCAATTTATCAAGTCATTCTTTTAAGGACTGTGATTTTGGTGTTGAATCTAAGAAATCTTTGTCTACACTGAGGTAGCAAGTATTTTCTCCTATGTTTTCTTCTAAAGTTTTATAATTTTATGTTTTACCTTTAGGTCCATGATCCATTTTGAAGAAAATTTTTGTATATGGTAGGAGGTATGGATCCAAGTTCTCTTTTTCTTTCTTTCTCTTCCTTTTTCTGTTTTTCTTTTTTCTTTCTGTCTTTCTTTTTTATACAGATACCCAATTGTTCCAGCACCATTTGTGGAAAAGGCTATCCTTTCTGCACTTCATTGCTTTTGTACTTTTATCACAAGTCATTTGTCCATATATGTGGGTCTATTTCTGAACTGTCTATTCTACCTCATTGATCTATTTGTCTATCTTTAAGCCTATACTATATTATTTAACTCTAAATTTATAATTCTTGAAATTGGGTAGTATTAGCTCTCCAACTTTGGCTTTCCTTTTCAAAATTGTTTTGCTTATTTAGGTCCTTTGTGTTTCCATATGAATTTTGGAATCAGCTTGTTAGTTACTACAACAAAAGTCCTGGGATTCTGAATGGGACTGTGTCACACTGACAGATTGTTTTGGGAAGAATTGACATCTTAACAATTTTGAATCTCCATGCACAGGTATTTCTCTCCATTTATTTAGGTCTTATTTAATTTCTCTGAGGTAACTTTTCTAGTTTTTACTGTCTTTTGTCAGATTTATTCTTAATCTTCTATCAGATTTCTCCCTAAATATTTCATATTTTTGATCCCTTCTGTACTTCAATTTGCATAGTTTTTTTTAAACATAAAAATTTAACTTTATTTTCTCATTTTCTGTTTTTTGTTTTTTTTTTTTTTTTTGAGACAGAGTTTCACTCTATTGCCCAGCAGGCTAGAGTGCCATGGTGTCAGCCTAGCTCACAGCAACTTCAAACTCCTAGACTTAAGCAATCCTTCTGCTTCAGCCTCCTGAGTAGCTGGGACTACAGCCATGCGCCACCATGCCTGGCTGATTTTTTCTATATATATTTTTAGTTGTCCATATAATTTCTTTCTATTTTTAGTTGAGATGGGGTCTTGCTCTTGCTCAGGCTGGTCTTGAACTCCTGAGCTCAAACAATCCACCAGCCTCGGCCTCCCAGAGTGCTAGGATTACAGGCATGAGCCACCACACCTGGCCCCCTCATTTTCATTTAATGCTTGATTTTATAAAACACACCCACAAAAAAATTTTAAGAGCTCTGTATTACAGTAGATTAAATAGTAGAAATACCCACGGCTTCATAGGTTCAAGTTACATAAATTAAAATCAAATAATTGGAAATATATTCTATATGAAAATTATACAAAGAAATAAATGACAAAAGGACCTAATAGAGCAATATATCATTACTTATGGATTATTAGTTACTTTTAGGATTCAAACAAAGATTCTGAATATTCATACTTCTTTTGCTGTATTTTATATTTAAATTTCTCCCTGCCTATATTGAGTCAAGCTGCTCAACCAAAATGTCTGAGTTAGGAAAGCACTTAGCTTTATAGCAAAAGTTTTTCCATCTACAGTTACCACCTTCAAAGAAATTAACCTTACAATGCTGACAAATATCTTCTGGTACCCTTTGAACAATGTGCAAGAAATTCACTATGTCAGCCCTATGGTAAGTCAAACAGGTACCAAAAAAATGGTACAATTACACATAGTTCAGTTAAATATAATGTTGGTTTTCCTCATCTAAAAATTAACCAATGAAAATAAAATATATCAAGTACAGTTGACTTGGTTTCAGGAAAGCCACATTTAAAAATTACATATTACATGATTTTCCTCATCTCATCCTCAGCCATTGACAGGAATTTTGTAGGCCACCATGTTATTTACTTTGTGGATTGTAGTAGTAAATGAACAAAGACGGACTTCCTCAGAATTGATAATGAACTGTGGTCCTGACTCTTCCCATTTTTCAGGTACAACCAAATCTTTGTCTGTATAAATCAGTATATCAAATGAACAAGAAACTTCCAACAGTGGCAGAAATGTCACTGTAGCTGTGATCTATCTGATCACTGAACAGATTTCATTCTGGATAGCTTTCTGAGACTTTTCTCTGGGTGCACTATCATCTTTTGCAGTCTTGTCATACTCAGTATCAAACTGCCATCTTTCAAGGACCTCACCACTTCCAATATTTGAGATAACTACAACCAGTTTTTCTGAATTGAACACTTATATAACCAATCTTTTAGTTGCTCCACCACATTGTTTAGGTATTTTATGAGCTCGAGATCAGTAGTTACAAGCAAGGTGAGTCCCTATTTCTGCACTCGAGTAAAGGTTTCAGATGGATATATGCCATGCTGATATAAAATGCTGTTGATGCCAAATGAAAAGAACTCACCCATAACTTGGGCACTCCCGCCCTGCTCCTGAGAGAGCTGCAGCACCATAGCCTGGCACACGCTTCCAGCTGGCAGACAGCGAACACGGCGGCTCCCACAGCAGTTCCCCGCCAATGGTTTCCAATTTGCATAGTTTTTATTTTCTCAGTTTCACTACCCTTTCCTCTACACAGCCTATTCTACCATTAAGCCCATCTAATTACTGTTTGTTTCAGATATTATTTCTTTAACATTTTAGAATGTCCATTTGGTTCTTTTGGGAGGTTTTATTTCTCTCCAAAAATACCCATCTCTTCAACCTTGGACTTCAAAAAGCTCGTGGAAAAATGGAATTAAAAAATAAAAATTAAAAATATAAACTATTTCTCTACATAAGCTTCATCAAGTTCCAGACACTTTTATAAGCAATGATACCAGCCATTTAGTTCATCTCTAAAGAACTGAGGGTCCTAGGAATTTAACCATGTCAATGCAGTCTTTTCTACATTATTAACTGAAGAAAAATAGGTGCCCTTTAAAGATTTTTTTTTTTTTTTTTTTTTTTGAGACAGAGTCTCACTCTGTTGCCCGGGCTAGAGTGAGTGCCGTGACGTCAGCCTAGCTCACAGCAACCTCAAACTCCTGGGCTCAAGCAATCCTTCTGCCTCAGCCTCCCGAGTAGCTGGGACTACAGGCATGCGCCACCATGCCCGGCTAATTTTTCTATATATATATTTTTAGCTGTCCATATAATTTCTTTCTATTTTTAGTAGAGACGGGGTCTCACTCTTGCTCAGGCTGGTCTCGAACTCCTGAGCTCAAACAATCCGCCCGCCTCGGCCTCCCAAGTGCTAGGATTACAGGCGTGAGCCACCGCGCCTGGCCACTTTAAAGATTTTTTAACACTAGGAAACAGAAAACATCAGAAGGAGCCAAATCAGGACTGTAAGGTGAATGCCTAATGATTTCCCATCAAAACTCTCACAAAATTGCCCTTGTTTGATAAGAGCATTGTGGTGGAGAAGGACTCTCTGGTGAAGCTTTCCTGGGCATTTTTCTGCTAAAACTTTGGCTAACTTTCTCAAAGCACTCTCATAATAAGCAGATGTTATTGTTCTTTGGCCCTCCAGAAAGTCAACAAGCAAAATATTTTGAGGATTCCAAAAATCTGTTGCCACGACCCTTGCAGACAAACCGTGTAGCCTAGAAATAAAAAAAAAAAAAAAAAAATTAAGAAAAAGATACATCATGAGCGCATAAAATATACATACATACTAGCCTATTTTATCATTTGCTACCATAAACTATACACAAATCTATTATAAAAAGTTAAAATTTATCAAAACTTACCTACACAGATATTTACAGATCATACATGGCCATTTCTGGGAAATGTAAACAAATATAAAGATGCAATATTAAATCATAACTGTGTAAAATTAACTGTAGTACATACTGCATTACTACAATAATTTTGCAGCCACCTCCTGTTACTATTGAGGTGAACTCAAGTGTTATCAATATTCACTTAAAATGTCGTGTGATGCTATTCATCTCTGCACGAGCAGTTTTCTCTCCAGTAAATTGCATATCACAATAAACAGTGATCTCTTTCAGTTCTTGCATATTTTCCTTTGTATTTAGGACAACACCGTAAGCCTTTAATAAATACCATAGGACTCATACAAAGTGCCACTAGTGGTACTGAAAGTGCTCCTAAGAAGCAGAGAAAAGTTATGACATTACAGAAAAAAGTTCAATTGCTTGATATGCACCACAGACTGAAGTCTACAACGGCAGTTGTCTGCCATTTCAAGATAAAAGAATCCAGTGTAAGGACCACTGTAAAAAAAAAAAAAAGGAAATTTGTGAAGCCATCACTACAGCTATACCAGCAGGCTCAAACGCCATGCACTTTTTGTGAAATAACTTTTTATTTCATTTGAAAATGCAGTTGTTATGTGAGTACAGGATTGCTATAAGAAAGGCATACCTATGGACTCTAACATGCTTTGAGAAAAAGCAAAGTCATTATATGACAACTTAAAGCAAAAGAAAGGTGAAGGATCTAAAGCTGGAGAATTTAATGCCAGCAAGGGATGATTTTATAATTTTAGAAAGAGGTTTGGCTTAAAAAATATCAAGATAACAGGAGAAGCAGCTTATGCCAACCAAGAGGCAGCAGATGAGTTCCCAGATACCATTAAGAAAATTATTGAGGAAGGATATCTACCTGAATAGGTTTTTAATGCAGATGAAAGTGCCTATTGTTGGGGCTGGGGGAAGCCATGAAGGACATTTATTAGTAAAGAAGAGATGCATGCACCAAGATTTAAGGCAGGAAGAAATAGCTAACTCTACTATTTTGTGCAAATGAAGTTTATGATCATAACTGTCCTTATCTGTGAAGCTGCTAACCCCTGAGCCTTGAAAGGAAAAGACAAACACGTGCTGCCAGTCTTTCGGTTGTACAAAAGGAAGGCCTAGACCATGAGAACCCTTTTTCTGAAATGATTCCATTGATACTTTGTCCTTGAAGTCAGGAAGTACCTTGCCAGTAAGGGACTGTCTTATAAAGTTTTTTTTTCTTATATTGGACAATGGCCCTGGCCACCCAGAGCCCCATGAGTTCAAGATTGAAGGCATTGAAGTGGCCTACTTGCCCCCAAATACAACGTCTCTAATTCAGCCTCTATATCAGGCGGTCATAAGGATTTTTAAGGCTCATTACGCACAGTGCTCTATGGAAAGGATTGTCAATGCTATGGAAGAGAATCCCATGAAAGTCTGGAAGGATTACATCCTTGAAATGCCATCATTGTTATAGAAAAAGCCACGAAAGCCATCAAGCCCAAACAATAAATTCCTCCTGGAGAAAACTGTGTGCAGATGTTGTGCATGACTTCAAAGGATTTACAATAGAGTCAATCAAGGAAATCATGAAAGAGATTGTGAATATGGCAAAAAAAAAAAAGAAGAAGTGGGAGAGTAAAGCATTTCAAGATATGGATCTTGGCAAAATTCAAGAGCTAATAGACACCATACCCAAGGAATTAAGAGAAGATGACTTGATGGAGATGAGTACTTCCACACCAGTGCCAAATGATGAGGAATAAGATGCAAAAGAAGCAAACATTAGACAATCTGGCAGAGGGGTTCCACTTATTCAAGACTGCTTTTGACTCCTTTTACGACAGGGATCCTTCTATGATAGGGTACTAAACCTAAAGCAAATGGTGGAAGAAGGAAGAAGGTAGTACCATATAGAAACTTTTTTAGAGCAATAAAAAAGCAAAAAAGTCAGACAGAAATAACAATGTATTTCCCTTAAGTTACACTGAGAGTGGCTGCCGCTCCTGCCTCCCCATCCACCTCCTCCACCTCTTCCACCTCTGCTGGCCCTGAGACAGAAAGACCAAGCCCTCCTCTTCCTCCTCCTCAGCCTTCTCAACTGAAGATGACAAGGATGAAAACCTTTATGATGATTCAATTCCACTTAATGAATAGTCAATGTATTTTCTCTTCTTTATGATCTTCTTAATAATATTTTCTTTTCTCTAGCTTACTTTATTGTAATAATGTTATAGACATACAAAATATATGTTAATCGACTACATGTTATTGGTAAGGCTTCCAATCAACAGTAGACTATTAGTTAAGTTTTGGGGGAGTCAAAAGTTATATATGGATTTTCGACCGCATGGGGGGGGGGTCAGTGTCCCAACCCCTGCATTGTTCAAGGATCAACTGTATTCAATATTAAACAAGTGTATATGGAAAATGATGAGCAGGATTGTTTAGTGAATTACTCCAGAGGCTGAGTTGCCTAGAAATGAGCTAGCTGACATGAAGGCTCCTCCCAGGGGGAAAAGCTATACACAACCTTACTTCCCCCAGGTCTCAGGGGCAGTGCCCCCAGCTTTCCCAGCACTACCCAAACCAGCCAAGTCCAAGTTCAAACTGCTTGGCTTCTGGGCCCAAATATTAATTCCCATCACCACTCCCAGACACTCCCCTAAATACACACATTACAAGGCCACCCTTATTCTTGTAACCAGGATGGGGGCCCTCTGCTGAGGAACAGTCCTGTGTTACATCTGGCTCAGTTCCACCTAAGCATGCCTCTCTGCACCTGCTGTCTTTCACGCTCATGAGTTCCAGTCTTTACTAAGTGACACTTGCTGGCTCTTACCTCAGTTCACTAATTCATTGTGTGATCTTGGGAAAAATCACTTCCTCTCCTTCTGAGCCTCAGTTTCCCCATCTACAAAGTAGACTAGTCTAAAAACCCATTGTATCTTATGTATTATATAAGATATATGTTATATATTAATATAATTGTATATTATCAATATGATACATTAAATAATTATTATGTTAAATAATTAATATAATTGTATATTGATTGTATTATATTATAACATATATAATTTTATTAGATTATTTTATGTAACTATAATTATATAATATCAATTGCTACCATTTTTTAAGCTCTTAGCATGTGTCAAGACAGTCTTCCTCTTTCCTATCCCCCACCAACTTCCCTATGAGGATGCCATGTTGGAATTGCCTGTTTGATTGTTGATCCCTCCAAAAGGAGTATAAACTCCATGAAAGGAGGAGTTGCTTAGTTGCTCTTTATGTTGCCAGCACCCAGAATAGTGCCTGCACATAGTAGGCACTCAATAAATATTTGTTGAATAAATAACTAATTAAAGCTAGACACTATATGTTACATAATCGGGAAAGAAACTAGCACAATAATACAATGACTAATGTTAACTAAATCAGTTAGCTCACACTTCCTTTCTTAAATGTGGCTATAAAAAGGAGTAAGAAAACTCAAGTGAAACTGACTCTGCTAGAAGAGTCCTGTGCTCGTCCACAGATTAAACCCCGGGAAAAGATGGCTCAGCACCACTTATGGATCTTGCTCCTTTGCCTGCAAACCTGTGAGTTCTGACTCTTGCTGAACCTCTCCTTATTTTCCATAAAGGTTTAGAAATTGCCCTTAAGGAAGACATTGAAGTGTCCCTTTGATCTGTTTTTAACAGAACACCCTGGGTCTCAGCATATACTGTACTCAGAAGGGAACTAACTGGCTGGGGGAAGACGTAAGGTCCAAATTCAAGTGTTTTTCAGCTTTAAAGTTTCTGCTTCTGAATTGTATCGGGGCTCAGTCTCCACAGGTCTGAGACAAATGTATCGCAGAATAGTCAGCGCATGGTAAACCCACACATAAGGCCTGGCAAAAGAATAGATCATCCAAAACCTTGAACGACTTAAAAGCAATTTCTTCCTGGCATTAGAATGTGTTATGTGGTTGTTGACAGAGATATGTCCTTCCTAATTATAGTTCATTGCTCTATCAGCTTAGCGTGATGAATGACTCATTTTTATTATTGTGAAAACTTCATCTCTATAAGCTCCCTTTATTTTCAAAACACATTTAGGGCTATTCCTCTGCTTTTATCCTCCAAAAACTCTAAAATAAATGGGAAAGAGATTATTATCCCTTTTTAAATAAATAAGTCTCCAGAAAGAGGTGGAGAAATTGAATTAAAAATCCTATTTTTCTTACTTTTATGGCTTAACAAGAAACTATAAGAGACAAAATGAATATTGGTTGTTATTGGTACAAAGAAAACTATGCAACATTAACACAGGTCTGAGAGTGCTTTGTAATTGCACATATTATCTTACTAAATCCAAACAATTGCTCCAATTATACAGAAATTTACTATGTTCAGAATTTCTAAATCTACTTCTAGTATCTCTTACCAGTTCTGAAAATGCACTAGCAAACTCCTGGCATGAGTGAGAATCCAGGGAACCCAGTGAGTTAGGATCTTCTGAAATGGTAGAATCGACTGTGGTCTCTCTGTTTCCCTTAACCACTTAAAGTTGTGGCTTCTTGAATTTGAGCTTCATGGAGATTGCATCCACTAGTCAGGCCAAGTTTTCAGAGCCTCTGCTGGTCACTCTAGCACGGCAGACAGAAAATGCAAGAGGATGGGAAAAAGAGTTGAATCTAGTGATGTCCCTAATCTTCCAGAGAAGGGTTGGAGAGGGTGGCATTTGATACCACTTAATTCGCAAAGCATTCTACAATTTTTATGCCTACATTCTTATTTCATCCATACTAAAATCATTGGAATGGGCAAGATAGATATTATGAATTCCATTATGCAACAAAACAAAAACAAAAACACACACACCGGGAAACCAATTTGCTGGTGAGTACATGTGGTGCTTATTTTTCCATTCTTGGGATACTTCACTTAATAGAATGGGTTCCAACTCTCTCCAGGAGAACAAAAGAGATTCTATATCACCATTATTTCTTATAGCTGAGTAATACTCCATGGTACACATATACCACATTTTACTAATCCACTTATGTATTGATGGGCATTTGGGTTGTTTCCACATCTTTGCAATTGTGAATTGTGCTGCTCTAAACATTCAGGTGCAGGTGTCTTTTTTATAGAATGACTTTTGTTCTTTTGGGTAGATGCCCAGTAATGGGATTGCTGGATCGAATGGTAGGTCTACTTGAATCTGTTTAAGGTATCTCCATATTGCTTTCCACAGGGGTTGCACTAGTTTTCAGTTCCACCAGCAGTGTATGAG
>CM052444.1:34056221-34069913 GCA_028533085.1 Varecia variegata
GTCTGCTAAGATAAAAGGCAGCTCTAGGATACACTTCTCTCATCTACTGAAACTGAAATCAAAGTTGTCAAATCAGCTAGTAGTAAATCACTCACCCATGAGCTTTGTGACCCTGAGGAAGTAAACCTCTAACTCCGTTGTTTCAACTTCAAAATGGAGAAAGTATTAATACAATAGGATTGTTTTGAGAAGCAAAATGATAACACGAGTACAACACTTGGCATAGTACCTGAATATATTAAGTGCTTAACCAATATAAGCTAATGCAATTGTTGTTTGATGCTTGCATTTCATACATTATTAGTAAGGGTCATGGCTTCATTATGCAGACATCCTGGCCAGGACTCTTCTGTTTGGGATGGTCCAAGGAACATAAACAGGAGAAAAGTTGGTAGGAGTTTGAGTTTAGGTGTGGGCAGTTGAGATTCTGGAAAAGGAATCCAGGGGTGAGATATTTATTTCATCAGGGATCCAGAATTGGAAGTGGGGCTTGTTTTCATAAAAGCAAAGCTAGGAATACTTTCATATACTATTCACCTCTACTGAATGGATCTGTGTGCCTCTTACTCCGCAAACATTTCTAGAGCACAAAAATTGACCCTAAATTCCCCCTGCTACTGTTCCTGGTAGAGGTGACCTCTTATACTCAGTACTGAGTTTAGGAGTCAACACTGATTTTACACATTTCCCTGGAATGCAGAGCAGTTGAAGAGGCTGAGAAGCAGTGGAGAGATGCAGGTAAAAATCCCCATTTTCCCTTGAAGTCACTGGCAGAAGGGAAGTCTGAGTGTCCAAACTAATGACTGCTCCATGTTGGAAAAGTTTCTCTGAGAATCAAGACTCACAGTCTTATGCTCTGACCTCAACTTTCCAATCATGACTTTGGGAACACTGTGACTCTGACTGTCCTCCATGTATCCTAGTAGCTACTCACACTCTGGGGCAGAAGACAGAAGGGTCCGCCAGTTTTGCTTTTTGCCTATCCACTCCACAGGTTCTCTCTCATGCTGTTTTTTTTATTTATTTATTATTATTTTTTTTTGGGACAGAGTCTCACTCTGTTGCCCGGGCTAGAGTGCCGTGGCATCAGCCTAGCTCACAGCAACCTCAAACTCTTGGGCTTAAGCAATCCTTCTGCCTCAGCCTCCCGAGTAGCTGGGACTACAGGCATGCGCCACCATGCCCGGCTAAGTTTTTCTATATATTTTTAGTTGGCCAGATAATTTCTTTCTATTTTTAGTAGAGACAGGGTCTCGCTCTTGCTCAGGCTGGTCTCGAACTCCTGACCTTGAGCGATCCACGCGCCTCGGCCTTCCAGAGTACTAGGATTACAGGCGTGAGCCACCGTGCCCGGCCCTCATGCTGTTTTAATTCTTCCTTTTCTCCACCCCTTTCTTCTATTTCTTCAACTCCTCTTATCTCCCATCAGCAATAATAAGTGCTAACCATTTATGGACCAATCACTACAGGACTGGCTGTAGACTCTAAGGAGTCTACAGTTATTAATTTGTTTAATCCGCATAATATCCTATGAGATGGGTCCTATTAAAAAAACCATTTAGAGGTGGAAACATTGATACATAGAAAGTCAGAGGTCATTTAACAAAAAGTAGAGGAAGCAGAATTTAAACTCCAGTGCCCTTGGACTTAGCCACTGAGTCCTGCTGCCTCCACCCACCTTGCTGCTGAAGGCGAGTAAAATACTGTCCCCACTACTGATGGTTATCACATCTGGAAATTTGGCAGTGAAGAATGATGATTTATTCACTTCAAGCAAGACAAGATTATTCATGTAAAAGCTTTTGTCTGTCTCTACACCCACCCACAGAGGGGAATGGGCTGGGGCAGGTCCTTGACCATAATAGAAACGTAGGTGGGCCAGCAAGGCAGAATGTCCAAGCAAATAACTATCTCCAGACATGGTTCAAGCACCATTCACTTCAATGTGATTGGGGTTGACTTAAATTAGCTTCTTTAAAACAAACAAAAGTCCAATATCAAGATGATCTTGGTATCCTGTTGGATTTAGGACATAGTCATGGGGCATTCCAGCAGTTGAAACTTAGAAGTCTGAGAGGCGAGTGGGCCCCCTGGATACCTGTGCATGGGTAACTGGACCCCAGCCAACATCCTGGGGTCAGAGACAGGATGCATGCCTGGTGAGTAGTGCTGGCAAGAGCCATCCTGCCAGTGGTCTGAAGTCCTTGCATAGAGGGGCCTTCATGATGAAGACAAGGCCTCTGTTCTAGAAAGATATTTGAGTAGATGACTATCACAGACATTCAGAAAGAGCTCGAAAGCAAAAGCCCAGCTATAAAAATGGACACAAATTATGTATAGGGAAAACTGGTTATCAGGATATCAGCTCAAAAACCTAGTTTCCAAACAGAAAGCTTCCCCCTATTGTAACTCAGGACTACGGTAGGAGAAAATAAAGGACCACTGATCTGCTGAAGCAGCCCTGGAGATCAATATGGTGACCAACAAGGCGGCCAGAGCACTTTCACAACAGGAGCCTAATAGTCAATGCTAGGCCTCTGTGGCTACTAGAGTACACCTGATCAAACCTTTCTTGTCTTGGACCATGGAGAGGGATGAATCTGCAAGTTGGGGGGTAACTAGACTCACTTATGTAGAACCTGGAAAAGAAAGAGGTGTGAGCAATCAGTTGGGTGACTGACATTGGTGGAACTGTCTAGGCACCCACATTTCCTTTGTTATACTCATTGTTCAAATATACGCTAGTGGAGAGGAGGAGTGGTAAAACAGGGGACGGCCATGACCCCATCTCTGTTTTGAGATATTATGTGTGTGCGTTTTTGTTTTGAAGAAACTGTTTCACGTCAACGCAAATCTCAATAAAGATGACATAAAGTAAAAATTCCAGAGGAAAATAGTATACTATCGTACAGGGGTAGTAGGTTCTTTTTTCTTAAAACCTCATGACCAGGGACTTTCCATTGTTGTGGAGAATGACACAAAACTTCCGGCTGCCCAAGCATTTTTTTCCTCTTTCCCTCTATGTCCCCTCACTCGGTGTGACCGGTTATTAATATAACAGACTCTCTTGTGGGTGCCTCGAGGTAAAGCAACCTCGGCTCATCCTCCCAGGCCTGCAATACTCAGGGAGGTTCCAACCCGCCTTTTTGATCTAGGAGGCAGTGGAGGAAGAAGAGGAGGGGAAGTGTAGCTTGTGCCAAAACAGAAACAAAAAATGCTTATTTGAAGGATCCTAAGAAAGCAAGGGGGTGGAGGTGTCTGCTAAGGAACTATACAATCTTCCCCATTTCTACTCTTATTAACAGCTACATTTCGACTTTCTAACGTCTCCCCAATATGCCAACCCCGTTTTTGCCCTTCAGAGTTGTCTGGGCTGCTATTTTAATCCCTCTGATGATGCATATTTGTTTTATATAACAAGCACATACAGTGCCTAGTATATGCCAGGCACTGTTTTAAGAAGTTTACAAATATTAACTCATTTAACCCTCAAAACACTTTTATGAGGTAAGTGCTACTATGATCTTCATTTTAAAGCTGAGGAAACTGAGGCATAGAAAGGTCATGAACTTTCTCAAGGGCTAATGGCCAGTATCTGACAAAGCCAGGGTTCAAGCCCAGGCAGTCTAGCTCTTAATCACTAAGTCATGGTGTCTGGCAGAGGCCAGGCCAAGAGTGTGCCTCAAGGAAAGGCTTCCTTGGGGTCTCTGGATTCTTCTCCATTAGTATACCCACTTGAGAGTGCTCTCATGTTGTCTGATCCTTGTAATTCCTCAAAGTGGCAGGACACCTCTGTTTTATCTTACTTATCAACTAGGACCATGAGACGTAGCAGGTAAGTGACATTCATGGTCATTTAGCTAGTAGATGACAGACTCTTGATTAGAACACATTTATTTTTTTCTTTTTGAGACAGAGACTTGCTCTGTCACTCAGGCTCTAGAGTGCAGTGGCATCATGATAGCTCACTGCAACCGCAAACTCCTGGCTCAAGTAATTCTCTTGCCTCAGACTCCAAGTAGCTGGGACTACGTGCATGTGCCACGATGCCCGGTTAAGTTTTCTATTTTTTTGTAAAGACAGGGCCTTGCTTTTGCTCAGGCTGGTCTTGAACTGCTGCCCTCAAGCAATCCTCCTGCCTCGGCCTCATGCTGGGATTACAGGTGTGAGCTATAGCGCTGGCTGTAGAACATATTTCTTGATCCCTAATTCAGGATAATTTCACTAACTATACTGTGGGTCCCCATTCTGTGGATCTATATAGATTTTCTTTACAAACAATATGGAATATTGGAGTAGAAAGATGTTACCATTATCCATCTATTCCTTCTTATTAATCAACTTATACCCTTAACCTTTCACACTGAGACCCAGAGACCAGTAAAGAGTTCTGTCTTGCACTCAACTCTTTTTCTTGCTCAGTTTTTTTGCTTTGCTTTTTTTTTATTATTGTTATAAAAAGAGTAATTGGGTCAGTAGCAAAAAAAATTGTTCACTATTTATTCTTTTTTTTCAACAAACATTTATTTAATAATCATCTACTAGTTGTTGGGGAAACAGCAGTGACTGAAACAAAGACTATTCTTGGTAGTTGCATTGTAGCAAGGGTGAGTTGGGGGGAGATTGGAGAGACAATAAATAAATATGCACATGCAGTGCTTTAGTAGTGATGACTGCTATGAAGAAAAGTAAAGCAAGGCAGGGCAACAGAATGATGGGGTGGGGGTTGCTCTCCCTAGCACCTCCCCCACACTGGTCTCTTCTATTTTAAAATAAAATCAAATAGATTAGCTTTACTTGACCCTTTAGCTACTGTCATATTTTATCTCCTTTCTTTCACTGTCAAGCTTTTCCTCCACTCCTTACCCTCTATTCTCACAGGCTCTGGCCTCTAACAGAATTGTCTCACTTGCACTACATTCTCAAAGGCCATCAATGACCTCCTAATGCACAAATCCAGGGCCATTTTCTCTAAGAAGTTGTTTCTTTTATTTCAGCATATTACGGGGGTACAAATGTTTAGGTTACATATATTGTCTTTGTCCCACCTGAGTCAGAGCTTCAAGCATGTCTATCCCCCAGATGGTGTGCACTGGACCCATTAGCTGTGAATATACCCATCCCTTCCTCCCACCTCCCACCTGCCCAACACCCAATGAATGTTATTACTATATGTGCACATAAGTGTTGATCAATTAATACCAATTTGATAGTGAGTACATGTGGTGCTTGTTTCTCCATTCTTGGGATACTTCACTTAGTAGAATGGGCTCCAGCTCTATCCAGGATAATATAAGAGGTGCTAGATCACCATTGTTTTTTGTGGCTGAGTAGAACTTCATGGTATACATATACCACATTTTGTTAATCCACTCATGGATTGATGGGCACTCAGGTTGTTTCCACATCTTTGCAATTGTGAATTGTGCTGCTATAAACATTCTAGTGCAGATGTCTTTTCTATAGAATGTCTTTTTTTCCTCTGGGTAGGTACCCAGTAATTGGGTTTCTGGATCAAATGGTAGTTCTACTTTTAGCTCTTTGAGGTATCTCCATATTACTTTCCACAGAGGTTGTATTCGTTTGCAGTCCCACCAGCAGTGTATGAGTATTCCTATCTCTCCACATCCATGCCAGCATTTAATGTTTTGGGACTTTTTGATAAAAGCCATTCTCACTGGAGTTAAGTGATACCTCACTGTGGTTTTGATTTGCATTTCCCTGATGATTAGAGATGTTGAGCATTTTTTCATGTTTGTTGGCCATTAGTCTGTCTTCTTTTGAAAAGTTTCCATTCATGTCCTTTGCCCACTTCTTAATGGGGTTGTTTGATTTTTCTTGCTGATTTTCCTGAGTTCTATATAGATTCTAGTTATCAGCCCTTTATCAGATGTGTAGCATGCAAATATTTTCTCCCATTCTGTAGGTTGTCTGTTTGCTCTCATGATAGTTTCCTTGGCTGTACAGAAGTTTTTTAATTAGATCAGGTCTCATTTATTTATTTTTGTTGGTGCTGTGATTGCCTTTGGGGTCTTCTTCATAAATTCTTTGCCTAGGCCAATGTCTGTAAGGGTTTTTCCAACATTTTCTTCTAGAATTCTTATAGTTTCATGCTTTAGGTTTAAGTCTGTTATCCACTGTGAGTTGATTTTTGTGAGAGGTGAGAGGTGTGGATCCTGTTTCAGTCTTCTACATATGGCTATCCAATTTTCCCAGCACCATTTATTGAATGAGGATTCTTTTCTCCAGTGTATGTTTTTGTCTGCTTTGTCAAAGATCAGATGAAAATATGAGGATGGTTCTATATCTGGGTTCTCAGTTCTGTTCCATTTGTCTTTGTCTCTGTTCCTGTGCTGATACCATGCTGTTTAGTTACTATACCCTTGTAGTATAGCTTGAAGTCTGGTAAATTGATGCTCTCAATTTGTTCCTTTTGCTTAAGATTGCTTTTTGCTATACAGGGTCTTCTCTGGTTCCATATGAAGTGTCTGAGAAGTTTTTCCTAACCACTATAGCTCAAAGTAATCTTTCCCTTTTTGAATTTTTACTGCAATTACAGTCTCTCTATTCACTTGAATTAATCATTTACTATCTCATATTTCAGGGGAGAGTTATGTGCATGTGTGTCTTATTTCTCTAACCAGGTATTAAGTTCCTCAAAAAAGGCAGAGAAACTATCTTTGTCATAGACTAACAGAGTGTATTTCACAGTAAGTCCTCAAGACATTTTTGTGCTACAAGTTCTCTCTGAAATTGGGTTTTTCTAAGGTTCTCTCCAATAATAATATAATGTTTGAGTTCCTTTAGCACCTAGAAAAATAAATATTTGAGTTGATTAATATGGAGATTCTTTCATTTAAAACTTGAAGTCTTTTAAGTGCAGAATAAAGTCTATCAAGAGTGTCTAAAACTGTCCCTCCAGGCTTTACTTGAATTAGCCCTTAGAAATGGCTCTTTATACATGCCCCAGTATGGCCTAGGGAAGCCCCAAAGGGCATGTACCAATTGTTAAGACAATGATCATTATCAACCCCAGAAATAACTAACATTTATTTTGCCTTGGTGGTTAACAAAGCACTTCTACTCATATGACATCATTTGCTGCTCACTAAATAGTTAGGGCAAATATAGTTATTATTTCCATTCTATGGATGAAGAAGCAGACTCAGAAAGGTTGTCCAGCTCATTAGTAGAAGTACAGACACCCACATCTCTGCCTCCTTATCTTTCCCCTACATGCTATGGTTTTGCAGTTGCCTCTCTCAGAGCACAGCTGGAGTGTTTGAAGGTGACATACTCTTCATTTTATGCATGTGCAAACCCTTTGCCTTTTCTCAGCAAGCACAGTATTCTCGTCAACAACATAAGCAACACAAAAAGCAGGACTTCCCCAGCTTCGCTGCCTGATTGCCCTTTGATGTCTCAGCATCACTTCCTGAATGTCTTGCTATGGCAAATGAGACATACTTTTAAAACTGCACCACACACCAACTGTTTGTGGCTGCTCAACTGCCATAATATTAAGGCAGTCTCAGCCTTACTGAACACCCTAGCCATTTCCTGAGGTTTGGTGAGAGAACCCATGAGAATTATGCGTCAGTGGAACCTATGTTCTAACCAACTCCTCACGCCTAATATGAATCCAAAGAGTGGAGTGGCTGCTGATTAGACACTAGAGCCTATCTCCACAAATGCCTTGAGACATGGGAGATCTGAGGCCAGGACTAGCTAGATAATCGGTGAAACTGTATGCAAAATGAAAATGAGGGGTCCCTTTTTCACACAGTATTAAGAATTTCAGGGTGCATAGCAACATAAACCCAATTCAGGGTTCTTCTGAGCTCAGGGCTCTGTGCAACTGCACAGATCACATGCCCATGCCTGGGTCATCCAAGTGCCCCTCTATAGAAATCATCAGCTTAGTAAAACAGTTTATCTGGGGAGAATTAATGTTCAAGGATTTTGGCAAACTATGACTCCTAGCACCAAAGGCAGCATTAGCCTCTTTCTGACCCACCAGCAGTTTGTTTCTATTGCTCTTACCGTTTAGCACTCATCACATTGTATTACCTTTCATTTGTATACATATTTATCTTATTCTCCGGGCTGTGAGCTCCTGGAGTTGCAATGATGTTCCGTTTATCCCTGTGGTGCAAACACAACACAACATCGGCAGGTAGTTAGCACTTAATAAATATTTGTAGATAAGGGTCCCCGTTTTCCCCTACCCATCCCTCCCTGCCCCACAGGGCCCGGTTATATCTCCTGTTCTTAGCCCTTCCCAACTAAATCATCAGGCCTTGCCCAAGATATTCCTCCTAAGGGAAAATCTTTGTTGGTCTGAAAGGAAAGAGGTTGACATCTGCAGTCCCTGGGCCTCTGTCAATAGTTGCTGATGGGCAAGGGCAGCCATAGTGAGATGGCACCATCAGGTTAAGAAATCCCTTTGTTTTTGTGACACTTCAAAGCAACTTGTATTCTCAATGATCCTTATTCTTGCCCTCTGTGTGCCAAACCCCGGATAAACTTTAGGCTCAGCCTGACCCCAATTATGTGGAAAACTTATGATCTTCAGAGCTTTCAAGCAGCCAGTGCACACTGAACAGCCCCACTAGTTGTTTGCAGCTGATGCCCTTTCTGATAGGTCAGTGCCCGTGTCATTAGGCTGTTCGATGTTTTGAATATTGCTCGTGCTGGCCCCAAACACTGTTTCTCACTAAAGACAGCTCAGTGAAAATGACATGATAATGAACAAGAGCAGGAGGAAGAAAAGAAAAAAATATATTGCCTCTCATTTTACAAACTATGTATTAAATCAGTTTATCTTCACAAGGTGATAGAGGAGAGGAAAAGAAGAAAATAAGCTTTTCATTTTCCCAATGTACATTTTAAAAGTACTCATCCTTCAGCTTTCACTCGGAAATGTTCCCTGGATTTCCAGAACAGACCGAGTTCCTGGCTATTCTCTCTGGAGCACCTTGATACTCACATATTTTGTGTCTGTCCATTTGTTTGTGTGGTCCTCTGATCAAAGTTGGTATCTTCCCTTAACTGGAAGTTCTAGGAGCAGGAACTACATCTGCTTTTACCCAACACTGTAACCCCAACTCCTTGTATCTTGCTTAAAATGTAGATGCTCAAACAAATTTGTATTATAAATTAAATTAATAAACACCCACCATAGTATCTGCACCAAAACTGATCCTGTATAAATATATACATTAATTCATAAATGAATGAATAAATAAATGAATTTGCTTACTTCAGAAGTTGTTTCAAGAGAGTCTAGGAAACACATGAGTGAATTCCATTTATTAATTCATTCCACAAATATTTATTAAGCACCCTCTATATGTCAGGTACTCTTCCAGAGTCTGGGGATATAGAAGTGAACAAAAAAGACTCCCAAAAATCACTAACTTGGAGAATATTTTCCCCAGAATCTCCAAAGCACTCTCTGCCTGTATCTTCCAGGAAGAGAGGCAATATGTAACTTGCTTTTTACAAAGATCCCAGTAAAAGAAAAGACAATGACCTGAGCATCCATCAGCCCAGATATTCCAGGTTCTTGTTCCAGCTCTTCCACCACTTGGCAATATGATCTTGGGAAAGAAATACTCCTAATACTCTTAATATCTTAGACCTCGTGGAGGTGGTGGCCTTCATTTCTCAAATGCCTTCTAACTTCCAGAGTCTATAAATCTAGGTAAACATGTTTTTAATAAAATGGATCCCTAGAAATTAACTCAGAAACTTTGTTTTTGAATGAGAGTCCTTTAGAAAATTTAGTTGTCATAACATATTAAGTATACCTAAAGTAGAATGCAAACAAACAAAAAAGGCATCCTTAAGAAACTAGATGAGCTGCATCTGTGGCAGCTCCTCAGGGGGCTCCGAGGCAGGCCGGGAAGACAAGGAACTCTAAAAGGCACAACAGTCAGATGACCACAGTTTTCCGTTTGTGTCCTCAGGCCCAGAAGCAGCTAGAAGAGATGCAGACTTCCTCACTGTGAATGGGATTCTGGGGGAATCAATCACTTTCCCCTTAAATATCCGAGAATCGCAGCAAATTATCACCATTACTTGGACTTCTGGAACATCTGTTGCTTTTGTAACACCAGGAGACTCAGGAACAGCACCCAAAGTTACTGTGACTCACAGTAATTATGATGAACGAATACATGTCTTAGGTCAAAACTACAACCTGGTCATTAACGATCTGAGGATGGAAGATGCAGGAGACTACAAGGCAGACATACGCATATCTGTAATGAAGTCTTCCCACACTATCACCAAGTGCTACAACCTGCAAGTCTATCGTAAGTCATGGAAAGACAGAGGGCTTGTCTTTTAGTTTTACTTTGCAAATTTACAATCTAAAGAATCTCTATGTTTCTTATAATTGGATTCTCTAAATCTTTTTATACTTATAAATACTTATGTATTAATAAATACATCAGAACTTACAAAGAGGATGCAGACTTATTTTAGTCCTAGCTTTGCCAGTTTTTTGCTATGTACTCTTTCATTAGCAGTTTGTCCCCTGGGCCTTGTTTTTCTTTCTTTCTTTCTTTTTTTTTTTTTTTTTTTGAGACAGAGTCTCACTCTGTTGCCTGGGCTAGAGTGCCATGGCATCAGCCTAGCTCACAGCAACCTCAAACTCCTGGGCTCAGGCGATCCTACTGCCTCAGCATCCCAAGTAGCTGGGACTACAGGCATGTACCACCATGCCCAGCTAATTTTTTCTATATATTTTTAGCTGTCCAG
The DNA here is from genome assembly GCA_028533085.1 of Varecia variegata. Classification (NCBI taxonomy): domain Eukaryota; kingdom Metazoa; phylum Chordata; class Mammalia; order Primates; family Lemuridae; genus Varecia; species Varecia variegata. The sequence goes on from CM052444.1 coordinate 34,066,989, forward strand.
ATCATTTCTTTCTCTGTTTTAGTAGAGACAGGGTCTCACTCTTGCTCAGGCTGGTCTCAAACTCCAGACCTCGAGCGATCCTCCTGCCTCAGCCTCCCAGAGTGCTAGGATTACAGGCATGAGCCACCGCGCCCGGCCTTGTTTTTCTTTTTTATAAAATGTCGATAATCATACTACTCACTTCCCAGAGTTATTGTGAGAATCAAATGAGAAAGTGTATGCAAAGTTCTATTTTGAAATAATTATAGATGCACAGGAAGGTACAAAGAAACATACAGGGAGGTTCTGTGTCGCCTTCACCCAGTGTTCATCTTGCATAACTACAGCACAGTAGCACAATATCAAAGCCAGGAAATTGACATTGGTACAATCTATGGCGCTTACTTAGACTTCGTCAGGTATACATGCCCTCATTTATATGTGAGTGTGTGTGTGGGGCTCTGTACAGTTTAATCACATGTGTAGTTTTGTGTAATCACTACCACAATCAAGATGATTAACTGTACCCATCACAAGATTCCTTCATGTTCTCCCTTTATAGCCACACCCACTACCTCCCTCTTTCTCCCCCCAACCCCTGGAAACCACTGATTTGTTCATATCTATAATCATGTTATTTCACAAATGTAATTCAAATGGAATCATGAAGTATATATTCTTTGAGATTGGTTTTTATCGCTCAGCATAATTTCTCTAAAATTCTTCCAAACTATTGCATGTATTAATAGTTTATACCTTTTTATTGCTGATAGTATTCCATGCTATGGATGTAATAGTTTGTTCAACCATTTACCTATTGAGGGTCATTTTAGTTGTTTCCAGTTTGGAGCTGTTACAAATAAAGCTGCTATGAATATTTGTGTACAAGTTTCTGCATAAAATAAGTTTTTATTTTTCTGGAATAAATGCTTAAGAAGGAAGTAGTATGGTAAGTCCATTTTCAGTTTTAAAAGAAGTTGACAAACTATTTTCTACTTTACATTCTCACCAGGAACATATGAGGGATGCAGTTTTTCCACATCCTCACTGGCATTTGGTATTATCATTACTTTTCATTTTGGCCATCTGATGGTTGTGTAGTGACATCTCATTTTAGTTTTAATTTGAATTTCTCTAGTAGCTGATACAAAATGCTTTTTAAAGGTAAAATATTAGAGCTATTTGTTATTATCATTACAATTGCCATAATTCACTGGGAGATGTGTGTGTGGTTTGTTATGCAATGCTATCCAAAGTGTGGTCTGTGAACTAGCAGTGTCAACAGTACCTGGGAGCTTTTTGGAAATGCAAATGCTCAGGCCCTGCCCTCCGCCTCCAGCCCTTTGAGGGTGAATGAAGCTCAGGAATCTGTTTAATACCCTCTCTGGGTTATTCCTATATGTGCTACAGTTTGAGAAGCACTGATCTAGAACTGCCCTGTCCAATGTGTTAGCCACTAGCCACATGTGGCTCTCGAGCATCTGAAATGTGGTGAGTCCAAACTGAGACGTGCTGCAAGTGTAAAATGCATACCAGATTTTGAAGTCTTAGCACCAAAAAATAGAATATAAAATATCTCAATAAGCTGTATATTGGAAACAGGTTGAAATGACATTTTGGATACATTGGGTTAAATAAAATGCACTATAAAATTAACATTACCTGTGTATTTTCACTATTTAAAACATGGTTATTAGAAAATTTCAAATGACATAAGTGAATCACATTACATTTCTAGTGGGCAGCACTAGTTTCTAGCATTTCTGGCATAGAAGACATTTGGGCTATTGCTCAAAGATTTCACTGTCCATCTGCCTCATAGCAGAAAAAGACAGAAATGTGACTAATCTGTATTGTAATAGATACAATTCAGGTATATAGTTCACCCATTAAAATGTGAGTTCCATAAAGGCAGAGACTTTGTATGTTAAGTTTATTGGTTTATCCCCAGCACCTATATCGCCAGGCACATAGTGGATGCTCCAGAAGTATTTGTTGAATAAAATTATGAATGAATCATAATATTTGCAGGCTCCACAGTGCCTGACAATTATAAGTGCTCAATTAATAGAGGATGATTGAATCGGGTTGTGTCTGGATGGAAGGCACAGTGGAAAGAACATTAGTGTTGGAATTAGACAGACTATGCCAGCTATGTGACCTTGGGCAAGTTGTTTAACTTCTCTGAGCCCAAGTTTTCTCACCTATAGAATGTGGATTATAACAGGTGGTATTAAATGAGATGTTAGTTTAGCACCTAGTATGATGCATGCCTTAAAGTCAATGTTCAATAACTAGTACTTATTGTTAATTTTTTAATCCTTAGCCCCTTTTAAAATTCTAGTTATTAAGAACTTCCCAGATGAAGAAGGCTCTGAATTGGGCTTGAATTATGTAGTCAAAGAACCATATCCAAGTGTGGACCCTTTAGAAAATATTTGACTCATTCAAGAACTTCGGTTGGGAAAATAAAAGGGATATTAAATTTTAAAAAGTTTATTTTTATCCCTTTATATGTTTAGTTTTGCCTGCCCAATCTTCAGGAGATGTTGTACCACCTGCAATTAGGGCAGACTACAGTAAAGTCTTAGAGAAAGCAATGTTGTACATGTGACAAAATCTGTACCTTATGAGCAGTTAGTTGAGAAGATCAAGAGAAGGAAATTGACATTTATTGAACACTATCTATGTGTCCAGCATTCTACTACCCAATTTATAGATTATACATATTTAAGCAACCCTATCCAGAGGAATTTCTTTGTTGCAGTTTTAGGGCGGGTATTGAGAAACAGGAGGGGCTGGTGGTATGTGTGGACTCCAGGAACTGTGACTCTTATCAGGGTAACCATCCAGGTGTGGTCATCCTTTAACTTAGCTGGGCCTTGCAGGCATTGTTCTCGGCAGCTCTCGGGAGCTTCTTCTTTTTCCATTAGAGAGGGGAGGGGT
>CM052444.1:34070013-34083846 GCA_028533085.1 Varecia variegata
AAGTGTGGAAATAGCCCTCACCTCCCCCCATGGCCTGTCTCTCTCCCAGCTCAGAGTCTCAGGACCAGCGGGAGGAGACTGGAGACCTGAGGAGACTGGAGGAGACTGTATTATCTTTTGCATGACCACAGCAAAAGATAATACAGTGAAGTATAACTCTCCCTTCTCAGAGGCAGTGGCTGTTGCCAGCTTATTTTGTCTCTTCCTAGATAATTAATGTACATACAAGCATAGATAGATAGATAATAGACAAATTTATATGTAATACCTCATTGAATCCTCACAACAACCCTATCCAGAGGAAATTGTTATCCTGGTGTTATAAATGAGGGAGCTGAAGCTCAGTGAAGCTGTACACCTTCTCCACCATTCTACAGCTAGGGGTAGCGGGGCCTGGGTTCTCAGCCAGGTCTCCAGTGGCTTCCACACTCTTGGCTTGGGAAGATGAAGATCTGACAGCCATGACTCTCAGTTTCTCTGCCCAACATCTTTGTGCAGGTAACAGCTCCGTTCCTCCTGGGAAAAATTGGATGGGATCCTATTCTTCACCACTATCCCCCACCTCAACACTCACCAAACAGAAAACAAAAGTCTTTCTAAAAATAGGCAAATACAAAGCAGTGACATAGACATTCTTGTAAACCAAATTTCTAAAGAAATATACACCCACACAATTTGGTTCATTTTTTACTAATTCGCATCTGTATCGATCATTATTAGAGCTAATCAAGGTCTTTACTCCAAACTTCTTAGAAGGTTTGTTCCAAGTCACCACTAATTTTAATCTGGAATAAAAGCCCTCTAAGAGACTGTTGGGAGCAGGGTTTCTGGCTAGCTTGGAATCAAAAATCTTTACAGCTTCTTAATATTCATGTTTTACTCCTTCACAAGCACAGACTAATGGTTCTCATATTTATACTGCTGAACTTATTGCCTTTCTAGACTCCATATTAATTAGAAGGTTACTTGCCAGTTCCTTTTGACTCCTCTGTTCCTTTCCTCATATGGCTACAGCAGAGAGAACAAAAGAGTACTAAACTTATCAACTCTGAATGTGGCTATTTTGTTACTTCCTGGTAAAAGAAAATAACTTCTCCTTCCTTCTGCCAGCTCCAGATCTAGCTATTTGAACTTGAATATAATTGTTCTTTAGTAACACTTTACTACCCTACAACTTTTACGGTTTACCTTTTAATTGCTCTAGTAAAAACGTTTTTTAAAATGGACTGTTATAGAGATTATAGTTTTTCACCATGGATATTATAAAATAAAACCAAACAAGAAAACACACATACACCAGAAAACAGAACCAAAATTGTTTTTAAAAGATTGTTTCATTCAATAGTGTGCTGATAAACGTTCAACTGACTCTTGATGGGGTGTGTGTGTATGCATATATATATAATTTATATTTGGTATAAATTTTATTGACATGAAGGATGTGTAGCACAGTTTTATTAATGAAACTTATGATAGTCTTTATTGTAAATTATATATAGCCAATTATTCTCACAGAATGCTGTCATTGATTTTTGCTGACCATTTACATCCCTAACCAACCTATAGTTGCAACTGATGATTGAGTATAGTTCCAACATGAACATCGGTTGATATTTTCATTTAAGTTAACTAATAAGAAAAAAATGATTCAACAAAGACACATAAATTGGAGCATCACTTGTTCATCCATGACATGAGCAGCTTCTTTGCTGAATTGGATAATGGTTATCAAATACTAGAAGAATAGTTCCTAATTTTTTTGTGCTATTCACAATGTAATGGCTACAGATATGATACACTTTTAAGTTTAATCTACATTAGTAACCTTTCCTCTGTTGCTACAATATTTTAGTCCCCAGCAACAATCAAAAAAACAGTAAATCAAGCTCTGGTTTATGGCATTTTCCAGTTTCTGTGGGGTAAATACTCCCACTATGGCTGATTTTAAGATGTGCACAGCTGGAAAGACATGCCCACTAACCATTGTTACAAAGGGCAGATACTATAGATTGAAATAACTTCAAGAGCACAGACAGTAGTAAAATGTCAAAAAATAATGAGATGCCAGGCGCAGTGGCACATGCCTGTAGTCCCAGCTACTCAAGAGGCTGAGACAGAAGGAGCACTTGAGGCCAGGAGTTCAAGGCCAGCCTGGGCAACACGGGGAGATCCTGTCTCTAAAAAAAATAAAAATAATAAAATAATGAAAAATAAAGTGAATAATTCAATGACTTTTAAAAAATAATAATTAGAACATAATGAGTTTTGAGTATTTATTACCTTTGTTTTTAATATAATTTAATTTTAAGCTTTATAGTTTAAGTTTTAATAATGGCTGTGTTTAACCACTACCTTGCAAAATTTCTGAAAACTGAACAATCGGCTCTCCAAAACTAGTACAAGCCAACTCCAGCTCACCACTGGCTTGTATGTTTTCTTCTCATAGGCCGGCTTGGGAAACCAAAAATTACACAGAGTTTAATGACATCTGTGAACAGCACCTGTAATGTCACGCTGACATGCTCTGTGGACAAAGAAGAAAAGAATGTGACATACGGCTGGAGTCCCCTAAGAAAAGAGGGTAACGTCCTTCAAATCTTCCAGACCCCAGAGGACCATGAGCTGACTTACACGTGTACAGCCTGGAACCCCGTCAGCAACAATTCTGAGTCCATCTCTGCCCAGCGGCTCTGTACAGGTAACCAGCTCTGGCTCTCTCTCCTGGTGAGTCTCAGAAACCACTCTAAAGAGCTGCAAGGCCTGAACGTGGGCCTCATTCTCTAAGAGAATGTGCCTGCCTTATGCTGACCCCTAGGGGCATCTCCTCCCAGGAAGCCCACCAGGAAAGAATTCAAAGCCCTCTGAGAGATGCTAAGCATTTCAGGGTGTTCTGCGGCAGCTCCTGCTCAACTCTCTGATTTAGTTTCTAATCCTGACTTTCAATAGCAGAAAGTATATCTCCCCTAGAAGCTTTGGCACTCTCTTGGAGAGCACCCAGTTTTGATAATGCCCCTGAATGTGGACAAGCCTGCCCAGCCTCTTGGGCCTATTTCCTGAGAGTCAAGACTCATTCTATCTTCTATTTCCAGATGTCACAATGGGCTTCCGTGCTCACCATACCAGGTTGCTGACTATGCTGGCTGGGTTCTTTCTGATTGTTCTCATTCTATCATCAGTGTTTTTGTTTCATTTGTGCAAGAGAAGACAAGGTAGGATTTTCCCAGAAGGTAAAGTGTGGAAATGCACTTTTTTTACTTCCTGGGACTAAAGTCATTTATCCAAGGTGTTGTGGAGAGGTCCTTTGTTCCAGAGAATCAACCTTCCTAAAATCTTCAACCCACCACCTCCCAGAATGAAGGTCTCTGTGACGTCACCCTGAATGGTCTTCAGGATCTTTTCCCAAGATCACCAGTATTGGGTGGGCCCAGAACTTGGGTTCGAGTTTAGTACTGCCATTAACAAGCTGTGCTTCACTGGACAAGTGTGTTCACTTCTCTGGCTCAGTGTGCTCATGTGTGAAATGTTCAGACTAGAGCGTCTCTGGGGTCATTTCCAATTTCACTGTATTTTGATAATGACCTTTAGAGAGTCATTGAGGGACATGTACTAATTTTGTATCCTATGGTTGTCACTAGATCTCTCTGAATCCCTCTGGATCTTTCTGTAATTGTGCCATTCTCAATTCAGAAAACCTGATCTTAGACCCCTAAGGAAGCATTACACCCTCCTATTCCCTCTCATCCCATGTCCACCCAAGATCTTTCCTTTCCCAGCAATCACAATGAAACATATGGAACCTTTGCTTCCATGTTCCTGACTCTCTTTTGGGTATGATTCCTCAGGTTCCTACTTGAAGACCTTCAGTAACAGCCCTGGTAAGTCCTTAGCCACGAGGTTCTCTGAATAATAATTGGGAGGGTTGGAGAGTTCACAGCAGTGGTTAAGACAAGCATGTACTTTGCAGTCAGTCTTCGGGGGGCGAAGGTCCCAGTCAACCATTTACCAGCTACCAGTTATTTTATCACTATAAGCTGCCATTTCCTCAGTTATAAAATATTCATAAAAAGTAGAGCATCCTACATATACTTATTAAGTGGATTAAATGGAATTACACATATAAAATACTCGGCCCAGTTCCTGTTGCATAGTAAGTACTCAGTAAATGTTAGCTACCATATTTATAATTGACGGGCCTGGGCATGGTATAGAAGGGGTGTTCTAGGGGATGGGGATGGGGATTTGGGACTTGTGTCATACTCAAAAGCCTCATGATAGAGGGAGTCACTGCCTGCTCAGGCCACAGGCGGTCTGTAAGGTCCCTCAAATATACATGTGTCTTCAATCCCTCACAGCCTTTTGAGGAGAGAAAAGGGTTATTTTTGCATCTATAAAAGAGATAAAAGAGAGCACTCAGTCTGCTTACTCACCAGGTCTGGGGCAGGGGCTGGGATAGGACAAAACTCTGAAATGTTGAAGCCCTGTGATAGTACTCAGCTCAGATCTGTTATTTGTAGCTGTGTTGGTGCCCTCGAATATCAAGGCCCCAAATTTTGGCATCTATTTTTGGCTTGACCCTAGGATTTTCTGTGTTAGAAAAGTACTCCAAAGAAAAGGAGTACACTGGGATGAATGCCTCTTCTACCCCATAAATTTTTTACAGTAGGGACTTATCTATTGTCTTTGCTTCTCTGAAGCCTTACACAGAGCCTGACACATAGAAAGAGCTTGATACATGTTTATTAGCTGTGTGACTCAATAGAGCAGCAATAAATGTTTGTGGAGCATCTTCTATGTGGTTGACATTGAGGTGGTTACAGTAGGGTACACACCAGGAGAATGCAACACAGTGCATAACTAGGGAGAGACAATCAAGTTAAAAAAACTAAGACCCTGACATGAAAAGTCAGCTAGCCATTCAAGCCAGTCACTGCTGTGGCCAGAGACACTTAGTAAGACCTGGGTGGAAGAGCTGCTTTTGACTGCCCACACAGGGGCTGGGGAGAATCTCTTTAGCCTCATCTGGACTCTAGAGTAGAAGAGAATTCCCACTGAGCCACGTGCAACCTCTGGAAAGGGAGAGACAGTCCGAGGATCTAAACATCCATCTCAAGGGATGAAAGCCATTTAACCCCTTGGGGCTTCATTTCTTCATCTTAAAAAGAGAACACTGGAGTAGATTATCTCTAAAAGCTCACCCACCTTTCACAGAATGTTGTTCTATGTTTATTTGTGACACAGATGCTGTATCAAAGAAAACAATATACACATACATCACAGTTTCAAGAGACGCCCAGCCAGCAGAGTCCAGAATCTATGATGAAATCCCCCAGTCCAAGGTGAGCTGGGGCTACTCATGGACACCCCCGCTCCCACCGTCACCAGGTGGGGGAGTCACAGGTAGCCATTGCCTTCTACTTGCTACTGTCTAGAGCGCAGCCACCGCAAAAGTCTGGAGGGTCCAACCAGGAAATACCATGCCAGGGAAATGATGCCAAGAATCTTTCTATGAGGACTGAAACGTGGCCAATTGTCACCCCATGGCAGTCTCCATGGGTTGTAGCTATGAGTTTCCCAGCTCCAGGCTGGATGAGAGTCATGACTAGGAGTGAACCACCCCCTAAAGGGGCCTCACACACAACAAGGGAGCCCTGGTGTGAGGTGAGGGCTGTTATGTGACTACTCACATGGTGAAGGTTGCAAAGGGGGCTTCGAGGCCACAGAACTGACAGAGAGACCCCCTTGAGCAGCAGCAGCAGGTAGCTTTCCTCAGATTCAGAGTCACTCTGTCCTACACCCCTCCTCCCAGCTGCCTTTTCCCTGCCTGCCCCTGCCTCGCCTCCACCCTGGATCACACCTCCTCTGTGCTCCCACCCACCTGCTTCCACGAAGTCTGCAAGGAGTGAAGGGGAAATGAGGTCTGCCTGGTCCGCCTAGCACTGTGTGTGGACTGACAGGCCAGCTGGATCCATAGAGGTGTGGAAAGCTAACATGCTCACCGAGCAAGACTCGGTCTGAACCACACAGACCCCTCCTCTTGGCTCCTGAGGTTTTGTGGCCCCCCAGGCCCTGCCCACCCACTCCTGGCCCTGATCCTCTCCAAAGTTGGATCGAGCCAGTGCTGAGGCCAGGGGAGGTCCCACCTAGCAAAGTGGGGCCAGGGAGGGCTGGGTGGGCAGGATTAGGAAGAGGGACTCCTGCTGTTGGGCCTGGGCTCCCTCACTAGGGGGAACATGGGTGTTTTACAGGTGCTGCCCTCCAAGGAAGAGCCAGTGAACACAGTCTATTCCATTCTGCAGCTCTCTGATAAGGTAAAGCCATTCTGGCTTTTTATCCCTGTTTTCCTATCTGCCCAGCCATTCTGGTGTACCCAGTCCATCCAACCAGGGGCCAGCTGGCTCCGTGAGACTCTTCTCCATACTTTGCAGGGGTAACTGCCTAGGGCTTTGCTCTACAGCTGCTCCACGCACACACAGAGCCCTGCTCCCCAAGTCCATGGCCATCTACAAGTTGGTCTTCTTGGGATGCCAATCCCACCTTTCACGTGCAAAAGCCCTCAGGCCTCTGACTACAGTATGGGAACTCCTGCCCCTATAACACCCAGAGCCACTGGTAGCTCGCACTGTGAAAATTAGAAAACAGGTGCCTTCCTCTCATAAGTCACAGGCCCACATCCGGTGCCCCGGTTGGCAAATGGGACAGAAGCTGAATTTCAGTTCCCATTTGCTCCCTCAGCTGCCCTTTTACTGCACGCGGCCTGCACAACCATTTGTAGTGGTCTAGTGACACAATTTCCTGTGCCTTATGTCCTTCTCTGCAATGTGCAAAGCCCTGCAATAGGACTTTAAGTTTTTTGGGGATCTAGAGAGGGGTTGTCACTATCTGAAAGTCCTCACTTCTGCTACGGTCAGGACAGATTTGGGGTCACTTGAAGTATCAGATGTTTTGTAAGCACTCCTGTTTAATAGCTGAGCTACCGGGCAGGAAGCTAAAATGAGTAAGAATTAAGAGCTGATTCTGTAAGGCAACAGGGAGGACATCTATGAGATGACAGGCAGGGCGGTGCCACTTCCTTTTAAGGGGGTACTTGAAGCACAGGGCAGTTTGAATGTCAAGATAAGCCAAATGTACTGGAAAGCCAGACCAAAGGACCTGTACTTCTGCATTGATCAGGAGAGGGGAGGAGGGGAAGGGAAAGAAGGGGAGGAGGAAAGGGGAAAGAGAAGCCAGAATTGAGGGCAGGGTGTCCAGCGTGTTTGCACCAGGACTTGAAAGCAGTGTGAGGAAGAAGGGTAACCTAACTTCCCAGCTGGTGGACAGAGAAGGAGACAACATCTGAGGAGTTAATCATGGAGTCCTGGATTGAGAGATCTCAAAGTAAATCCTTATAGGCAAGTTGGATGGCAATTATTCATCAGTGAGTGTTTAATTTAAACCTAAGACTCCTCGGGCCAATGAGACAATTGTTTGCAGCTCTCTAAATGCCTAGAGCACTTGAGATGCTAGTGGTGACTCACCACTGTGTATAGGTGAAAGTGGAGTTATTGGGATGCAGAAAGAACTAGGGCTTAACTAGAAACAAGGACTCCATGTAGTTTGAGCCTGAGTGTTGCCTCAAGCCTATAATCAAAATCAATGCCAAATACCCCTCCCCGCATTCCTTTCTACTGCCCTTTTCTATTAGTTACCCAGGGGCTCCCAAGTGGGTGGCTGGAGCAGAGGCAAGGGACTCAGCAAAAGATAAGGCCCTGCTCCCCCAGATTTTCCAGCACTGGGCAAATCTAAGGCATCCCTCTTGCCATTTGCTTAACTCTCCTGGGAACCTCGCTGGACTGGCATTGCCCAGCAGCAGCTTTCAGTGAACAAGCTCTCACATATCCCTCTCATGCACAGATGGGGAAAACCAGCACACAGGACAGCAAACCTCTGGGAACTTCAAGCTACGAAATTGTGATCTAGGCTGCCGGACAGAATTCTCCCTCTGGAAACTGAGACCCAACCACCAACACTGGCAGGTACCCTGGACCCAGCCCTTCTCTGCCCAGATCTTACTGGGAGATTGCAAATCACCACATCCCAATATGTAAGCAAAGCAGGAAAACCTCTGTTGCTGGACATAGCTTGTGCCTAGATGGACAGATGGATGCATGTCCTTCTGAAATGGCTCCCTTCTGGACGAATGACGAAGCAGGTTCCCTAGTACAGTGCTCCCCAAACTTCTTCACAACATAGCACATGCAGCAAATAATATTTTTATATAGCACACTGGGATAGAAAAAAAATCAAGATTGCTCATATCTGGAGGCTGCATATGACCAGAGGCTTCTCATGACTGGAAGTGACGACCTTGCCCAGCAAGGAGGGGATCAATATTTTGCACACCTGTAATATGTCATGGCACATCAGTGAGAATGCTCTGCTCGCACTCAATATATGTGAGTGACCCTGGTGCACGGCCTCCACCAGTCCCTACAGCACCTTGAGCAAATTAGCACCTTTGTTCAAGGCAGGTGCAGCCCAGGTGCATGACTTGGAGAACAGAGTGTGGGCTGCACATCATTCCCCACCCACCCCTTAGCCTGAGAACCTTTGTTCAGGATACAACTGGCTCAACCAGCCCAAACACAGATGATGGGGGAGGCTGCCAGGGTTGTGGCTGTCAGCCATGCAGACACACTACCCAAATGCAGTGTTGGAAAATGCTCTTTCTGTGCAGTCTAGACTGCTGGGGTACTTTTCTTTGGGTTCTACTTCAGAAGCCTGGTAGGACTTTCTTTCTGGCCAAGATTTCCTTCTGAATCACTCCAAGCAGCCTCAGCAAGAAGCAGCAGCCATGCCCAGGGCTCCCACTCTCCCAAAGGAATTGACCAGCTATATTTCCAGAACTTCGGAGGAACTGGGTGTAACCCAACCACCAAAAAAAGAGACCTTGAATGAAGCAGAGTCATTCTCCAGAGGGAACTTGAGAAATGATAGTGCAGATGATGAAAGTGGGTTTATCTCAGTTCCTAAGGTTCAGCTCAGAGAGCCGTGGGGTTTAAACTGAGGCTGAGCGCCCCCACCCTGACACCCCCAGCAAACATACAACCAGCCACGTTACACAGGCATCAACTCTCAGCAATGAAGAAGAATCCCTCGCAGCTGAGCAGGACATTCACATGATCATTTGAGAAAATATTTCCCTTATGTGTTAGCAAACATAACCAGCTAATTCCTAAACCCCCATGAACGATCCCAGGCTGGACAGCAGAAATCCTGAGCTGCATCTAGGCAGAATGAAGGCATCGGTCCCAGTGAGTGGATCCCTAGACCCAACTAGCACTGACTGCCATTAGCACTATGTTAGGGGCTGCAAGGCTGCAAAGTATAAGATGTGCATAATGTCTGCCCTTGTCTAGCTGAGGAGACAATTGCAGCACTGACACTACAGTTAAATCCTGAACTGCAGCTGCAGGTAGTGGCATGAGCTAGAACAGTCAGAAAAGACCTTCTGGGAGGGGGAGAGCTGAAGCTGGGCCTTGAAGGATGGATGGAATTTGGATAGAGAAAGAGAAGCACAGAAGACCTCCAAGTGACAGAAGCATGAAAATGAGCAGAGGCCTGGATCTGTAGGGTGTGTTCAGGGTGCCTCCCCAGATATATCATGCATGCTCACAGTCCCTTGCCTATGCGTGGCAGAGCCTCAGTGCAATGGGGGCCCCCACCCCTGTGCATCCACAGGTCCTTCAATGCCCACCTCAAATGGCACATCCTCTGTGAAGCTATCCCTGCCATTAATAGTCAAAATTAATCATGGCTCTTTTTGCACTCCTTTTTTTTCTTTGGTCCTTCTGTCACTATATTTTCATTCTGCCTTACAACATAGATAATTATTTGTTTTCCTCACTACATTGTACACTACTTACTGGCAAGATCCATGATGTATTCATTGCTCTAATCACCTCTGTACCCAGCACCATCCAACTTAGTGCCATGTATCCTGTGTGTGAGTAATAAATGCAGTCGAATAGGATTGAAAGTGACCAGCCAGCTCGAATAGAAAGTCTCTTCAGTCTTCCAGGAGAGCGAACTTGGGGTGGGGCCAGTGCACAGGAATTCTTAAGGTGGCCTTTGGGCTCAGGATCACCCTGCTCTTATCTCTCACTGCTTCTCTTCTATCTATCTTCTGATTCATGAAGATGCAAGTTACCCCCTCCCTAGGGCTCAGCTCTCAGATGTTCCTTCTGTAAAATAAATGTGACCTTATTTTCTCCTTCACAGTCTTCCACATGAACTAGATTGTGACCAACAGGTCTATAAAATCAAAGTATTCTTTCAATGGAACAGGATCTTGTGTCACACCAAGGTGTACCAGTTTTTTAAAATGTGCATGGAAATTGAAATATCAGGGACAGTGCCCTCTAGTGGAAAGCACCAGTAAGCCAGGACAGTCCCTCTTCTGTCGCACACACCTTGGGCTTTACGTGGGGACTCAACTGAGAAAATGAGGAATGTTGCAGCTCATGCTCCTCAGAAGAAGCAAATGAAGCTGGTTTAAAAATGTGACTGTTAAAAACATCTATAAAGCACTCTGAATGACACAGCCTACATGAGACGAGCTTGGCTGGGCCAGCTTGGAAACTGGGCACAGGCAGGAAAGAGCCTGGCCCATCTGGGTGGTGTCCACAGAGAGCACTTCTCAGGTTCCGCCTGGAGGGAAGAAGTGACCAGTTTCTATTTTCTTCCAGATTCATTACTTTTCTTCTGTTTTGAGTTTTCTCTGATTTTCCTTGGTTTGTATAATTTTCTCAAGAATAATTAGTGACGATCTCTAGTTGTTGTAAAATGAAGCTTGAAAAACAAAGACAGTAAGAGGCAGTATAATGAGTGGTCACAAACATGGACTCTGATAGTGGAGTACCTGGGTCTGAATTCTAGTTTCTTAGCTATGTGACCTTGGGCAAGTTATTTTACCCTCTCTGTGCCTCAGGATGCCCATCTGCAAAATGGGGATAATATTAGTTCCTGCCTGTAGGGTTGATGTGGGGATTAAAAGAGGTGTTGCTCATGTAAGAATACGACGGCACATGGTAAAGCCCTGGATTATTTTATGAGCAGTTCTTAGAGGCCTAAAACCTTCATAAGATGCTAATCCAAACTTAAGAAATTAGCTTCTTGCAACAGAAATGCAGCTGATATTATGCTAAATTAATACTGTATCTCAAACACTTAACTCTCCTCTCTCCTAACTTAGATCTATTGTATTATACACGATGTCTGTCCCTGAGTTATTAGCACGCCACACTCTAATTACCTGTTACTATACGTGTCTCCCAAGCCAGTCTGAGAGAACAGGGGATATTTCTAAATAATAATAATAATAATAACAGAAATGGAAAGCTCCTTGGGGGCAAGGAGCTTGTAATAATTCATTGAGGGTTTACTTTGTATTCCAACTGCTACACTAGATGTTTTATACATTATTGGCAATATTCACAACAGCCCTGTAAAGTAGAAATTAATTCTTCTGGTTAACATTAAGGCTGATGGAATGAATACCTAGCAGGTAACTTTCTAATTAACATGGAGTCTAGAAAGGCAATGAATTCAGCAGTGTAAATATGAATGCCTTAGCAAAGGCAGGAAGCTGCAAAGATAGGATTTGAACTCAAGACTTCTTGTCACCAAGGGCCAAGCACTTGCGTTCTGCCATGCTGCCTCTCTTTACCTGTTGTGGATTCCCAACACCTGGTTCTTGGTCTCAGGTGTAGCACACACCCGACACCTTGCTTGACACATATTAGGTGGACCACAAATATCTGTTGAATGAATACTTGCCTATACTAATATTTAAAGGTATTAAAAATAGCACAAAGTAAATATAGTTGTATATTAATTTTATATCATCCACAAATTTTACCTTATAAGTGCCTAAGAAATGGGACTAATGGCTCCACTTATTATATAGGTAAACACAATAAACATTATTTTATAATGCATCTATTCTTTTTTGTGTCTTTATTTTTCAAGTTCAAAAGAAATAAAGTAAGTAGTTGTAATAGCAAACGGACTATTCTGAGATGGTCAACATGATAAAAGTCCTGTGCAGTCTGAAAACCCAGGCCCCGAGTAGACACAAAGAGACCAAGGGATTGAAAGGAAAAAGAAAGTTTGATGTGAGAGAGATGATTGAGACTCCGGGAGGAGACTGAGAAGCTAAAGACAGGGAGCTCGAATACCACAAACAGCAAGAGAGAGGGCAGCAGAGGTGTTTGGCTACAGGTGGAGAAGGGGGTTCTGCCTTGATCAGCCTAGAGGGAGGAAAGCCGGGCACTTAAATCACAGGCTTTGGGTGCCATCTCTCTCCAGGGCAGGAGCTTTGTCTGCCCATCTTTTCACTCACAGTGCCCCAGCATGGGAGCCAATGCCTAGCAGAGCTTAATAAATATTTGTACAGCCGAATTCACATTAGGACCCAGACATCGGAAGCGAAAGGGGGTTCCCGGAAACCACTTTCAGAGTCTGAGTCTAGGGAATTTGGAGTGGGGATTGTCTGTGTCACCACAGTGCCACTTGGAGGTAAGGGATAAAAAGACTGGGCTTTTTAAATGAGGAGAATGAGGAGATCCCTCAGACCCATAGATGCAGGGCCTCAGGATGTTTTTTAAAACCCTGAAGGGGAAATGACTTGCTAAGAGGTGATGTGTGAGATAGCAAATGGAAGCTTGTAGGTCTGAGTAAAACCACTTCCGCTACTCCCTGCTTATCAAAGAACCCCCACCTCCTCTGTCCTGAGCCACTCTTTGCAGATGAGCCTGGTCTCCCAGCTCCCCCGCTATGTCTCTTCCTCCTTTTTGTGTGAGGCAGAAAGTGACTGCTACCCAGGAAGAATTTCAGATCCTGTGTAGAAAAACTGGAAGCAGATACAGCAACCACTTGAGAATATAAAAAAAAAAAAAATAGTGGTGTTTCTCCAGCGTCCTCTGAGGTTTGGCACATTTCATTTCATTTCATCTACACATTAGCCTTAGGACTCTCCCTCTGCCTGACATCACCTCCCCTTCCTGACCCCCTCCACCTCTAATATACAGCTTCCCCTGGTCAACACACACTCGTTCCTCCAGGCTCAGCTCACATGTCCCTTCCTACGAGAAGTCTTCCCTGCTCTTCCGGACCATATCTGATGCCCATATTTTGCTTTTATTGTACAATATCTTTCCTTCATTGCAGTTTTCAAATTTTGTCTTTAAATATTTCCCCCTGTGATTATTTGATTAATGATTCTCTTCCTCCACTGGACTATGAGCTCCGTCAGGACACAGACCCTTTCTAGTTTTGCTCACCATTTGTATCCACAGTACCTGTTCTTGTGCAAGCTACAGAGGAAGTCCTCAACATATAATATTTTGTTTAATTCTTGAAGATGCAACAGTTTGTGCAGCCTTTAACTGCATTACCTGGGATGCAGCAATCCTTCGGCACGTGTATCAATGACAAAGCTAGACATCGTTCTCTTTATTCCTCAGTGTTTTCCCTAAATAGAGTCTATAGGCTGGGCACAGTGGCTAACACCTGTAATCCCAGTACTTTGGGAGGCTGAGGTGGGAGGATTGCTTGAGGCCAGGAGTTCAAGACCAGCCTAGGCAACATAGCAAGACCCTGTCTCTACAAAAAATTACTCAGCTATAAGAAATAACAGTGATACATCTCTTTGGTTCTCCTGGAGAGAGTTGGAACCCATTCTATTAAGTGAAGTATCCCAAGAATGGAAAAATAAGCACCACATGTACTCAGCTGAAAATTGGTTTCCCTGATCATCACCTAAGCGCACATTTGGGAATAACACCAATTGGGTAT